>CM035414.1:130006805-130009305 GCA_020310875.1 Ceratopteris richardii
CATCTGTTTTGATTTGATCATTACTCAATCATTTTGTAAAGCACATATATAGTTTCTTGGTGTCATTTGGAAGCTCAAGAAGTCTCCTAATCATATCTGAAGAGAAAAGAGGGCAGGTGTGAAGCAGGTCTAGCAGCACCAACTTGATCTTCTGATTGTACTCAGCCATTACATCCAACAGTGGTATCAGAGCAAATAAGGTAATCATGGGTGATGGTTTCCCTTCCTTCATTGACAAATTGGATAGAAATAACTACCAGGCTTGGTCATTGAGAATGAAGACTTATCTACAAGGGAGAAGCTTGTATGGATACATATCAGGAGATGAGGAGTTGCCCTCATTCAAAACCAGAGGCCTACCTACAAAGGATGAGCATGAGAGACTTAATCAATGGTGTGCTAAAGATGCTTTGGCAAGGTCATATCTTCTAAACTCTATCTCTGATTTCCTTCTACCTCATGTTAGGAACTGTAAGACTTCCCAAGAGACTTGGGAGACCTTGTCAACATACTTCTCATCAAGTACAAGGGCCAGAAAGAATCAGCTATGGATTGAGTTTACAACTCTTAGGACGCAATCAAAACAATGTGTCTCAGATTTTGTCACCAAAGTCAAAGACATTGCAGACCAACTTGCAAGTGTTGGAGAAGAAATTGAAGAGGAGCAAATAGTCAGACAAGTGATAAATGGACTAAAGGCAGATGACAAGTGGGAGAGCTTTACCACTGCAATGGACTTGTACATGGACATCCAAGCACCTGATCTAACAACTCTGATTGGACAACTATTCACACATGAAGCAAAGATCACAAAGAATGGAGAGCAATCAAAAGGTAACAATCCCTCTGCCCTATATACAAATAAGAAGTCTAAAGATAAGGGTAAAAGTAAGAAGGTTGATGAAGAAGGCTCTACCTCCCAAGCAAACTATGCAGGGAGAGGTAGATCATCTAGAGGTAGGGGCAGAGGAGGTAAGTCAGGTAGGGGGAGACCCTATAATCAATCTCCATGCAATATTTGTGGCTTGTCTAACCATACTACAGATGAATGCTACAAGAACTACAAGAATCAAAGAGGAAGAGGTCACCAAAGAGGAGGATACTCTCAAGGCAGAGGCAGGTTCAATCAATCTCAAGGCTACCATGGCTACAACAATAATTACAACAATAACTACAACAATAGCTACAATCACAATGGCAATTATCAAGGAGGATACAGGAACAGAAAGGATTACAACAATTATGCAGAGGATCAAGATGATTCCTTGTTGATTATGAACATGACATCTAAATCAGGTATCAATGATGATCATTTGTTCTATATTGACTCAGGTTGTTCTAATCATGTAGCTGGGAATGTTGCCTTACTCTCTGATTTGGAAGAACCTAAAGGCAAGCACCAAGTGCAAACAGGTGATGACACTAAACATTCAGTGGTTAAAGTAGGTAATGTCAAAACAAGTGATGGTAATCAGAATTCGCTAAGCAGAGTATTGTATGTTCCAACAATCACCAAGAATCTGATGAGTGTAGGTCAGATTGTTGAAAAAGGTCTACAGGTCAGGTTCACTCAACATGGTGCATATGTGGAGGATCCAAGACATGGATTCAGAAGGATAGCCAAGGGAGAGAAATCAGGTAGACTATTTACCTTTGAACTTGAGGATACTAAGAATATTGCCTTGTACAACTATAAGGACCAAACCCTATCAGAATTGGAGATGTGGCACAAAAGATTAGGTCACATTGGAGAGAGGACAATAAAGCAAATGAGCAGAGATCAATGTGTGCTTGGGATACCTAATGTATCCAAGCAACACATGATATACAAGTGTGGGGCTTGTCAATTTGGTAAGTCACACAGATTGCCATATACCAAAAAAGGTTTTATGCATGAAGACTACTTGGAATTGGTGCATACAGATGTTTGGGGACCAAGCAAGGAGCCATCCATATCTGGATCTAGGTACTATGTATCTTTTATTGATGACTATAGCAGATGGACTGTTTTGTACTTCATGAAACATAAAGATGAAGTATTTAATTGTTTCAAAAGGTATCTTGCATTGGTTGAGAATCAAACAGGTAGACATTTGAAGAGGCTAAGGTCTGATGGTGGTGGAGAATACTTCTCCAATGACTTTGAAGAATTCTTACAGGAAAGAGGCATCAAGAGGGAGATTACCACAAGATACTCACCTGAACAAAATGGGGTAGCTGAAAGGAGGAATAGACTCATTGTGGAGACAGCTAGGTCTATGCTTAATGAGAAAAAACTACCAAATTATCTTTGGGCAGAAAGTGTATCTACTGCCACATACTTAATCAACATGTTGCCATCAAAGACACTTGATGGGATGACACCCTATGAGGCTTGGCATGGTAAGAGAACATCTCTGGATCATTGCAAGATCTTTGGGTGTGTTGCATATGTGCATATTCCCTCACAGGTAAGAGGAAAGCTAGATCCTAAGGCTGAAAAGTGTATGTTTATTGGTTA
>CM035414.1:130014305-130021805 GCA_020310875.1 Ceratopteris richardii
TGGAGTTCTTCAACAGTTTTTATAGCCAGGCATGCTGCTCTTGGTTTCGCTGTACCATTTCTTCTAGTTGTTGTCTTGTTTCTTCTAGTAGATTTCCTAAAGCTACTCGTGCATCTTCTTTATCTTGGACTAACTACTTCAAGTTGACTAACTCTACATCTGCAACACTTAGTAATTCATTTGTCTCTTGGACTGCTGTTAGAGCCGCATCTCTTTGATTGATAATTATTTCCTGTTCTACAAGTCTGGCCTGCAACTCCTGAATTTGTCCGTTTAACGCATGATTTTCTGCCTTGACTACCTGTAATTCTTCCTGGAGAGGAGTGATGTCTACCTCCAGCACATCAACTTTGTGTTGAAATTCATCTGGGATAGTATCTGTCACTTGCTTCAGTTGTGCAGGTAGTTGTTGTGAGAAGTGGATCAACATTTGACCCATGGATGCTAACTCAGAAAATAAGGGAATTAAAGGAATTGGAGGATGAGAATGGGGTTGAGATGAAGAAGCGGTGAGGAGCTGCTGGGAATTCGGTGGAGAGTAATTTGGTGATGAGGATGAAGAAGCAGTGAGTTCGTCGGGGACAATGGGTGGAATAGGAATAATGGGTTTAGTTGGGGGTTCGGGTGGATGAGTAGGAAGAATAGTAGTTGTGTTGGTTACCTTTTCGGTTATTGGCTGTGTAGTGTCATCAGGGCCGGTAGCTGTAGATTCCACTGCTTTAAGAAATTCTCCGAAAACCTCTTCAATGATAGGTTCTGCATCCTCTTGCTTAACCTGCTCAGATTGCTCTTGAGATGCTTCTTTTGACGAGCTTGTTTCAGATTCCGTGGTAGCATCCTGTTCTTGTTGCCTTTCTGAAGAATAGTGGGCTGATGATTCATGATGCATTGATGTTGCGGTGTCATGGAAGGTTTCTTCATCCTGTCCTTCTTCTTCTTTGTCATCTGCTTGATCATTGGCGGCAGAGCATTGTACCTCACTATCTGATGAATTAATTCTGATTCTTTTCTGGCAGAGAAGGTGGAAAATCTCTTCGTCCTCTTCTTCATCATCGTCCAAGATTTGTGCAGACTCTTCATGGTGCAAAACGGGTCCTCGGGGTGGTGGTTGTGCTGCTAGAATGGTCGGAAATAGAAAAGATAGGATGTGCGGCAGTTTGGACCTTGGCATATCTCCTTTGTTGACCTGCTTGATGATTGACACGCATTCTTTGTGAATGCGGCGAACGAAATACGAAGCAAAGTTGACAGGTTCTCGAGCAGCTAAATCTATAGCGGAGTAAAAGGGACGAGATATTCCATATGTGCGTTTCTGCAGGTTGAGGATGGCTACCAAGAATTGCAGGGCTGATCTTTCAGGTTCGGGGCGACAGAGGATTGCATATTCGTTGGATGAATACCTAGGAAACAATTGGATCATTGTGGCTATTGGCGAATTCGGGCCATTCTCCCTACCTTGCAGAGAGAGCCGAAATGCTTTAGAGAAGGTCTGGAGAGTGATTACGGTACGGGATGGTAGGGAAGTGATGGGCCAACTCTGCTCGGTAGCAGGTGTGGCAGCGATGGCGGAGATTATTTGTGCGTAGAAGGGTGGCAATCCACTGATTGCCAAGGAAATTCAGTGAAATTGGCCGACCCGCGGACGCGCACGAACTCACCTACATCAGCAGGGAGTCCTTCATTGAAGGCGGTGAAGTTTGCCAGAGCTTCCATGGCGCACAGACAATAGCAAGCACGATACACAACTGCGGAGGGTAGATAGAGAGCACAAATACACAAATCACACAGACACAATAGCGATTAACTACGAAACAAAAAAGGTTAAGTAGATACTTGATACCGAGAAGCAATTAAATTCGTGAATCATCGCACGATATTGAGATGATAACCTCATAACTTCGGTGGGCATGCATGAGCGGAATTGATAAGGCAGGGCGACTGTTAGTCATAATTAGGTAAAATGCGGATATTTACAGACTTATTTTATTAAGTACACAAGAAAACACAAAAGAAAATAAATAAAATGAAAAAAACGCTAAACACGTCAGTGAGAGCCAGATGCTTGATGATACGGCCGCAACTTTGAACCATTGATGAATTTCAGAAGAGGAATTCCTATCAAAGTAGTCAATCGAAAAGTGGCTAGGCCTACTTCTTCAGTAATCCGATAGGGACCAAACCATCGTAACTTGAATTTTCCAGCAGAGCGATTCGATTTTGCATTGTAAAAGAGTACAAGTTGCCCCACCGTAAAAACTAGAGTTTTTAGATATCGATCATGAGTTTGAGCTTGTCTTAATTGTACTTCCTGAATAGTCAGAAAACTTTGCCATCGATGCTCATCCAGCTCTCTGAGTGTATCCAACAGAAATGATAGAGATTCAGCCAAACCATTAGCACGAGGATAATAAGGAGAACTAAATTTATGCATAATCTGAAAAGAATGTGTGAGTGCTTTCATTAAGTTGTTAACAAAATGCATGCCTTGATCTGTAGCAAGGTCCAGAGGTAAGCCAAAATGTGGGAAAACATCTTTCATTAGACACTTTGCCACCAAAACAGCTGTGACGGACCTTAAAGCCCATGCTTCTACCCATTTGGTAGCATAATCTATACATGTCAGAATATAATGATTATTACTGAGGATTGCTGGAGGTGTAATAGGTCCAATAAAATCTAGACCCCACTTCTGAAAAGGCTCCAACGGCAAGACAGGCTCGAGAGGGAAAAAATGGCATTGTAGATGATGTCCAGACCTCTGACAAGTATCACATTGTTTGACAAACTGAGATACATCCCTGTACATAGTAGGCCACCAAAGTCCACTTTGCAGAATTTTCCGGTGCGTTAAATCTGCTGCAAAGTGTCCATCGGAAGGAATTTAGTGAGCTAGAGTAATAACTGAGTTAACTTCATGCGGAGGAATACAACGAAGTAAAATTCCAGTGTGATCCATATAGTATAATTCTCCAGCAATTAATCGGAATCTGCGACTGTACACTACAATCTTCCTACACATTGCAGGAGAGGTCTGAGCAAGAATACATCCATCAGTAAGAAAAGTTAAGATCTGATCATAATATGTAGATGGCATAGGTGGTTCTACATTTTCATCATTAGTTGGTTCAGTAACATAAATCACTAGTGTGGTGTCATCTACACCGACCGGAGCTTCACCAGAATCTAAGCGAGAAAGGAAATCTGCTAAGGCATGTGAGCTGTCGGGCCGATGGATTACTTCGAAATCAAACTCTTGTAAAAGTAGAACCGAACGCGCTAATCGACCACCTAAATGCTGCTCTCGTACTAGATAAACAAGTGCAGCCTAATCTACATGAAAAGTAAATTTGCGGCTAAGTAAATAATGCCTGAATTTCTTTACAGAATATACTAAACCCAGACATTCTCTTTCACTTACAGAGTAATTCTTTTCTGCAGGAGCAAGTCTTCTACTCGCATAGTAAACATGCCAAAACCACTTATCAGTTTGTTGCATTAACACACTACCGATGGCAATATCTGTTGCGTCTACAAAAACATGAAATGGGCGTTCCCAATCAGGTGGTTGTAAAATTGGGACCTGTGTTAATAAACACTTTAGACGATCAAATGCTGTTTGACATTCTTGAGTCCACTCAAACTGTTTAGGAGTACTCGTGATTAAACGATTGAGTGGAATGGCTAAATGAGCGAGCCACCGTAAATGACAACCATGCCAACGGACTTGCCCCATAAATCTCATCACTTCTTTCGATGTAGTAGGCACAGGTGCTTCTAACACAGCTGTAATTTTATCTGGATCCACTTGGATACCTTGTGCAGACAGAATGTGACCAAGTAACTTTCTGCAAGAGACCGCAAAGACAGATTTGTTTGGGTTCAGACAGAGTCTGTATTCTCTGCATTTCTCAAAGCAACACCGTAAATGGAACAAGTGTGCTACCATCCTACCGAACAAAGAGAAGTCATCAAGATATACTTGCATAAACGAGGTAAGATAAGGGGAGAATATTTCCTGCATACACCGCTGGAAAGTACTGGGGGCATTTCTTAATCCAAACTACATAACAGTACAAGCAAAAACACCCCAATTGGTAATGAACGTTGTTTTCATTATATCTTGTTTAGCCATTCTGACCTGATTATACCCACTATATCCATCCAGAAATGAATACATTTTGTGCCTAGCCACTCTATCCAGCATTGTATCAAGAAATGGAAGAGGAAACGGATCTCGCACCGTGGCTGCATTCAGTTTCTGGTAATCCACACATATTCGCAGTTGCTTATTCTTTTTAGGGACGATAACAATGGGTGATATCCACTCAGCATGCTCTACTGGTACAATGAATCCAACTTTTAATAACCTATCCAACTCTGCCTTTACCTGTGCTGCATAATTCGGATTCATCCGGTAGCTGGGTTGTTTGATTGGTTTTGCTTCCGGCTTCAACATGACCCTATGTTGATAAATACGAGGGTCTAAACCTTTCATGTCTTTGTAATCCCATGCAAAAACATCAGAGAACTTTCGAAGTAGCTGGATTAAATCTGCTTGAAACACTTCAGGTAAGCTTTCCTTTATCTTGACAGGACGTGGATTTTCTTCATCTCCTAAATTATAGGTGATCAATTGATCTTCTAACACATAGAATTGTCGGGACTTCTCTATATCATCATCTGGTTTTAAAAGTTGTTGTAGATCGGCGTCATCTATAGCAGCAATACCTTCTTTCTTGTCTTCTTTAGTCACAGGCATCACCGTACAGACTGCCAGATTCCAATTATCTACAACAGATTGTAGATCAACAGTTCCTAGGGAGATCAAATCAATATTATTCTTCAAAAACTCTTCTTCTTCATCATCTGACAAACCATCTAACATATGAACTGGTTCTGCAAAATAAGGTCTAGCATGTAATTCACCAGGATGGATAGCATCTAATTTGACAACATATTTACGATTATTGTCCTTGAAAGTGAGTTCCTGTGCGGACCAATCTTGTATCACCTTGGCTTGTTTCAACCAAGGACGGCTGAAAAGCAGATTATAATCCAAGCTAGACTCTGGTAGTTCTAAGATGACAAAAGTCATCTTAAATGTTGTACCTTGCAAAGTTATGGGAACATCTCGTACTAGTCCCACTAGGTGGACTCTGCACTGATCAGCCATCCTTATAAAAAATTGGACAGGCTCAATTTTCGTCCATCCTAACTTTTTACACAGTGCGGCTGTAGCAATGTTTACACCAGATCCTCCATCAATTAGTACTTGATTAATTTTATGATTTTTGTACCATACCGTAATCAATCGGACCAAATGATCCACTGTAGAGTCAGTTTCTGGTTGTAATGTTGCCGTTGCTAGAATGCAGGCAGACTCAGTACTAAACTGTTGCTGGAATTGTTGACGGACTCCTAGTACTAGTGCAAGTAACTATCCAAGAGGAAGAGTAATGGACGCTTTAGATAAAATTTCCCATGCTTGATTTACTTAACTTGTACTTTTGATCGATTCTGAAGATGATGCATATGTTACTGGAGTTGACTCTTGCTCCTGTGCAGTTTCCTTTGACAATGGAACTTGTGTCACTGGAATAGGATCTAGGAGCACTAGAGGTTCTGTGGTGGTCCACTCACTAGTCTTGTCATATGTTCTTTGCTGTTCTCGGATGCCTGGTTCAAATATTTCAGCTGCAAGTTGTAACGGACTACCGGATCTGGTCTGAACTACTGCAGCTTGTGTTTCTATGGGTGTGATCTGAACCATATTTGTCATTGGGTTCTAGCGCTTCTTCTTCCTTTGATCATATTCGGCCGCATCTTTACAAAATCTTCAAATGTGTCCTAATTCATCACAGAAATGACAACGAGGTGGTGGCAAAGCATTACCTTCTTGTGGTGGGTCTGTCTGCCAGCGGTTTGCATTGTAGTTATTATTTCTCTGTCCTCGGTAATTTCGGTAGCCTTGCTGCTGGTTGTTTCTCATTTGAGGAGGTACATAGTGATTGGCAGGCTGCCTCGGTTCTTGTATAATTGCATTTACTGTTGCTATTCCCTGCACTTTGGCGTTGTATGCACAATTCTTGGTGGAATGTCCGGTCATATTGCAGATAGTGCAAAACAACTGGTTAAGGGCACAAGTAGTACTGGTATGCCCTGAATTCTTGCACATGGTGCAGTACATTTGTCTAGTCGGATCTTCTGCAACATGTTTACTCGCTTTTAACCATTCGAGGTCTTCTGTAAATCCTCCAACCTTGTTTTCTAACTGCAAAGCCATTGCAATCATTGCATCTAGCATCATAGCTCCCACACAGCGTATGGTCATAATCTGTTTAAGTTGCAAAGTCAAACCATTGATAAACCATTGAGTGATAATGTCATCCGGCAGGTTGGCATGTGCTGGTGGTAATTGCCTCAAATGAGTTCCGAATAGGGTGGCATATTCCTGCACTGTTTGATTCATCTTCTGTCTATTGTTTTGCAGGTAATCAAAAATTTCGGCTGGATTCTTCTTTAGCTTGAATCTCTGCAAAAATGCATCCCTTACCGCTTCATAGGTGCCGAAATGGTTAATATCATATTCTGTAAGCCACCTGGCGGCTTCATTAACCAATGTAGATTGGAATACAATAGCTTTATACGCCGGATCAAGTGGATGATTGAGCACTGCGTAACTTATCTCAAATGTGCATACATGAGCATCTGGGTCATCACCTAGAAATCCACCGAATTTAGTGTACGTTACTCCTGTTGGAGTCGGCCGGGGTGGAAATAGATGTTGCTGTTGCTGCTGTTGTTGTTGTTGTTGTTGTTGTTGTTGTTGTTGTTGTTGTTGCTGTTGCCCACTCATCGTGCTGGCGGTTGTATTGTGACTATCTTCTGTATCCCGAGGCTGAATATCTGAACTGTCAAAATCTGTATCGTCAGCCTGTGCACTCTCCGGCGTGATACTATTGTTCAGTATGCTTCGGATTTCAGCTTCGAATAAGCTACCTTCCTCCTTGATATCAAATGTAGGAAAGCTTACTCCAAATAACGGTGACTGGACTGAAGATTCACCAAGAAATGGTAAACCGTCACCGAAAAACTGTGAACTCTCAGCAACTGGTACCGAAATAACACCGAAAGGTGTCGAATTTTCACCAAAGCAAGGTGCTTTTTCACCTTCACTGATTTCTTTGGCCAAGACGTTTCTATCTGCAAACAAATTCGAATCTTGACCCAATGGTGTTAAATTAACTTCATGCTGCGTCCTGCTAGACTCTGGAGTTACTATTTCTTCGACAGAATGTGCCGAAATCGCACCGGAATCCACCAAAAAGGTAGTATGTTCCACCGGAATACTACCGGAATCACTACTGGCATCCTTCAATTCCTTGACAGCTGGTTAAGACTTGTCTGCGCTTCTACTTCCTGGAGGCATCCTTAGCAAATTAGGTATCGCCAAAGATTGTTGGTTTCTTCTATGCTTCGGGTATGATTCACCGGAACGAG
>CM035414.1:130026805-130031805 GCA_020310875.1 Ceratopteris richardii
ATGTCGGGACAAGTATGAGAGAAAATGTAGAGCATGAGAATTGAGAAAAGTTAGATGTCATTAGACACTTATGAAGAGGTTAGAATAGCTCTGTCATCCATATTTGCAGGTGTCAAAGTTGACTATACAGAGAGACAGTTGTAGACATAGGTAGATTGTTTGAATCATTTCTCATAATCTACTCAAGCTTTTGAAGTGTTTTAACTTGGAGGAGGTGCGCAATCACTAGGAGAAACATTTTACAAAGTTTTATAAAAAACTTTACATGAATGATTAGTCAATCAGTGTTTAAGGTGCAGTAGACTTTTCTGAGAAATGACTTTCTTCATAGTTTGCGAATTTCTTGATAATTTGGTTCTTGTCTTCCAAAATTGGTTGGACTTTAAAGTTATTCTTGATATAGAGGTGGTCTAACATTAAGGATAGCTTGTTTTTTTGGAGATTAACACTCTCCATCAGTGGTATCAGAGCAAGAAGTATCAAAATTGAAGAAAGGAAGACTCCGACTGCTGCAGACATACAAAATTCAACATCTGAAGGTTCAAAAGGTGAAAGCTTGAGGGCAAAGCTTGAGAAGGAGGTCATACGACACCAAGGAAGACAAAAGGAGTGTCATTCAAAGTAAAGGTAACCTTATACTTTATAAAGATTGAAGAATTCAATATACAGGTGAAAAGATGGGAGATTCTCTTCAGATACAGAAATTGGATAGAGAGAACTATCCAGCATGGTCAATGAGGATGGAAGCTCATCTAATGAGCAAAGACTTGATAGGTTATATTACAGGTGAAGAAGAAAAGCCTCAATTCAGAGATCCTAATGTTCCAAGTAGGGAGGAATTATCAGATTTAAAGAATTGGATGAAGAGAGATGCTCAAGCTAGGAGCATTATCTATATGGCAGTCAGTGATTACTTGCTACCTCACATTAGAGGTCTTGAAAGTGCAAGTGATATATGGAATGCTTTGGAGGAGCATTTTCAAAATACCACAAAGTCTAGGAAGGCATCCTTGTGGGTAGAATTTACTACATTCAAGAAGAAGGCCTCTCAATCCATCTTAGATTATGTAACCAGAATGAAGGACATTGCAGATGCATTAGGAGCTGCTGATGAAGACATTGAGGAGGATAAATTGGTAAGGCAAATCCTCACAGGTTTGAGAGGTGATGACAAATGGAAGCCATTCATTCTATCTACTGAATTATCACTTGATCATTTTACTCCTGACTTAAATCAGTTGCTAGGACATATGTTAACCTTTGAGCAGGATGTCAAAGGTGAAGGTGACAAGAGTACAGGTCATGCAATGTACTCAAAGGATAAGAAGAAAAATAGCAAAGGAAAACAACAAGCAAATGAAGATGAAGGCACAACTAGTCAAGCCAACTTCCTAAGAGGAAGAGGAGGTGGCAAAGGTAGAGCAAGAGGCAGGAATAATAAAGATGGAGTCAAAGCTTGCTGGATTTGTGGTAAGACAAATCACTTAGCTAATGATTGTTGGCATAATACTCAGAGTAATGGTGGATATAATCAGAACTTTAATTCAAGAGGAAGAGGTGGCAGAAATCAAAGAGGTAACTTCAGAGGAAGAGGTAGTAGGGGTTACTTTGGAAGAAATGCAGGTAGAGGATTCCAAAGTCAACAATACAATAATACCTACTACAATTATGCTTCAGATCAGAAGGAGGATTCAACATTGATAATGAATGCAACTTGTGAAAGGCAAAGTGAAGACCAAAGAGTCTTCTACATTGACTCAGGATGTAGCAATCACCTGAGTGATAACATAGCATTGATGACTGATTTGGAAAATAAGGTATCTAATCATGTTGTTCAAACAGGTGACAATACAAAGCATAATGTGAAGTCAATTGGATCAGTGAAGGCCAAAGATGGAAGTACTCTCTTGAGTAAGGTCTTGTATGTTCCTACAAGTCCTAAGAATATGATAAGTGTAGGACAAATTGTTGAAAAAGGTTATGAAGTTAGATTCACTAATGAAGGAGTGTTTGTGGAAGACCCTAGCAATGGGTATAAACAAATTGTTTCAGGGAAGAAAGAAGGAAGGTTGTTCACATTGAAGATTCAAGGTAATGTTGGTCATGCCTTGTTCACTTATGGAGGACATAAGATCTCTGAGTTAGATCTTTGGCACAAGAGGCTTGGACACTTCAATGAAAGAGGTATCAAAGATATGATTAACAATGGTTTAGGGCTTGGATTGCCTAATCTTGCAGATCAACATATGACATACAGATTTGAGGCATGTCAATTAGGAAAGGCTCATAAGCAATCTTACTCCAAGCATGGTTTTATGTATTCAGAGAAGCTTGAGTTGGTACACACAGATGTGTGGAGACCATCAAAGGATTTCAGTATAAATGGCTCAAGGTATTATGTGATTTATGCTGATGATGCTACCAGATGGATCACTATCTATGTGATCAAAGATAAGTCAGAAGTATTCAATACATTCAAACATTATCATGTGTATGCAGAAAGAATTATAGGTCATAAATTGAAGAGACTAAGGTCAGATGGAGGGGGAGAGTATTTTTCTAAGGAGTTCAGTGATTACTTTTGGAATGTAGGTATAAAAAGGGAAATCACTTGCAGGTACTCTCCTCAACAAAATGGTGTAGTAGAGAGAAGAAATAGAACTCTTGTTGAGTTTGCAAGATCAATGATGAATGAGAAAAATTGCCCAAATTATTTGTGGGTTGAGGCTGTAAATACAGCTACTTATTTGGTCAATAGGCTACCATGTAAAGCTTTGCAGGGTATGACACCATATGGGGCATGGTGGGGTAAGAGACCTACCTTGGATCATTGCAAAGTATTTGGATGTTTGGCATATGCATATGTGCCATCACAATTAAGACACAAGTTAGAACCTAAAGCTGAAAAGTATGTATTCATTGGTTATGATGATAAGCAGATGGGATATAGGTTGTGGAGTCCATCCACAAAACAATTTCTTGTATCAAAAGATGTTACATTTGATGAGCAAGATACTTGGCATGCAGGTACAATCAATATTAATACAGGTGATGAAGAAGTTGTGAGTCAAAAGAAAGGTAAATCAAAGGTTCAGATATTTGATGAAGAGGAGAATAATGAAGTGCAGGTTGAACTTGAAGAAATGCCAAGATTTGATCCTGAGTGTGAAGAACCAGAAACCTCAAGGAGTGGAGAACTCAGAAGGTCATCAAGACACAAGTGGCAACCTACAAGGTATAGCTATGATACTTCTTTTTTGGCTACCAAAGATTATGCTTACATGATAAAGGCAGATGAAGACCCTTCCACATATGAAGAGGCAAAAGGTAAGGGAAATTGGGAGAAAGCTATGCAGGAAGAATATGATGCATTAATGGAGAATCAAACATGCGATTTGGTTCCTAAACCAAATAGTCAGAAGATCATTGGATGCAAATGGGTCTACAAGACTAAGAGGCTTGCAGATGGAAGTGTGTCTAGGTATAAAGCTAGACTTGTTGTGAAAGGGTTTGCTCAAACATATGGTATTGATTATGATGAGACCTATAGTCCTGTGGCAAAGATGACAACCATCAGGACACTCATAGCTATTGCTGCATGTAAAGGTTGGAAATTATGTCAATTAGATGTGAAGAATGCTTTTTTAAATGGTTACATTTTAGATGATGTTTTCATGGAGCAACCTCAAGGATTCAAAGATAGAAGGTATCCAGATCATGTATGTAAGCTCAAGAGAGCTTTGTATGGGTTGAAGCAGGCCCCAAGGGCATGGAATTATAGACTTGTGAAGTTCTTGAAAGAACTTGGAATTCAAGTATCTAAGGCAGATAGTAGCTTGCTTGTTAAAGCAAGTGATGATGGGTTCATTTACATGTGCATATATGTTGATGATATTATTCTTACAGGTACAGATGAGAAAGGCATTCAAAGCCTAGAGAAGCAAGTGGAGAAAGAGTTCAAAATCAGTGATTTGGGAGACTTGTCATATTTCTTGGGCATGGAGATTTCATGCACTCAACATGGAGTGTATGTGACTCAACAAAGGTATTTGAGAAACTTGTTAATCAAGTTTAAAATGAATGGTTGCAGGGTAGCACCTACTCCAATGGAGGTGAATCACAAATTGAGCAGATATGGTGGAGAAGAATTCAAGGATATGAAGCTATATCAGAGTTTGGTTGGTAGTCTTATCTATGCTACATTAAGTAGGCCTGATTTATCATATGCAGTTGGAGTTTTGTCTCAATTCATGCATTGTCCTAGGAAACAACATTGGATTGCAAGTCAAAGAGTGTTGAGGTACATTAAGGGTACACTCAAAGAGGGTTTGTATTATGGTTTTACATGAGACACAAACATCAAAATATATAGTGATGCAGATTGGGTAGGTAATCCTGATGATAGGAGATCAACATATGGATACTTGTGTTATGTGGGAGATAAGTTAATCTCTTGGTGTTCAAAGAAGCAACACATAGTTGCTTTATCATCTACAGAAGCTGAGTACAAAGGTATGGTTGAAGCTGCAAAGGAAGTGATATGGATTAAGACTCTCATGAAGAGTTTTGACACCATACAGAGTACACCTATCATTTATGGAGATAACATGAGTTCATTGTATTTAGCTGCTAATCCTGTGTTTCATGCGAAGACTAAACACATTGAGATTCAATATCACTTTCTGAGAGAGAAGGTGATGGATAAAGAGATTGAAGTCATACATACTTCAACAAAAGATCAGATAGCTGATATGCTTACCAAAAGCTTGGATGGACCAAAGCTACACAAATTCAAAGACATGGGAGGCACAAAGAAGATAGAGAAAACCTCAATTGAGGATTGAGGGGGAGCTGTTGGTGCAGGACAATCACCAATTGATGTTTTGACATGGAAATGAAGTCAAGGATTTGAGAAGAGAACAAGTTGTGGAGCATGAAAGAAGGACACACTCAGAATTTGGAAGATGTGTACACATATGTACATTATGTCAGAGATAGTT
>CM035414.1:130041805-130048541 GCA_020310875.1 Ceratopteris richardii
GATAGATAGATAGATAGATAGATAGATAGATAGATAGATAGATAGATAGATAGATAGATAGATAGATAGATAGATAGATAGATAGATAGATAGATAGATAGATAGATAGGTCGATAGACAGATGGATAGAGAGATAGATAGATGTTGGTGCATGACAATCATCAATTGAAGAGTTATGAAGGAATGAAGTCAAGGAGTCAAGAAGAGAACAAATTCAGATGGTTGAAGGAAGGAGATATTCAGAAAATCCAAAGACATGTACACATATGTATATTAGCTGACTTATACCTTTGTCTAGTCATACACTTGTATATATTCATCTATAAATATGTTGAAAAATGTCGGGCAAATAGAGCAGAAGAAGATTTGAGAATAGGGAGAGAGAAGTTAGTGTCATTAGACACATGAAGAGTGAGTGAATTGTTCATCCTCACTTAGATGTAAGTTTTCTGAGAAATAGAAAAATTTTGCGCCCGATATTTTGCTGTCTGCTCCTTCTGTGCTTAATCTTTTGAAGAATCCTTTTGCACGTATCTAAGTCCATAGCTAATCTATCTATGGCTAGAATTTGAGAGATTAATTTCAATCAGGCTTAGAGAATTTTGATTAGGAACATTCATATGTAAGAATGTTCTAAGAGTCGTAAAATCTGGCGCACATTTCATCTTCAATGAAATGATCATTGCTCAGTCCACAGTGTAAAGTTTTACACAAATGAGGGCTTAAAATTTAAGTTGGAAGGTAAGCCATCTATGGCTAGAAGATCTTAATCAAACGGGTTCAGAGTTGGGAGAACCAGTGCTAAGAAGTTGCAGGTGTCAAAGTCGCCATTGCAGAGAAGTACTTTCAGACATAGGTAAAGTGTTTCACACATTTCTCAGTGTATACTTAATCTTTTTGAGAGATTTAACTTGGCAAAGTTGCGCAACCTTAAGGCGAAGTGTTGTGCAAAGTTTTATCAAAAACTTTACAGGATTGATTAGTCAATGAGTGACTAATCTGCAGCAGACTTTTCTGAAGAGACTGAATTTTTCAGGAAAATCAATTTTCTGATAATTTGGTGAAGATTCTCTAAATTAGGTGGAGTCTAAAGTTGATCTTGATATAGAGGTGATCTAAATTCAAGGTTAACTTATTCTTTTGGAGATTAACACTCTCCATCAGTGGTATCAGAGCAGGTTGTGTCAAAATTGAGAAGAAGAAGACTCCGACTATTGCAGAAGTACAAAACTTTACAATTTGAAGGTGCAAAAGGTAAAGGTTGAAGAAAGATTGAAGGAAGACATACAAAGAGCATCAAAAGGATCAGAAGGAGCAACATTCGAAGTAAAGGTACATTTATTATCTGTAAAGGTTAAAGATTTGAAGCTACAGGTGAAGTAAAGATGGGAGATAGTCTCCAAATTGAAAAGTTGGATAGAGAGAACTATCCTGCATGGTCTATGAGGATGGAAGCTCACCTTATGAGAAAAGATCTGATAGGATACATCACAGGAGATGAAGAAAAGCCAGAATTCAGAGATCCTAGTGTTCCAACTAGGGAGGAGCTTGCAGATTTGAAGAATTGGATGAAGAAGGATGCTCAAGCAAGAAGCATCATCTACATGGCAGTCAATGACTATTTGCTTCCTCACATTAGAGGACTTGAGAGTGCTTGTGACATTTGGAATGCTTTGGAAGAGCATTTCCAAAATACAACCAAGTCAAGGAAGGCTTCACTATGGGCAGAATTTACTACCTTCAAGAAGAAGGCCTCACAATCAATCTCTGATTATGTGACAAAGATGAAGGACATTGCAGATTCTTTAGGTGCAGTTGATGAAGATATTGAAGAAGACAAATTGGTAAGACAAATACTTACAGGGCTAAGAGGAGATGAGAAGTGGAAGCCTTTCATTTTATCTACAGAACTTTCATTAGATCACTTTACTCCTGATTTGAATCAATTGTTAGGTCATATGCTAACTTTTGAGAATGATGTCAAAGGAGATGTTGATAAGAGTGCAGGTCATGCAATGTATTCTAAAGACAAGAAGAAAGCCAACAAAGGGAAGCAACAATCAGGTGAAGAAGAAGGTACATCAAACCAAGCAAACTTCATAAGAGGAAGAGGAAATGGCAGAAGTAGAGGAAGAGGCAGAAACAACAAAGATAATGCAAGAGCTTGTTGGATATGTGGTAAGACTAATCATCTATCTCATGATTGTTGGCACAATAATCAAAACAATGGTAATTATCAGAACTTTAATCAAAGAGCAAGAGGTGGTAGATTTCAGAGAGGAAACTTCAGAGGTAGAGGTGGTAGGAATTCCTTTGGAAGAGGTGGTGGAAGAAACTTCCAAAGTCAATCCTATAATAACACCTACTACAACTATGCATCAGATCAAAAGGAGGATTCGACTCTCATTATGAATACATGTGAAACCTCACATGAGGACATGAGAGTGTTTTATATTGATTCAGGATGTAGTAATCATTTGAGTGGAAATATTGCTTTGATGACTGACCTAGATCATAATGCAATTAATCATACAGTTCAGACAGGTGATAATACAAAGCATAAGGTAAAGTCAATTGGTTCAGTCAAGGCTAAGGATGGGAGCACTCTTCTGAGTAAGGTACTTTATGTTCCCACAATTCCAAAGAATTTGATCAGTGTAGGTCAAATTGTGGAAAAAGGTTATGAGGTAAGGTTTACCAATGATGGAGTTTATGTGGAAGACCCTAGTCAAGGGTATAAACAAGTTATTGCAGGAAAGAAAGAAGGAAGGCTTTTCACATTGAAGGTACAAGGAAATGTTGGACATGCTATGTTCACATATGGAGAGCAGAAGGTGTCAGAGTTGGATCTTTGGCACAAAAGACTTGGACACTTTAATGAAAGAGGTATCAAAGAAATGATTAACAATGATTCAGTGCTTGGAATGCCTAACATTGCAGGTCAACACATGACATACAGATGTGAGGCATGTCAATTAGGTAAGGCTCATAAGCAATCCTATTCCAAGCATGGATTTATGTATTCAGAAAGACTTGAATTGGTGCATACAGATGTGTGGGGTCCTTCAAAGGACTTTAGTATAAATGGTTCAAGATATTATGTCATATATGTTGATGATGCTACCAGGTGGATCACAATTTATGTGATTAAGGAAAAGTCAGAAGTGTTTAATACATTTAAACACTATCATGCATATGCAGAAAGGATTACAGGTCAAAAATTGAAGAGACTAAGGTCAGATGGAGGGGGAGAGTATTTTTCAAATGAGTTCAATGATTATTTGTGGAATGCAGGTATAAAGAGAGAAGTTACTTGCAGGTACTCTCCTCAACAAAATGGGGTAGCAGAAAGAAGAAATAGGACTCTTGTTGAGTTTGCAAGGTCCATGATGAAAGAGAAGAATTGCCCAAATTATTTGTGGGCTGAGGCTGTTAATACAGCTACATATTTGGTTAATAGATTGCCTTGTAAAGCTTTGCAGGGTATGACACCATATGAAGCTTGGTGGGGTAAGAAACCTACCTTGGATCATTGCAGAATATTTGGATGCTTGGCATATGCATATGTGCCATCTCAATTGAGGCATAAGTTGGAGCCTAAGGCAGAGAAGTATGTATTCATTGGTTATGATGATAAGCAAATGGGATACAGGTTGTGGAGTCCATCCACAAAGCAATTTATTGTATCCAAGGATGTTACATTTGATGAGCAAGGTACTTGGTATGCAGGTAAATATAATGTACATGCAGATGATGAAGAAGTAGTGGAACAAAGGAAAGGTAAAGCAAAGATTCAATTACTTGATGAAAGTGAGAGTAATGAAGTGCAGATTGAAGTTGAAGAGAGGCCAAGGTTTGATCCAGAATGTGATGAACCAGAGACCTCAAGAAGTGCAGAAGTTAGGAGATCATCTAGGCACAAATGGCAACCTACAAGGTATAGCTATGACACTTCATTCTTGACTACTAAAGATTATGCTTATTTGGTAAAAGCAGATGAAGACCCTTCTACATATGAAGAAGCCAAAGGGAAGAAGAATTGGGAAGATGCTATGCAAGAGGAGTATGATGCATTGATAGAGAATCAAACATGGGATTTGGTTCCTAAACCTAATAGTCAGAAGATTATTGGATGTAAGTGGGTTTACAAAACAAAGAGATTTGCAGATGGAAGTGTGTCTAGGTACAAAGCTAGACTTGTTGTGAAAGGGTATGCACAGACATATGGAGTGGACTATGATGAGACTTATAGTCCTGTGGCAAAGATGACAACCATCAGGACACTCATTGCAATTGCTGCTTGTAAAGGTTGGAAGTTGTCTCAATTAGATGTTAAAAATGCTTTCTTGAATGGTTATATTTCAGATGAAGTCTACATGGAGCAACCAGATGGGTTCAAAGATCAAGTGAGTCCAAATTATGTGTGTAAGCTCAAGAGAGCTTTATATGGGTTGAAGCAAGCCCCAAGGGCTTGGAATTATAGGCTTGTAAAATTCTTGAATGATCTTGGATTTCAAGCATCAAAGGCAGATAGTAGCTTGCTAGTCAAAGCAAGTGAAGATGGGTTCATTTATGTGTGTATTTATGTTGATGACATAATACTTACAGGAACAGATGATAAAGGGATACAAATGATCAAGAAACAGATGGAGAAAGAGTTCAAAATCAGTGATTTGGGGAACCTATCATTCTTCTTGGGAATGGAGATTTTTTATACTCAACATGGAGTATATGTGACCCAAGAAAGGTATCTTAAAAATTTGCTAACCAAATTTAAAATGGAAGATTGCAGGGTTGCACCTACACCTTTGGAAGTGAATCATAAATTGTCTAGGTTTGGAGGAGAAGAGTTCAGAGATATGAAACTCTATCAAAGTTTGGTTGGTAGCTTGATTTATGCTACATTGACAAGGCCTGACTTATCATATGCAGTTGGTGTGCTTTCACAATTCATGCATTGTCCTAGAAAGGAACATTGGATTGCAGGACAAAGAGTACTTAGGTACATCAAGGGTACACTCAAAGAAGGGTTGTACTATGGGTTTACTTCAGATACAAGAATCAAGATATATAGTGATGCAGATTGGGCAGGTAATGTGGATGATAGAAGATCAACACATGGATACTTGTGCTATGTAGGAGACAAATTGATTTCATGGTGTTCCAAGAAGCAACACACAGTTGCTTTGTCATCTACAGAAGCAGAATATAAAGGTATGGTGGAAGCTGCAAAAGAGGTAATATGGCTAAAGACACTTTTGAAAGTTTTTGATGTGATTCAGAGTATTCCTATTATTTGTGGAGACAATATGAGTTCATTATACTTGGCAGCTAATCCTGTATTTCATGCTAGAACTAAGCATATTGAAATACAGTATCATTTCCTGAGAGAGAAGGTTATTGAGAAGGAGATTGAAGTCATACACACTCCCACAAAATATCAAGTTGCAGATATGATGACAAAAAGTCTAGATGGACCAAAGCTACAAAGATTCAAGGATATGGCAGGAATCAAGAAGATAGAGAAGAACCTCAATTAATGATTGAGGGGGAGCTGTTGGTGCATGACAATCATCAACTGAAGAGTTATGAAGGAATGAAGTCAAGGAGTCAAGAAGAGAACAAATTCAGATGGTTGAAGGAAGGAGATATTCAGAAAATCCAAAGACATGTACACATATGTATATTAGCTGACTTATACCTTTGTCTAGTCATACACTTGTATATATTCATCTATAAATATGTTGAAAAATGTCGGGCAAATAGAGCAGAAGAAGATTTGAGAATAGGGAGAGAGAAGTTAGTGTCATTAGACACATGAAGAGTGAGTGAATTGTTCATCCTCACTTAGATGTAAGTTTTCTGAGAAATAGAAAAATTTTGCGCCCGATATTTTGCTGTCTGCTCCTTCTGTGCTTAATCTTTTGAAGAATCCTTTTGCACGTATCTAAGTCCATAGCTAATCTATCTATGGCTAGAATTTGAGAGATTAATTTCAATCAGGCTTAGAGAATTTTGATTAGGAACATTCATATGTAAGAATGTTCTAAGAGTCGTAAAATCTGGCGCACATTTCATCTTCAATGAAATGATCATTGCTCAGTCCACAGTGTAAAGTTTTACACAAATGAGGGCTTAAAATTTAAGTTGGAAGGTAAGCCATCTATGGCTAGAAGATCTTAATCAAACGGGTTCAGAGTTGGGAGAACCAGTGCTAAGAAGTTGCAGGTGTCAAAGTCCGCCATTGCAGAGAAGTACTTTCAGACATAGGTAAGAAAGTGTTTCACAACATTTCTCAGTGTATACTTAATCTTTTTGAGAGATTGAAACTTGGCAAAGTTGCGCAACCTTAAGGACAAATGTGGTTGTGCAAAGTTTTAATCCAAAACTTTACAGGATTGATTAGTCCAATGAGTGACTATCTGCAGCAGACCTTTCTGAAGAGACTGAATTTTTCGAGGAAAATCAATTTTCTGGATAATTTGGTGAAGATTCTCTAAAGTAGGTGGAGTCTAAAGTTGATTCTTGATATAGAGGTGATCTAAATTCAAGGTTAACTTATTCTTTTGGAGATTAACACTCTCCATCAATAGATAGATAGATAGATAGATAGATAGATAGATAGATAGATAGATAGATAGATAGATAGATAGATAGATAGATAAGATAGGAATAGATAGATAGATAGATAGATAGATAGATAGAATAGATAGATAGATAGATAAGATAGATAGAT
>CM035414.1:130068541-130071041 GCA_020310875.1 Ceratopteris richardii
TGCAATGGCAATGATTGTTCTTATGGTTGACATCTTTGCTACAGGACTGAATGTCTCATCATAATCTATGCCAAATGTTTGAGCATAGCCTTTAACCACCAATCTGGCTTTGTACCTGGCTATAGTTCCATCTGCATGCTTCTTAACTTTGTAAACCCATTTATTTCCAATCACTTTCTTACCATTAGGCTTTGGAACAAGTTCCCAAGTTTTGTTCTCTTCAAGAGCATCAAACTCTTCCTTCATTGCTACTTCCCATTGTTTCTTACCCTTTGCTTCATCATAGCTTTGAGGTTCTTCATCTTCTTTAACCATGTAAGCATAATTTTTCTGAGTCAAATAAGAAGTGTCATATGAATACCTTGTAGGTTGCTTCCTCATTCTGGTTGACCTTCTTGGTTCACACTCTTCATGTATATCTGGATGTACTTCTTCATCAAATATTGGCCCATCTTCATTCCTTCTATATGATCCAACTCTTGATGTGCTTGCTTGCATATGTTCTTCATCACCATCTATCTGCATATGTGACTTACCTCTTGCACTCCTTCTTATCTCTTCTTCAAATGTTTCAAGATCACATCCTTTATCTGCATACCAACTCTTCTGTTCATCAAAAGTCACATCTCTAGAAACACTAAAATGTTTAGTTAAAGGACTCCATAGTCTATAACCCATTTGCTTTTCATCATACCCAATAAACACATATTTTTCTGCCTTTGGTTCAAGCTTATGTCTGAGTTGTGATGGCACATAAGCATAGGCAATTGACCCAAACACTTTACAATGGTCAAGTGTTGGTTTCTTACCCCACCAAGCTTCATAGGGGGTCATACCATTCAAAGCTCCACATGGTAGCCTATTCACAAGGTATGTGGCTGTATTTACAGCCTCAGCCCAAAGATAATTAGGGCAATTCTTTTCCTTTAACATTGCTCTTGCAAATTCAACCAATGTTCTATTCCTCCTTTCTGCCACTCCATTATGTTGAGGTGTATACCTGCAAGTTATCTCTCTCTTGATACCTGCATTCCAAAGATAGTCATTAAACTCTTGGGAGAAGTATTCTCCCCCTCCATCAGACCTTAGCCTCTTGAGTTTGTGACCTGTAACTCTTTCTGCATAAGCATGAAAATGTTTGAAAGCTCCAAAAACTTCTGACCTTTCCTTTAGAACATAAAGGGTTATCCACCTTGTAGCATCATCAATAAACAAAACATAATACCTAGATCCATTTATTGAACCTTCTTTTGTTGGTCCCCATACATCTGTATGTATGAGTTCAAGCAAACCATCATGCTTGAAACCTTTCTTCTGAAATGGTTGTCTATGAGCTTTTCCCATCTGACAAGCTTCACACTTATATATCATATGTTGATTCTTCACATTTGGTAGCCCCAATACAGATTGGTTCTCCACCATAGTTTTGATTCCTCTTTCATTGAAGTGTCCCAATCTCTTATGCCAAAGATCTAACTCTGTAATTACTTCATCACCATGTGTGATTAGGGCTTGACCAACATTTCCTTGCACTTTGAGAGTAAAAAGTCTACCTTCCTTCTTACCACAAACAATGGGTTTGTATTCATCCTCTGGATCTTCAACAAATACCCCTTCATTTGTAAATCTGACTTGAAAACCTTTTTCCACTATTTGTCCAACACTAATCAGATTCTTTGGTATTGTTGGAACATACAAAACATTTGTTAATAAATCAGCTCCACTCCTGCACTTCACTTTTCCAATTGAATGCACACTATGCTTTGTATTGTCACCTGTTTGTACTGTATGACTTGAATTGCCTTCTTCCAATTCTGACAACAATTCTATATTACCTGATAAATGATTTGAACAACCAGAATCAATATAAAATACCTTGAGATCCTCCTTCTCTGATGAACTTATTGAATTCATCATCAATGTTGTATGGTTGTCATTCTGTGTATCATTTGCATAATTATAATATGTGGTATTGTATGATTGGTTCTGATTCCAATTTCTACCACCACCTCTTCCATAACTTCCTCTTGGATTATGTCTTCCTCTTTGAAATTGATTCTGAAACCTTCCACCTCTTCCTCTGCCATTGTTGTTCTGATTTTGACTTGCTCCTTGTTGATTGTGCCAACAATCATATGCTAGATGATTGCTCAATCCACAAATCCAACATGTCTTCTTATTATTGTTCTGATTACCTCTTCCTCTTCCATTACCTCGACCTTTACCTCTGCCAAAACCTCTTCCTCTTGTATAATTTGCTTGAGTTGTTGACTCTTCTTCATCCTTTGCCTTGCCTTTATCTCCTTTCTTTTTGTTCTTCACATACATTGCAGAACTTTGACCTTTGTCTCCATCTGACTTCAAGTCTTGTTCAAATGTGAGCATCAATCCAAGTAATTGATTTAATTCTGGCACATAATGGTTTAATGAGAGTTCTGTTGAAAGTACAAAGGGCTTCCATCTCTCATCACCTCTTAATCCTGCAAGTAATTGTGCTATC
>CM035414.1:130096041-130103541 GCA_020310875.1 Ceratopteris richardii
TGTGTTGATTGATTAGAGTAAGACAATTACAATGTTTGAAGCACAATACAAACCAATACTTCTGTGCACAATCCTACAGAGTGCTCAATGACAAAATTCCAAATACCCCAAAGTCTTCTTGCCGCTAGCCTCCTCTACACCAGACCTCCACCTGCTTCAAGCTTATCCTTGTGCACACCTTGCACCAAGCTTCCACTAAGGGGGAGGAATGAATACCTTCTGTCGGCACGTGCACACTGCAAGGAGACCTTGAGATCCTTGGGGGAGTAGCTTAGCACTCTCTGCACAATCCGTTAGTCACTCTCCATGCACTCCTTCAACTCCACTTCTCTGTGTCGCACACTGGTGACTCTTGCACTTCCCTCTCTTGCTTCACTTAGACTATGCTTCTCTTGCTTACTCTATCATTGGTCCAAGAATAGTCCTTGCCTTGATTTGAGTGTTGTTGGAACAAGCCAATCACAGATTGGTGATTATAGAGATCTTGAAGAAGACTTATGGTCAGAATGAAGTGAAGGAAGATACTTATGAAAGTGAAGAAGATTTCAGGATGATGTCTTGTACACATATGTACATATAAGTGAAGAATCTTGTAAGCTGAGTATAGCTAAGTCTTTAGGATGATTAGTAGCAATGTCATAGACGCGGGATGAGTCAAAGGTCATGTATATATAAGTTAATGATGACAAGAAATATGTATGAGAGTCATTTGTAGATGAAAAACTTCAGAAAGATGTGTAGAGAGTTTTTTCCTAGAAAGTAGCGACGGGTTTTTCTCTGAGTACTCTCTGTCTGATCACGTGGATCAGAAATCCTTTTGTACACATCTAATTG
Source organism: Ceratopteris richardii (assembly GCA_020310875.1). Taxonomy (NCBI): domain Eukaryota; kingdom Viridiplantae; phylum Streptophyta; class Polypodiopsida; order Polypodiales; family Pteridaceae; genus Ceratopteris; species Ceratopteris richardii. The sequence goes on from CM035414.1 coordinate 130,096,876, forward strand.
AGAAGCTAATGAAGCTATGTCTAGAGTTTCAGAATCTAATTCCTTTCCTACTGTGAGAATGATCAATAGGAACATTCATATGTGAACTATGGAAACTGAAGTCTGAGAGTAGCGCACTTTTCCGTCTCAGTATTTTGATCAGATCTGAGTGTATACTGTAAAGTTTTTGATGAGTGAGCACTTAAAATTTAAGATAGAAGGTAAGGAAGCTATGGCTAAAAGCATTTAGCAAAACGGGTTTCAGATTGGGAGAAATCAACTTAAGAAGTTGACTATGTCGAAGGCGCAACTTCTGAGAGACATTTTCTGACATGTCTTTGATCTTAATGATCAAATTAAACTTTTGGTGATTAGTTTTGAGAACTAATGATTGACATGATTGCGCAAAGGTATTGCGAATACTTGTGCATCATTTGCTTGAAGAAATTTGAAACTTTATGCAGGTAATGAAGTGGATTCCTGAAGCAGATTTTCTGAAGTAGACACTTCTTCACTCAGAGAAGTGTTGCTTGAAGTTTTGGTAAAGAAGAACATTGTTTGTGTAAAGTTTGGTTTATAACTGACATAGAAGTGTTCTTAAGTCAGTATAGATCAAACCTTTGGAGATTAAGAGGTCTCCAACAAGTGTGTCAATCATGTACGCTCCTAACTGAAATAGTATCTTGGTGCTCACTTTGATGTCCCAAGATTGTCTTCACAAGTGGCAGCCAACGACTCATTGTTTTGTCTTGTAGTGACTTTAGACTAAAACCAAAAATTTTAATGGGGGGCCATACTTTCACCTGTGCGTACATTGCCGCTTCACATACCTTCACATTTTCCTTTTAAGTCTTCACTTTTGCACATAAGAGGGGGTTCACCTGAACCTTTCAAAACACTTTAAAACACACTTTGAACCTTAGGGAAATTAGAGAAAAAATACCTCTGCAACCTGCTTTCTCCAATTTACCCTTTATGGACCATTAATTGTGCACTACCTGTGCACTTTAACACCTACACTTTAGCACTTTGACTTTGCACCTGTTGACTTTGACCTTGAATTTGTTGACTTTGACCAATTGACTTTGACCTTTTGACTTTGACTATAGTTGACTTTGATCGACATGACTTTTACGGGCTCAACAGTTGCCCATCACCTAATGTGCTCTCTGTCCCGGAGAGCTATAGCCAAAACTTTGAGCATATAGGATACCATGATAATGGAGCTACAAAAACTTGAAGAGGACATCTGAGCAGCAACCAAATCCACCAAAAGCAGGATAGAACAAACACCAGAGAAGAACCAAAAATTGGATTCTGCCATGGAAAAGCAAAGAGTTGCAATGGGAGGGTTGAGAGGAGTAGGAGGGGAGGGCTGAGGGGCGGGGATTGAAGGGATAGGGAGGGTTAAGGATGTGGCTGGGCAGATTGGTAAAGGGAGGGCATGGGGGAATGATGATGGGGTTTGGAGGGGGTGAAAATCATCAAACATTAGAGCAACAGATGGTGCAATTGGGAGATTACGAAACATATGTAAGACAAGGCGAGAATATACCATGTGGACAATGTGGTGAAATAAAACATGTGATAAGTGTGTTCAAAACATGTGGGGTTTGACCAAAAGTCAGAGAAAAAGTTGGACTTTTGAAAAATAAAGTCAAAAACTGAGTTCAGAGGTGCCAAAAAACATGAATATGACTCCATTTTTGTAAAAAACGGCCAACCGAGGCACGATCCAGAGCCAAAAGCTTTTAGCCAAAAAAATTAAAAAAATAAAAATAATAAAAATTAAAAAATATATATACTAAAATTAAAAAAATGATCGTCTTTTTTATTTATTACTATTATTTTTTATTTATTATTATTATTATTATTTTGAACGCCCATACAGAAAAAATACTAAAAAAAAAGAAAATAAATAATAAAATAAATAAAATAAAAAATAAAAATAATAAAGTAATAATAAAAAACAATAAAAGAAACAAAATAAAATAAAAATAAGAAATAAAATTGGGGGGGGGGGGGTTGGGGGGGGGGGGGGTGGGTGCTGTCAGAATGCGGGGGGGGGAGGGGGGGGAGGGGGGGGGGGAGGGGGGGGGGGGGAGGAGGAGGGGGGGGGGGGGGGGGGGAGGGGGAGGCGGGGGGAGGGGCGGGGGGGGCGGGGGGGGGGGGAGGGGGGGGGGGGGGGGGGAGGGGTGGGGAGGGGGGGGGGGGGGAGGGGGGGGGGGGGGGGGGGGGGGAGGGTGGGGGAGGGGGGGAGGGAGGGGTGGAGGGCGGGGGGGAGGGGGGGGAGGTTTGGTCAGTGGGGGGAGGGGGAAGAGAGATGTTTTTTTTTTTCCAACCCGAAAATCCTGGGGGACCCTTTCTTTTTGGAAAATAACCCAAAAATAGAGAAAATTGAAAGGAAAAATCCAAAAAAAATGCCAAAAAAATGCCAAAAAATTCTGAAAAAATTCTCATGAAATTTTCTACAAGGCTAGGCCCAATTTCCTTCATCAAACTACAGAGAGCCTCCTTTTATTCCTCATATTTGGCAAGAAAATGATATCGGAGAAGGATAAAAAATGCTAGAAAAATGCTAGAAAATTTCCAAAAATACCCAAAATTTTTACTTTTGCAAAGGTTATGAAATGCCTTCTAGGTTTGGTAAAAACTCAAGGAACAAGTATGAAATTGATAAAGAAAACTACTAAAACTGAGTAGAATGAGATGAGAAAGCTATGTACAACCTTGACAGATTTTGCAGTTCCAGGTGATCCATACTTCTTCAAGTGTGTTGATGGTAGGCCTTGAGCCTTGATATGTTGACGAGTGGCAAGGCCTCTCCTTTCAGCGTCTCTAACTCCACAGCACCCCAATTTAGCATTGTTTTGACTCGATAAGGTCCTTCCCAATGTGGAGTCCATTTTCCTCTCAATTGTGTATGAAGATGAGGTCTATGGAGAAGAACTAACATGCCTGGTTCTATGTTGTTGTTCCACAGATGTTGATCATGTGCCTCCTTCCTCTTCATCTGAGTCTCTATCAATTGTTTTGTTGCTAGTAGACGAATCTCCTCCACTTTATGTAGTGCTCCGAGCCTCTCAAAGACATCACAATCTTTCTTGCCCTGCATGAATGCTATCTTAGGTGATCCATGGAAAAATATAAAGGGCTCAATGGGCAATATGCCATAAACCAGTTGGAATGGAGAATATCCCGTGGACTCTTTGTACGCTAACCTGTATGCCCATAGGGTACCTTGATAAGCAATGCCCCAGGAAGTGGGCTGTAACATACACTCCTTCCTTAACATTGAGATTAAAACCTTATTTGTCGATTCAGCCTGTCCATTGGCTCTTGGATAGTAAGCACAAGAGGTCCTATGTAGAATTCTATACCTGTTGAAAATTTCCTACAGGACCTTATTGACAAAATGGGTACCCTGATCTGTACAAATTTCAAGTGGACATCCAAACCTGCAAATGATGCTACTGTAAATGAAATCAACAATAGTTTGGGCAGTGCAGTCGTGGGAGGCAATAGCTTCAGCCCACTTTGTCGCATAATCTGTAGCTATCAAGAGATATTTCTCTCTTTTTGGAATCGCAGGAGGGTAGATGGGCCCTACAAAATCTAGCCCCCACTTCTCAAATGGTTGCCAGGAAGTGGAAACAATCAAGGGGCTATGCCTCTGCTTTGTTGGCTTAGGACCACACCTCTGGCAAACGTCACACGCCTTTCCCCATTCATCTGCATCCTTAAATAGTGTAGGCCACCATAGACCAACATCCAGTATCCTCTGACTCATAATATGCCCTGGAAGGTGCCCACCACCTGTTCCTTCATGTGCAGAGTGAAGGACTTCCCTCACTTCTTCTTCTTCCAAACACTTCCTAAACCTGTCATCCTTGCCCTGTCTATATAATTTATCTTCAATGAAGGTATATGGTCTACTCTTGATTAGCAGTCTCTTCCTTTGCACAACACTAGCCTTTTCTGCATACAACCCAGTTTTAATGAAATTCTTGATATCATAATACCAACCTTGGGCTTGTACAGCAAACAGATGAGCATCTAGAAAATCATCATTGATTCCACTAGCTTGATTCATCATATTGATTCTGGATAGGTGATCTGCCATAACATTTTCTTTACCTGGTCTGTGGACTACAGAAAAATCAAACTCTTGGAACAACAATAACCACCTCCATATTCTACCAGTGGCTTGTGGCTTGTTGAGCAAGTATTTTAGTGGTTGGTGATCTGTTATAATAATAAATTTTACTCCCAGTAAGTAATGACAAAATTATTGGACAGCAAAAACCATTGCTAGGGCTTCCCTTTCTGTAGTACTCTAATTCCTTTCAGCCTTGGTCAAGATTCTACTCGCATATTGAATTGGTCTGTCCACTTTAAATTTTTCACTGGGTTGGGTCAAAACTGCCCCCACTGCATAGGCACTAGCATCTACATGTATATGAAAGAGTTTTGACCACTCAGGTGTGATCAAAATAGGAGCAGACACTAACCTTGACCGTAATGTTTGATATGCTTTTTCCTCCTCTTCTTCCCATTAAGGCCTATTCAGGAAAAATGGGAATTACATAGGATTTTGAGACAGTTCTTTGTGTCTCAATGTTTTACATTTTGACTCATTCACACACTAAAACATGTTATTATCTCTTGATTAGAGTATATTAAATTGACACTTTAATATTGAGGATATTTTTATTGTAAATGGGGTATGAAGGTGGACCTAAAATTTAACAAGTAAACATAGTAAGTAATATAAATGGGACTTGAATAATTCCCAAATTTCTTGAATAGGCCTTCATTTAAAAGGTACTTCCTTACCTATAAGTCTAGCCAGTGGTCTGGCTATCTCTGCATACATTTTTATAAACCTTCTATGGTATCCAGTATGCCCCAAGAAACTCTGAATCTCTTTAGGAGATTTAGGTTTAGGCAACTTTAATATAGAAATGATTTTGTCAGGATCTGGGGCCATACCTTTAGCTGACACCACATGTCCTAAGAGAGTTCCTTCTGTCACAAGGAAATGACATTTGTTCAGATTGAGCTTTAGCTTGGTCTCCCTGCATCTCTTGAAAACATTCTGCAGCTGCCTCAAGTGATGGTCCAAACAATCTAGAGGAGTTTCTTTGTGAGAACCTGAAAACAAAGAGAAGTCATCCATGAAGATTCTAAGTGATTCCAGCAATAGGGGACCAAAAATGAGATTGACCGTTCTGTTAAAGGTGGCTGGAGCATTTCTGAGCCCAAATGGCATTTTTACATACACATATGTTCCCCAAGGTGTGATAAAAGCAGTCTTTTCACGATCCTCTAGGTGTATTGATATTTGATTATAGCCAACTAAATCCATCCATAAAGCTATATAATGCATGCCCAGCCACTTCTTCAATGACTTGCTCTGCAAAAGGCATTGGGAAACCATCTGGAATGGTCACCTTGTTGAGTGCTCTAAAGTCAACACAAATTCTGATTCTATTAGTATTCTTCTTTGGTACTATGACCATAGGTGAGAGCCACTCTGAGTGTTCCACAGGAATGATGATTCCTGCATCCTCCATCTTCTATATTTCCACATAGACAGCTTCAGCATATTTTGGATTAAGTCTATAGCTCTTCCCTCTTATGGGTTTGGCTCCATCAACTAGAGGGATTCTATGCTCTCCATAAGTCACAGGCACTCCTTCTAAGTCTTTATAATGCCAGGCAAAAACATCTGTATAATGGGTCAAGAATGATCTTACCTTTTCAAGGAGCCCTGGGTGACTCCACAACCAAGTGGCCCCCAAAACTGGCCGATTATTTTCTTGAGTGCCTAATTGTATTTCTTTGATAGGATTTCTCTCTACAATATTATCTTTGTGCTCATCTCCTTCCTTGTCATCTTCGACTAGCTTTTCGTGCATTGCTTCATAAGCAGGTGTATTTTGGATTTCAATGTGTTCCTCCTTGTCCTGCATCCATGCTGCAGGGATTTCTTGAATCGAGAAAGAACACTCTTCACTAGAATCTTTTACCTTGCCTTTAGCTTTAGTAACTTCCTTATCTGTGGTTGTCATATCCTCCTCCAAGTTGTATTTGAGAGGTGTCTTCCTGCCCCTTCTATGGTCTGTGATGGGCTCTCCCAATCCATCAACCTAGACTTTCTCCTTATCTTCATCATAACCTTCAGTCATGCAAGAATTATTAAGAAAAATTCCAAAACAAGAGGAAGAGTTGCCTGCTTGGAGCAATCTTAAAACCACAAAATCCAGAATGAATAGATTACCTTGTACTTCAAGTGGAACTTTTGGGATCACTCCCAAGGGCCTTACTTTGCTCTGATCTGCCAAAGTAATAGTGAAATTTGCAGGCCTTGAAGGGTGGAGTCCAATCTTTTCCATTGTATGTTCAGGCATTAAGTTAATGCCAGAACCACCATCCACAATAACTCCTTGAAATTCATGACCCCTACAATTTTTCCTTTATGTAAAACAACAGTCTTTGCCACCAAACTTGTAGTGGAAGCTTCATCAATCATCTGCAATAACTCTGACCTGAATTTCCCATCCATCTTTATTAAATAAAAAATACTAACCTCCTTTTTCATGGACTTGAGTAGTTTTGAAGCCTCTGATTCCTTGAGAGCATGGGCTCTAGTTGACTTATCAAACTCTTCATGAGCCCTGTTGA
>CM035414.1:130113541-130116041 GCA_020310875.1 Ceratopteris richardii
AACCTGCATACATGATTATGACATTTTGCATCCACATAACCATCTGGTTGTGACATATATACTTCTTCATTTAACTCACCATTAAGAAAGGCATTCTTTATATCGAGTTGATATATATTCCACCTTTTCCTTGCAGCTAAAGCCAACAAAGTTCTCACCGTTGCCATATTTGCTACTGGACTAAATGTTTCCTCATAGTCCACACCTTGAGTTTGATTATATCCTTTTGCTACAAGTCTAGCCTTATATCTAGACACACTACCATCACTATTTCTTTTAATCTTAAAAACCCACTTGCAACCAATTACCTTTTGCTTTGGTGTACTTGGAACTAAATTCCAAGTCTTGTTATCCTGTAGTGCTTCCATTTCTTCTCTCATTGCTTTCTCCCACTTTTCATCTCCTTTGGCCTCATCATAACATGTGGGTTCATTTTCCTGCTCAACTTTTGTCATAAAAGCATAATGAGTATTCATGAAAGATTCATAAGTATACCTTTGAGGTTGCTTACTTACTCTTGAAGTTCTTCTTACCTCCAATGTAGATGCTCTTCCTTTCTTATTAGGAACCTTTGATGATTCTCCATACTCACATACATCACTAATTTCCTCTCCTTCATCATTAACTTCAACAAGTTTGAGTTTACCTTTACTTTTAACACTTGGAGGTGACTCTTGCCTTAATCTTCCATTGAAAGGTGATCCTCTTTCTTCATCTAAACCACTCCTTTCATCATTTAAACTTCCTGATGGCTGAACTATGCATTCATCTCCTTCAACCACACCTTCTTCATTTTCATCCATGACCTGCATTCTTATCTGCATACCATGAAAGTGATTCATCAAAGTTTACATCTCTTGACACAACAACCTTATTGGTATGAGGATTATAGCATCTATATCCTCTTTGAGTATCTGCATAACCAATAAATATACATTTTTCTGATTTCGCATCAAGTTTAGATCTCACCTCACTAGGTACATGTACATAACATACACAGCCAAATACTTTCAAATGACTTACACTTGGTTTCCTTGCATGCCATACCTCATATGGTGTCAAATGATGAACTCCAGCAGTCGGAACTCTATTCATAATGTAAACACTTGTGCTAACAGCTTCAGCCCAAAAATAATTAGGCAAACACATATCATTAAGCATGCTTCTAGATGCTTCTGCTATGATTCTGTTTCTTCTTTCTGCGACTCCATTTTGTTGTGGAGTATACCTGCATGTAACTTCTCTTTTGATACCTTCATCATACAAAAAATCAGTAAAAGCTTGAGAGAAATACTCTCCTCCTCCATCGGATCTTAGCTTCTTAATATACCTTCTTGTTTGCTTTTCGACATATGATTTGAACTTCTTGAAACAATCAAAGACCTCACTCTTATGTTTAATAAAATACACAAATGTCATTCTACTATGATCGTCAATGAATGATACATAGTACTTATTACCAACCAAGGATGCCTCTTTAGTAGGTCCCCAGACATCTGTGTGTATGAGATCTAGCAAACCATCACTTACATAGCTTGAATGCTTGAAAGGTTGTCTACTCTGCTTACCCATTTGACATGCTTCACAAAGATGCACCATATGTTGCTTAGTAAGATCAGGTAATCCTTCAACAATCCTCTTCTTTGATAGCTCCTTTAACCTGTGTACATTCATGTGTCCAATCCTTTTGTGCCATAGATCAAGCTCTGCTATTCGATGCATATCATAAGAGAAATAGTTTGTATGATTTGGGTTTACCTTGAATGTAAACAATCTACCTTGTTTTTGACCTCTAGCAATTAACCTCCTTTGCTTTGGATCCTCAATGAAGCAACCTGCATGATTAAATCTCACTTGTAGACCTTTTTCTACCATTTGACCAACCGACATCAAATTCTTAGTGATCGTTGGCACATAAAGTACATCCTTCAAGCAATTTTTCTTGCTCTTATCCTGCATAACAACATCTCCAACCTGCATAATCTTATGTGTTGTATCATCTCCTGTTTCAACATGACCTTTACATGACGGATTATGCATATTAGAAAACCATGAAGCATCATGAGACATGTGATTAGAACAACCACTATCTACATACCATACATCGCTATTGCAATTCATCTTAGTTTCTACATTCATCATAAGAAGAGAATCATAATCATCACTTTTACCTTCACCTGCATAATTTCCTTGTTGTTTACCTCTTCTTGAATAGCCTCCTCTTCGATTACCACCTTGATTATTTTCATTTTGATAACAATCTTTGGCATAGTGTCCATACCTTCCACATATATAGCAATTGTTCTTATTATCTTCACTCCTTTGTCTTTGGTTGTAGTTGTAGTAGCCTCTCGTACCTCTAGCGCTTGATCTTCCTCTTCCTCTTGTGTTGAAGAAGCCACTTGAAGTCCTTTGATCATCACTCCTTCTTCCTCGACCTCTATTTGAACCTCTTCCACCTCTGTTTCCACCTCTTGATGATCCTACATAAAGTGCTTGT
>CM035414.1:130121041-130133541 GCA_020310875.1 Ceratopteris richardii
TCAAGATACCAAGCAAGGTTGAGAACACGAGATCGAGACACCAAGGTTGCAAACAAGAAGGTTCAATACACCAAGGTTGAGAGCAAGGGTCCAAGAGCACCATGGAGGATTACAGTAATTCACCCCTACCTGCGGCAACACTTGAACAACAACTAGAGCTCTTGCGGCATGAGCTTCAAGGAGCTGAGAACGAGATCCGACAACGTGATGAAATCCTCCAAAAGATGCAAGCTGAGGAAGACAACCTTACGAGAGTAGTAAAAGCTATTGTGTCTGCCCAATCTGATGTTACTCAGTCAAAGATTGGTAATAGAAACTACCAGTTTCTACGATTTGATGGCCGAAAGGATGGGCCTTTAGTACTTTCTTGGTTGTTGCAGTTTGATGATTTTTATACCGATGAAATGTATGCTGAAAGTGAAAAAGTTAAATTTGCCACTAACTATTTAGTAGGTAAAGCACAACTCTGGTGGAATGTCCTGCGGCACAGTACGGAGCGTCCAACAACTTGGAAGGCTTTTCAAGAAAACGTGAAGGATTCATTTCTTCCTCCTCAATACCATTTGCATGTTCGACGAGCATGGACGACCCTTACATGGAAGGAGGGTGATACGGTTACTACCTACACAGAGCAGTTCTGGCAAAATTTACTACTTGTACGAATGCTTGAAGATGTATCAGAAGATATCTTGCAGCAGAAATACGAAGATGGTTTGGAGGTGGGAATCCAAGCTAAGCTTCACATCCTATGACCTACAACCCTCAACGAGGCTATATCTTCTGCTTATGATGCAGAAAAAGAATTCCAGTCCATAACCAAGTCACTCCGTCTACAACAACCACGTCCACGACCATTTCCTGTTAAACCTTCATTTCCTATGAAGCGTAATTTTAATGCCCCATCTTACCCTGGTTCTTCTCGTCCTCCACAATCCAATTACTCAACTCAATTACTCTCCAACCAACCAAACCACCTACCCTTCAAACTTCAGCAGTGAATGCCCAACAGAAGCGACCACGAATCACTTGCTCGAATTGTGGTAAACCTGGACATACAAAAATAAGGTGCAGATTGCAACCTCTTCATATGAAACCGGCTACAGCTCGATTGCATAACATGGAGGTCTATAATGAAGAAATTCCTCCTGTTTGGACAGAGGAATCACTGGAGAAGGATTTAAGTACCTTGGGTAACGATATCTCTCTACACTCTCTTCTTTGCATGCAAGGTACAATAAATAACAAACTAGTTAAAATTCTACATGACGATGGTAGTTCACATGACTTCATTTCACATTTAATAGTACAAGAACTTAAATTACAAACGTTTCCTTCTTTGTATAAAGTGAAAGCTGCATTTCAAGGTAGTCGTTATAATGTAACACGAGAAGTGCAAGATGTTACGATTAGCATAGGCCCTTATGTTGATTCACAAACATTTTTAATTGCACCTTTGCAATCTTATGATGTTATACTAAGTATGCCTTTTCGTCACCATTATAACCCACGTATTGACTACCATACTCATACCTTTAAGTTTGCTTTCAAAGGTCAAATCATTACTTTGTCTGCACGGCATGATTTCCAGCCATTTCCATTGATTAGTCACACTCAAGTAAAACGTGCATTTAGGAAAGGATTCAACTCATGCATTGTTTTTGTCAATGTCATCAATGATTATACTCATACACTTCTAGATGCATATAAACCTTTCATGAGTACTTATAAGGATTGTTTTATGTCTGAATATCCCTCTGAACTACCACCAGTTCGAGGATCCTTTGACCATAGCATAGACTTAGTCCCTGGTAGTTCTCCTCCTCATAAAGCACCTTATAGACATGGCCCACTACATCAAAAGGAAATAGAAAATCAAGTAAAAGACCTACTGCAAAAAGGACTTATAAGGCCTAGTTCTTCCCCATTTGGAGCACCAGTTCTCTTAGTAGAGAAGAAGAATAAAACTTATTGAATGTGCATTGATTATAGAGCCCTTAACAAGATCACGATCAAGAATAGATACCCTATTCCTTGAATAGATGATCTCTTAGATAAGTTACGAGGAGCTCCTGTCTTTAGTAAAATTGATCTTAAATCGGGTTACCATCAGATTCGTATGACACAAAGTGATATTTTTAAGACTGCATTTAGAACTCAAAATGGCCATTATGAAGTTATGGTAATGCCCTTTGGACTTACTAATGCCCCTGCTACATTTGCGCGAATGATGAACAATATTTTTCTTGATTACCAAGCTTTTGTTCTTGTATTCTTTGATGACATACTTATTGACAGTAAGAATGATAGTGAACATGAAAAGCATCTTGAAACAGTTTTTCATTTGTTACGAGAGAACACATTTTATGCTAATCCTGAAAAGAGTTATTTCTTTCAGCGTAAGCTAGAATATTTAGGACATATTATTTCAAGTGAAGGTGTGCATGTGGATCCGAAAAAGATTAGAGTTATCATAGAATGGCCTACACCACAATGAGTCAATGATGTTCGTTCTTTTCTTGGGGCTAGTTTCTATAGGAAGTTTGTTCGAAATTTTTCTTATTTAGCATTGCCTCTTACCTTGTTGTTGAAAAAGAAAATAAAATTTGCATGGGGAATTACCCAACAACAGTCCTTTGACAAACTTAAACATGCACTTTCACATGCACCTGTTTTACAATTACCTGATTTTTCACAACCCTTTCATGTTGTTACTGATGCTAGCGGTTTAGGAATAGGTGCTGTTCTGATGCAAAATGACCATCCCATTGCATTTGAGAGTAGAAAGCTTAAACCCTAAGATTGGTGAAGATATCAAAGACCACAGTTTAATAGTGCAAGTGCTTACAGGTTTGAGATGAGATGAAAGGTGGAAACCTTTCGTACTCTCAATTGAATTGTCTTTAAATCATTTTGTACCAGATTTAAATCAGTTGCTTGGACTAATGCTAATGTTTGAGCAAGATTTGAAGACAGATGGAGAAAGAGGACATAGTTCAGCTATGTATGCAAAGAATAAGAAGAAAGGTGATAAAGGTAAAGAAAAAGATGATGAAGAAGTGACTGCTCAAGCAAATTATGCAAGAGGACGAGGTAACATCAGGAAAAGAGGTAAAGGAAGAGGTAATCAGACTAATAACAAGAAAGCTTGTTGGATTTGTGGATTAAGCAATCACTTGGCTCATGATTGCTGGCATAATTCACAAGGATGAAGTCAGAATCAGAATAATAACAGTAGAGGCAGAAGCGGAAGATATCAAAGAGGAAGACAAAGCCAAAGAGGCGGATATGGTAGAGGTGGAGCAAGAACTTGGGGACAGAATCAGTCTCACAACACTACCTACTACAACTATGCAAATGATACGCAGAATGACGATCATACAACATTGATGATGAACTCGATAAGTGTGTCAAAGAATGAAGACCTCAAGGTATTCTATATTGACTCTGGTTGTTCAAATCATTTGTCAGGAAATATAGAATTATTATCAGAATTAGAAGGAGGCATTTCAAATCATACAGTACAGACAGGTGATAACACAAAACATAATGTAAGGTCAATTGGAAAGGTAAAATGTAAGAATGGAGCTAACCTACTAACAAATGTTTTGTATGTTCCAACAATCCCGAAGAATTTGATCAGTGTGGGTCACATAGTAGAAAAAGGTTTTCAAGTCAGGTTTACAAATAAAGGAGTATTTGTTGAAGATCCAGAGAATGGATACAAACAAATTGTCCATGGTAAAAAGGAAGGTAGACTTTTTACTCTGAAAGTACAAGGGAATGTTGGTCAAGCCTTGATCACACACGGTGATGAGGTATTTACAGAACTAGACCTCTAGCATAAGAGGCTAGGACATTTTAATGAAAAGGGAATCAAAGCTATGGTGGAGAAACAATCCGTGAGAGGATTACCAAACATGAAGAACCAACATATGATTCAGAAGTGTGAAGCCTGTCAGATGGGAAAAGCCCACAGGTTACCATTTCAGAAAAATGGTTACAAACACGATGGTGTGCTAGAACTCATACATATAGATGTATGGGGGCCAACGAAAGAAGGATATATCAGTGGCTCAAGGTATTATGTTCTGTTTATTGATGATGCAACAAGATGGATAACTCTTTATGTTTTGAAAGAGAAATCAGAAGTGTTTGGAGCTTTCAAACATTTTCATGTATATGCTGAAAGACTTACGGGACGGAAACTCAAAAGACTAAGGTTTGATGGAGGAGGAGAAAATTTTTCTCGAGAGTTCAATGATTATCTGTGGAATGCAGGAATTAAAAGAGAAATAACATGCAGATATACACCGCAACAAAATGGAGTAGCAGAAAGAAGAAACCGAACTCTAGTTGAGTTTGCACGAGCAATGCTAAAGGAGAAGAACTGTCCAAATTATCTTTGGGCTGAGGCTGTAAATACAGCAACATACCTGGTAAACAGATTACCATGTACATCTTTAAATGGGATGATGCCTTATGAAGCTTAGTGGGGCAAGAAACCAACACTTGATCATTGCAAAGTGTTTGCATCAGTTGCTTATGCTTATGTGCCATCACAGCTGAGACATAAGCTTGAACCAAAAGCTGAAAGATATGTGTTCATTGGATATGATGAAAAACAGATGGGTTACAGGTTATGGAGTCCTCTAACCAAACAGTTTACTGTTTCCAGATATGTGACATTTGATGAAGGAAGAAGCTAGTATACAGATAAAGAACATAGTGTTGAAACATTTGAAGAAGAGGTAAGAAGAATTGAAAAAGGTAAATCACATATGCAGGTGAATGGAGATGAAGATCATATGCAAGCAAGTACATCCAGGATCGGATCATGCATGAGAAATGAAGATGATTCGAGATTTGATGAAGATGTGTATTCAGATACACATGAAGAGTTTGAACCAAGAAGCTCAAACAGAGTTAGGAAACAACCAACAAGGTATTCATATGATACTTCATATTTGACTCAGAAAAATTATGCTTACTTAGTAAAGGAGGATGAAGAACCTCAGAATTACGGTGAAGCAAAAGGTAAGAAAAAGTGGGAAGAAGCGATGAAAGAAGAGTTTAATGCTCTTGAGGAAAACAAGACGTGGGAACTTGTTCCAAAACCAAATGGTAAGAAAGTGATTGGAAACAAATGGGTTTACAAAGTCAAGAAGCTTGCAGATGGAAGGATAGCCATATACAAAGCTAGACTGGTTGTCAAAGGCTATGCTCAAACATATGGCATAGATTATGATGAGACGTTTAGTCCGGTGGCAAAGATGTCAACCATAAGGACATTGATTGCTACAGTAGCATCAAAAGGATGGAAGCTAAGTCAGCTGGATATAAAGAATGCATTTTTGAATGGATGTATATCAGATGATGTTTACATGGAACAATCTGAAGGGTTCGTAAGTTCTAGATACCCAGAATATGTTTGCAGATTAAGAAGAGCTCTCTATGGATTGAAACAAGCTCCAAGAGCTTGGAATTACAGACTTGTGAAATATCTCAATGACCTTGGATACCAAAGCTCAAAGGCAGATGCAAGTCTACTGATCAAGAAAATAGATGAAGGTATGATCTACATTTGTATTTATATAGATGACATAATAATCACAGGAACCTCAGATGAAGGAATCAAAGAGGTAAAGAGACTGCTTGAAAAAGAGTTCAAGATCAGTGATCCAGGAAAGTTATCATACTTTCTTGGAATGGAAGTTACATATATAGATCATGGTGTATATGTTTCACAAGAAAGGTATCTCCTAAACTTACTGAAGAAGTTTAACATGGAGAATTGCAGAGAAGCTTCAACACCGCTTGAAGTAAATCATAAACTCAGTAAATATAGTGGTGCAAAGTTTAAAGATATGAGGAAGTATCAGTCGTTAGTGGGAAGCTTAATTTATGCTACACTAACAAGACCTGATCTCAGTTATGCAGTGGGAGTTCTCTCACAGTTCATGCATTGTCCGAAGGATCAACATTGGGTTGCACGACAAAGAGTTCTTTGATATATCAAAAGAACTATAAAAGAAGGATTATATTATCCTTATACGTCAGATATAAAGCTGAGAGCATACAATGACTCAGACGGGGCAGGAAGTCAAGATGACAGAAGGTCAACACATGGGTATATCATATATCTAGGAGATAAGCTTGTAAGCTGGTGTTCGAAGAAGCAGCATACAGTGGCTTTATCATCAACAGAAGCACAATATAAAGGACTTGTAGAAGCAGCTAAAGAAGAGATATGGATGCAGACCTTGTTCAGAAGCATGAGTATTGATCAAGGTATACCTATCATACATGGAGACAATATGAGCTCGTTATATCTTGCAGCAAATCTAGTATTTCATGCAAGAACAAGACACATAGAGATTCAATATCATTTCCTGAGGGAAAAGGTAATGGAAAAGGAGATTGAATTGGTATTCACTCCTACAAAAGATCAGATTGCAGATATTCTGAAAAAGATCTTAGATGGAGTAAAGACTAGCAGATTCAAAGAAATGGTAGGTATAAAAGAAAAGAAGGATATATGAAGACCGGAAGATGCAAATTAGTGATTCACGGGGAGCTGTTGAAGATTCACTCACTAATTATGCATAACGACATAAAGACGAAGGAAAGCAGAAACAAAGTATTCAGAAAACCAAAGCCTTAGTGAAGGGACAAATTCACAACTGTAATATACAATAGAAACTTCCAGAATTAAAGTCTGTTGAAACCGGATCAAAATGTATATAAGAGAGAGCATAGAACCGGAATGTAGAGTGTGTAGAAGAGTAGAGAGAGCGCATATGAGATAGAGAATAAAAGTAAGAGTAGAAGACGCCAGAGATTGCATATGTAGAGATGAATGACCAAACCTGAACAGTCAGGTATTCATCTGAGAGAGATGGTAAGGAGAAACTACTCAGTATAGGAGAGTTATCATGACTATGAGCAAAGTGAGGCCGAGTCAATTTTTGTACACATCTTCTCTAATAGAAAACACATGTTCATGTGGAAGTTGAGCGCATTCTTCGTATGTGAAGAAATCTGAGAGATTTCATGTTTTGGTGAAAAGTTAGTTAACAGTTAAAGTTTTTTTCAGTAAGGTTTTTTCCGGTACTTCTATGAGCTAGATCTCGAAGTACAATGTAAAGTTTTGTATGAGATATAGCTTATCTTGTAGCTATAAGTCTCTACTATAAGTTGGTCAAAGATTTCGGTGAAATCGATATGTACACACAGTACAAAGTCTGACCGGAAAGAGTCATCCAGAACTAGTGAAGTTTTTTCTTAAACTTCAGAAAGAGTTCATTCAGTAAAGAAAGTTCATGCATCACTTCCTTACTTCTTGTATATTCACCTGAAGTAATTACAAACAAAATTACAGTTGATTCTGGTAGGATTCTAGTACAATTACGGTAACATTCCAGTAACAGTCTGGTGAAGTTCCGATGGAATTTCAATAAGTTCAAAACACAGTTTTGATAAAATTAAGTGACATACAAATTGTTTAACTATAAGCAAACACAGTAGTGTAAAGACTGAAGTAAATAAGTTCAGAATTAAAGCTTGAAGGAAACATGAAGCTTTCTGTAAAGTGAATTTTCAGTGTTCACTAAATACAGTTATAAGTTCTCAGTTTCAGAAAGGTTGCTAAGCTACTGATGATTATAGAGGTGTTCTAACATCACTCTAGCTTAGTTTTTGTGGTGTAAGCAAATTTTGCAATTAGCGCTGCACCAACACTATCTATCTATCTATCTATCTATCTATCTATCTTTCTATCTATCTATCTATCTATCTATCTATCTATCTATCTATCTATCTATCTATCTATCTATCTATCTATCTATCCATCTATCTATCTATCTATCTATCTATCTATCTATCTATCCATCTATCTATCTATCTATCTATCTATCTATCTATCTATCTATCTAACTATCTATCTATCTACTTATCTATCTATCTATCTATCTATCTATCTATCTATCTATCTATCTATCTATTTATTCATCTATCAATAAATCAATCATTCAATAAACAAATCAATCAATAAATCAATGTATTTATTTATCTATCTATCTATCTATCTATCTATCTATCTATCTATCTATCTATCTATCTATCTATCTATCTATCTATCTATCTATCTATCTATCTATCTATCTATCTATCTATCTCTCTATCTCTCTATCTATCTATCTATCTATCTATCTATCTATCTATCTATCTATCTATCTATCTATCTATCTATCTATCTATCTATCTATCTATCTATCTATCTATCTGTTGGTGTATGGAACACCATAGGAACTAAGCTAAAGTGATATTAGAATACCTTTATATCCATCATTAGCTTAGCAACACTCTAAATTTGAAAACTTTATCACTAGACTTAGTGAAGTCCAAAAATTCACTTTCCAAAAATCAACACCTTTCCTTCTAGCTTCAACTTTGATCTCTATTAGCTTGATTCTTGTAAATTCTTTTGATCATTTGCTAATAGAAGTTCTTGCTAATATTAAGCGACACATTACAAGCAAAACTTTCAAGTAATAGCTTCAGAATATTTGGAATTCACTTGAACATTTGGACTATGTCTAAAATCTGAAAATTGACTTCATCGATTTGACATACCTTCATTGTTAAACTCATTTCTCTGCATACACATCCCGTTTTGCAAAGATCTTTTGGTGAATTGTAGTTGAAGCTAGTAGCATCAAAATGAGCTATCATTCATGAAAACATTTACACTGTATTGTGAGATATGACCTTTAGAAAGTCAGGGAAAAGTACGCCCGAAAACTCATAATTGTCAACTAACTTACATACTGATATGAAATCACTTAGAAATCTCTTTACAAGAGGAATTAGACTAAATCCTTCTACCCAAACATGTGTTATCTGTTAGAGAAGGTGTGTAAAAAATGGCTTGGTTTCATTCTGCTCATAGCCATGGAAAACTCTCCTACTCTGAGTAGTTATTCCTCAACATTTCTCTCAGGAAAAGCCGACTTTTTCTCTACTCACTCAAGACTTACAAATCAAGTTTTTCTATTTTTTTTTCAACCCAATTTGACTTATATGCATATGATCTACATACTCCTAGACTCAAACTCGTAATTTAAGAAGTTTTATGTCAGAATTAAACTCTAATTTTCCACTATATTATAGATGTGAATTTGTCCCTTCACTTAGGCTTAATTTTCTGAGTGCTTTGATTTCACTTCTATTTGTCTTTCTTCTTCCTTCATTTATCTTCATGTATTTATGTCTAATTAGTGAGTGAAGCTCCAATAGCTCCTCCTCAATCACTAATTAGCATCCTCTATCTTTTTCATACATCCTTCTTCTCTTTTATTCTTGCCATTTCTTTGAATCTACTTGTCTTCACTCCATCCAAGCTATTTCTCATAATATCTGCAATCTGATCTTTTGTAGAAGAAGCTTCTTGTCCATTACCTTTTCTCTTAGGAAATGATATTGAATCTCTATGTGCTTTGTTCTTGCATGAAATACAAGATTTGCTGCAAGATACAATGAACTCATATTATCTCCATGTATGATAGGAATACCTTGATCAATGTCCAAGCTTTTGAACAAAGTTTGCATCCATATCACTTCTTTAGCTTCTTCCACAAGTTCGTTTTACTAAGCTTCTATTGATGATAAAGCCATTGTATGTTGCTTCTTTGAACACCAACTCACAAGTTTATCTCCTATGTATATCATATACCCATGTGTTGACCTTCTATCATCTTGACTACCTGCCCAGTGTGAGTCACTATATGCTCTCAACTTTATATCCGATGTAAAAGGATAATATAATCCTTCCCTCAAAGTTCCTTTGATATATCTAAGAACTCTTTGACCTGCAGTCCAATGTGGATCCTTTGGACAATGCATGAATTGAGAAAGAACTCCCACTGCATAACTAAGATCAGGTCTTGTTAGTGTAGCATAAGTCAAGCTTCCCACTAAAGATTGATACTTCCTCATATCGTTGAATTCTGCACTATCATATTTACTAAGTTTATGATTGAACTCAAGTTGTGTTGATGCCTCTCTGCAATTCTCCATGCTAAACTTCTTCAGAAGATTCAAAAGATACCTTTCTTGTGATACATATATGCCATGATCTGCATAAAAAATTTCCATTCCAAGAAAATATGACAATTTTCCTAGATCACTTATCTTGAATTCTTTTCAAGTAATCTCTTCACCTCCTTAATTCCTTCATTTGAAGTACATGTGATTATAATATCATCTACATAAATACAAATGTAGATCATACCTTCATCTATTCTCTTGATAACTAAACTTGCATCTGCCTTTGAACTTTGATATCCAAGATCATTAAGATACTTCACAAGTCTATAATTCCAAGCTTTTGGAGCTTGCTTTAACTCATATAGTGCTCTTCTCAATCTGAAAACATAATTTGGATATTTGTAATCTGCAAACCCTTGAGGTTGCTCCATGTAGACTTCATCTAATATATATCCATTTAAAAATGCATTCTTTATATCCAATTGACTCAATGTCCATCCTTTTGATGTTGCAATAGCAATGATTGTCTTTATGGTTGACATCTTTGCTACAGGACTAAATGTCTTATCATAATCTATGCCATGATTTTGAGCATAGCCTTTAACCACCAATCTAGCTTTGTGTCTGGCTATTCTTCCATCTGCAGGCTTCTTTATTTTGTAAACCCATTTATTTCCAATCACTTTCTTAACATTAGGTTTTGGAACAAGTTCCCAAGTCTTGTTCTCTTCAAGTGCATCAAAATATTCCTTCATTGCTTCTTCCCATTGTCTCTTACCCTTTGCTTCATCATAGCTTTGAGGTTCTTCATCTTCCTTAACCATGTAAGCATAGTTTTTCTGAGTCAAATAAGAAGTGTCATAGGAATACCTTGTTGGTTGTTTCCTCAATCTGGTTGACCTTCTTGCTTCACACTCTTCATGTGTATTTGGATATACTTCTTCATCAAATCTAGGTACATCTTCATTTCTTCTATATGATCCAATCCTGGATGTGCTTGCTTGCATATGATCTTCATCTCCATCTACCTGCATGTGTGATTTACCTCTTTCACTTCTTCTTACCTCTTCTTCAAATGTTTCAAGGCTACACTCTTTATCTGCATACCAACTCTTCTGTTCATCAAATGTCACATCTCTAGAAACAATAAATTGTTTGGTTAGAGGACTCCATAGTCTATAACCCATCTGCTTTTCATCATATCCAATAAAGACATATTTTTCAGCCTTTGGTTCAAGCTTATGTCTGAGTTGTGATGGTGCATAAGCATAAGCAATTGATCCAAACACCTTACAATGATCAAGTGTTGGTTTCTTACCCCACCAAGCTTCATAAGGGGTCATTCCATTTAGAGCTGCACATGGTAACCTATTCACAAGATATGTGGCTGTATTTACAGCCTCAGCCCAAAGATAATTAGGGCAATTCTTTTCCTTTAACATTGATCTTGCAAACTCAACCAATGTTCTATTCCTCCTTTTTGCCACTCCATTGTGTTGAGGTGTATACCTGCAAGTTATTTCTCTCTTGATACCTGCATTCCAAAGATAATCATTGAATTCTTGGGAGAAGTACTCTCCCCCTCCATCAGACCTTAGCCTCCTGAGATTTTGACTTGTAATTCTCTCTACATATGCATAAAAATGTTTGAAGGCTCCAAACACTTCTGATCTTTCCTTCAAAACATAAATACTTATCCATCTTGTAGCATCATCAATGAAGAGAACATAATACCTAGAACCATTGATTGATCCTTCTTTTGTTGGTCCCCATACATCTGTATGTATGAGCTCTAGCAAACCATCATGTTTGAAACCTTTCCTCTGAAATGATAACATGTGTGCCTTTCCCATCTGACAAGCTTCACATTTGTAGATCATATGTTGGCTCTTTACATTTGGTAACCCTATTACAGATTGATTCTCCACCATGGTTTTATTCCTTTCTCATTGAAGTGTCCTAACCTCTTATGCCAGAGGTCTAACTCTGTAAGTACTTCATCACCATGTGTAATCAGGGTTTGACCAACATTCCCTTGCACTTTAAGAGTAAAAATTCTACCTTCCTTCTTAGCATAGACAATTTGATTGTATCCATCCTCTGTATCTTCAACAAATACTCCTTCATTTGTAAATGTGACTTCAAAACCTTTCTCTACTATTTGTCCCACACTAATCAGATTCTTTGGTATTGTTGGGACATACAAGACATTTGTTAGCAAATCAGCTCCACTCCTGCACTTCACTTTTCCAACTGAATGCACATTATGTTTTGTATTGTCACCTCTTTCTACTGTGTGGCTTGAAATACCTTCTTCCAATTTCGATAAAATTTATATATTACCTGACAAGTGATTTGGACTAGAGTCAATATAGAACACCTTGAGATCCTCCTTCTCTGATGCACTTATTGAATTCATCATCAATGTTGTATGGTGTCATTTTGTGTATCATTTG
>CM035414.1:130138541-130148541 GCA_020310875.1 Ceratopteris richardii
TGTTGTTGGGTAATTCCCCATGCAAATTTTATTTTCTTTTTCAACAACAAGGTAAGAGGCAATGCTAAATAAGAAAGATTTCGAACCAACTTCCTATAGAAACTAGCCAACCTAAGAAAAGAACGAACATCATTGACTGATTGTGGTGTAGGCCATTCTATGATAACTCTAATCTTTTTCGGATCCACATGCACACCTTCACTTGAAATAATATGTCCTAAATATTCTAGCTTACGCTGAAAGAAATAACTCTTTTTCAGGATTAGCATAAAATGTGTTCTCTCGTAACAAATGAAAAACTGTTTCAAGATGCTTTTCATGTTCACTATCATTCTTACTGTAAATAAGTATGTCATCAAAGAATACAAGAACAAAAGCTTGGTAATCAAGAAAAATATTTTTCATCATTCGCGCAAATGTAGCAGGGGTATTAGTAAGTCCAAAGGGCATTACCATAAATTCATAATGGCCATTTTGAGTTCTAAATGCAGTCTTAAAAATATCACTTTGTGTCATACGAATCTGATGGTAACCCGATTTAAGATCAATTTTACTAAAGACACAAGCTCCTCGTAACTTATCTAAGAGATCATCTATTCGAGGAATAGGGTATCTATTCTTGATCGTGATCTTGTTAAGGGCTCTATAATCAATGCACATTCGATAAGTTTTATTCTTCTTCACTACTAAGAGAACTGGTGCTCCAAATGGGGAAGAACTACGCCTTATAAGTCGTTTTTGTAGTAGGTCTTTTACTTGATTTTCTATTTCCTTATGATGTAGTGGGCCATGTCTATAAGGTGCTTTATGAGGACGAGAACTACCAGGGACTAAGTCTATGCTATGGTCAAAGGATCCTCGAACTGGTGGTAGTTCAGAGGGATATTCAAACATAAAACAATCCTTATAAGTACTCATGAAAGGTTTATATGCATCGGGAAGTGTATGAGTATAATCATTGATGACATTGACAAAAACAATGCATGAGTTGAATCCTTTCCTAAATGCACGTTTTACTTGAGTGTGACTAATCAATGGAAATGGCTGGAAATCATGCCGTGCAGACAAAGTAATGATTTGACCTTTGAAAGCAAACTTAAAGGTATGAGTATGGTAGTCAATACGTGGGTTATAATGGTGACGAAAAGGCATACCTAGTATAACATCATAAGATTGCAAAGGTGCAATTAAAAATGTTCGTGAATCAACATAAGGGCCTATGCTAATCGTAACATCTTGCACTTCTCGTGTTACATTATAACGACTACCTTGAAATGCAGCTTTCACTTTATACAAAGAAGGAAACATTTTTAATTTAAGTTCTTGTACTAATAAATGTGAAATGAAGTCATGTGAACTACCATCGTCATGTAGAATTTTAACTAGTTTGTTATTTATTGTACCCTGCATGCAAAGAAGAGAGTGTAGAGAGATATCGTTACCCAAGGTACTTAAATCCTTCTCCAGTGATTCCTCTGTCCAAACAGGAGGAATTTCTTCATTATAGACCTCCATGTTATGCAATCAAGCTGTAGCCGGTTTCATATGAAGAGGTTGCAATCTAAACCTTATTTTTGTATGTCCAGGTTTACCACAATTCCAGCAAGTGATTCGTGGTTGCTTCTGTTGGGCATTCACTGCTGAAGTTTGAAGGGTAGGTGGTTTGGTTGGTTGGAGAGATGAAGCAACGGGTGGAGTTGAGTACTTGGATTGTGGAGGACGAGAAAAACTAGGGTAAGATGGGGCATTAAGATTACGCTTCATAGGAAATGAAGGTTTAACAGGAAATGGTCGTGGACGTGGTTGTTGTAGACGGAGTGACTTGGTTATGGACTATAATTCTTTTTCTGCATCATAAGCAAAAGATATAGCCTCGTTGAGGGTTGTAGGTCGTAGGGTGTGAAGCTTAGCTTGGATTCCCACCTCCAAACCATCTTCGTATTTCTGCTGCAAGATATCTTCTGATACATCTTCAAGCATTTGTACAAGTAGTAAATTTTGCCAGAACCGCTCTGTGTAGGTAGTAACCGTATCACCCTCCTTCCATGTAAGGGTCGTCCATGCTCGTCGAACATGCAAATGGTATTGAGGAGGAAGAAATGAATCCTTCACGTTTTCTTGAAAAGCCTTCCAAGTTGTTGGACGCTCCGTACTGTGTCGCAGGACATTCCACCAGAGTTGTGCTTTACCTACTAAATAGTTAGTGGCAAATTTAACTTTTTCACTTTCAGCATACATTTCATCGGTATAAAAATCATCAAACGGCGACAACCAAGAAAGTACTAAAGGCCCATCCTTTCGGCCATCAAATCGTAGAAACTCGTAGTTTCTATTACCAATCTTTGAATGAGTAACATCAGATTGGGCAGACACAATAGCTTTTACTACTCTCGTAAGGTTGTCTTCCTCAGCTTGCATCTTTTGGAGGATTTCATCACGTTGTCGGATCTCATTCTGAGCTCCTTGAAGCTCATGCCGCAAGAGCTCTAGTTGTTGTTCAAGTGTTGCCGCAGGTAGGGGTGAATTACTGCAATCCTCCGTGGTGCTCTTGGACCCTTGCTCTCAACCTTGGTGTATTGAACCTTCTTGTTTGCAACCTTGGTGTCTCGATCCCGTGTTCTCAACCTTGCTTGGTATCTTGAACACTCAATCAAGTGCCACCCAAAGATTTTGAAGGAATTCACACTTCCAAGCTAGCTCATTGGAAAGTTCGTTCCGAGAGCTTTCCAACGGTATATTACACGCCTCAATCCGACCTACGGATTGAGAGATACACTTGATTCTTTCTTGGGTCCAATCTTGAAATCGACGCGCGCGCCTTCCACAAGTAATAAAGAAAGAGAACTTGAGTACAACTCAAAGAGATGGTGGAGTGGTCAAAGTACTTCCCTTGAAAGTAGGAGGTTGTGGGTTCAATCACCTTAGGGACTCTAAACCTCTCTATTACCACTCAAAAATTAATATTGCCTCACGCGTAGCCAACGGTCGCCAAGGGAGCCTTGGGTGCCAATGTATTGCCTAAGTTATTGCCTAAGTTCTTTGCCTTAGTCGATGCCTTAGTCGACGCCTTGGAGTAAGCCGAAGGAGTAAACGTAGGTGAAAACGTAGGTTTTGGTTCTGGAACAGGAACCGAAACCGAAACCGAAGACGGAACAGAAACAGAAACAGAAACCGAAACCGAAGACGAAGACGGAGATGGAGATGGAATCGGAATTCAGAATTGCGAACAGAGAACAGAACCCTCTGTATTGACGCGTGCAGAGCTCTGATACCACTGTTGTTAGGATCTTGCTCACGCTCAAACAGAAGTTACGAACGTAGAAAAACACACACAAGAATAAGCGCAACAGGAGATGAGAAAGTATGCAGATTGGGTGCAATCTCCCCCCATGCACTCTGCTTCGACAGTCCACAGAGTGCATGTATTTATAGGAATTTTGATTATGTCAAAAAGAGTGGTTACAAGAGGGCGGCTTCGAAAAGCAAGCGTGAAACTAAAAGTTGATAACTTTTACAGAAAGCCATTGCTTTCAATAACAGAAACTACGGTCTACAATGACCCTTATGCTAACCATTACTTTTCTAACAATAGAACCTTCTACGCAGGTTTAGTTACAAGTTAAATAATAATTATTCGGATTATTGATGTCCGCCCTTTCACGCCTTGCACGCTCCTCACGAACCTTCAGCTGCTATATCAGAAACATCAAAAACATATTAATACATTAATAATATAACACATTAACAATGCATTGTTCAATAATATACAACATGCCTCTCAGTTGACAAGCAACTGACCTCAGTTGATATAATAATAAACATGGATGGCCAGTCACATGTTTCATCACTAAATAAAGAAAATAGGCATGTGCCATGTAAAAATACATGCATGGAAATGTTCATAGAGTTGTTACATTAATGTGTTTGTGTATGATATGTAGAAATTAAGTGGTCATAATGAGGTGTTAATTGTGTTTTATGTATCCATTGACATTCTTCAATAGAGTGATTTTTGTACTTAACCAAATATTGATGATATTGAGTACCTGTGCGTGTAGTAGTGACATCATAATCAATGATTTTCTCAGGAACTAAGATTTCAGATTGTTCTTCAATTAAAGGAGGGTCATCAAGAAGTGGAGCAAGTGGTAAAGTTCCTTTAAATGGTTTAAGTAAACTAATATGAAAAGAATTATGAATGGTCCAATGGGATGGAATATCTAATCGAAATGAATTATCATTAATTTTTTCTATAATGCGAAACGGTCCATAATAGCGTAGTGCAAGTTTAATTTTAGGATGCTGCAAAATATTTTTGAGACGTCTTTTAATTATTCACAACCATACAAAATCATTTCCTTGAATTCTTTGGCTAATCGTTTAGTATTGATAATATGTGTATATCGCTCTTGACTTTTCCTAATGTGCTCGTGAACATCATGAAGTATAGAAACGTGATCTTGAGCAATAGAATCAGCCATCGGAATGTCGGTTTGGGTGAGGGACATGGGAGTAGGAAGCTTTTTACCAAAAACTATTTCAAAAGGTGCACGACCAGTAGTGGTGTGTGAAGTGTTATTGTAAGCAAATTGAAGCAATGGCAACTTTTCATCCCAGTTATTAGGATTATCTAATGAATAACAACGCAATAAATCAAGAATAGTACTATTTGTACATTACTTTCAGGATGAAATGCAGAGCTAAAATCTATTTTAGAACCAAAATGTTGAAATAAGGCAACCCAAAAATGATTACAAAACCTAACATCACGATCAGATAACATTACTTTAGGAAATCCATGATGTGGAAAACTGCATTTAATGAATAATTTTGCGGCTTGAGGTGCAATCAAAGTTTTTCTACATGGAATGAAATATGCATATTTACCAAACCTATCAACTATTGTCCAAATCATATTATTATGTGATGAAGTGATAGGAAGACGTGTGATAAAATCCATAGAGATTTGTTCCCATGGTTCATTTGGAATAGGAAGTGGCATTAATAATCCAAATGGTTTACCATGATGACGTTTGACACGCTGACATACAATGCATTGAGAAACATAATGTGCAATGTCTTTTTCCATGTGTGGCCAAAAGAAGAAATCTTTGCAAGCAGAAATGGTGCTTTGTATGCCTCTATGACCCATGTAAGATGGTTCATGCATTTCTTTAATGACAAAATCTTTAAAAGCTTGGGTTATGCACAATCGATGTTGAAAATAGAGAAAACCATTATGAAATGTATAATATTCATCAGATAAAGATGCAGCATTGTTGAAGTCATGCCATGCACGTGAAAAATACAAATCAGATGTATAAGTGGAAACCATTTCTTGAAAAGAATGAATTTGGATGGCAGAAATATTATTCAAAACAATAGAATGCAAAGGAAAACGGCTAAGAGCATCCGCTACAACATTAGCTTTACCAGGCTGATATTGTATCATGGGTTGGAAATTTTGAATGAATGATGCCCATTTAAGATGCCTATCAGAGATTAAGGGCTGATTTAATAAATGTTTAATAGCCTGTTGATCGGTTTTGATTAAGACCTCAGAGCCCATAAGATAGTGTTTCCAAATTCGCAAAGCATGCACAACTGCTAACAATTCTTTATCATACGTACTATAATTATGCTCTGAGGGTTTAAGCTTTCTACTCTCAAATGCAATGGGATGGTCATTTTGCATCAGAACAGCACTTATTCCTGAACCGCTAGCATCAGTAACAACATGAAAGGGTTGTGAAAAATAAGGTAATTGTAAAACAGGTGCATGTGAAAGTGCATGTTTAAGTTTGTCAAAGGACTGTTGTTGGGTAATTCCCCATGCAAATTTTATTTTCTTTTTCAACAACAAGGTAAGAGGCAATGCTAAATAAGAAAAATTTCGAACAAACTTCCTATAGAAACTAGCCAACCCAAGAAAAGAACGAATGTCATTGAGTGATTGTGGTGTAGGCCATTCTATGATAACTCTAATCTTTTTCGGATCCACATGCACACCTTCACTTGAAATAATATGTCCTAAATATTCTAGCTTACGCTGAAAGAAATAACTCTTTTCAGGATTAGCATAAAATGTGTTCTCTCGTAACAAATGAAAAACTGTTTCAATATGCTTTTCATGTTCACTATCATTCTTACTGTAAATAAGTATGTCATCAAAGAATACAAGAACAAAAGCTTGGTAATCAAGAAAAATATTGTTCATCATTCGCGCAAATGTAGCAGGGGCATTAGTAAGTCCAAAGGGCATTACCATAAGCTCATAATGGCCATTTTGAGTTCTAAATGCAGTCTTAAAAATATCACTTTGTGTCATACGAATCTGATGGTAACCCGATTTAAGATCAATTTTACTAAAGACACGAGCTCCTCGTAACTTATCTAAGAGATCATCTATTCGAGGAATAGGGTATCTATTCTTGATCGTGATCTTGTTAAGGGCTCTATAATCAATGCACATTCGATAAGTTTTATTCTTCTTCTCTACTAAGAGAATTGGTGCTCCAAATGGGGAAGAACTAGGCCTTATAAGTCCTTTTTGCAGTAGGTCTTTTACTTGATTTTCTATTTCCTTTTGATGTAGTGGGCCATGTCTATAAGGTGCTTTATGAGGACGAGAACTACCAGGGACTAAGTCTATGCTATGGTCAAAGGATCCTCAAATTGGTGGTACTTCAGAGGGATATTCAGACATAAAACAATCCTTATAAGTACTCATGAAAGGTTTATATGCATCGGGAAGTGTATGAGTATAATCATTGATGACATTGACAAAAACAATGCATGAGTTGAATCCTTTCCTAAATGCACGTTTTACTTGAGTGTGACTAATCAATGGAAATGGCTGGAAATCATGCCGTGCAGACAAAGTAATGATTTGACCTTTGAAAGCAAACTTAAAGGTATGAGTATGGTAGTCAATACGTGGGTTATAATGGTGACGAAAAGGCATACCTAGTATAACATCATAAGATTGCAAAGGTGCAATTAAAAATATTCGTGAATCAACATAAGGGCCTATGCTAATCGTAACATCTTGCACTTCTCGTGTTACATTATAACGACTACCTTGAAATGCAGCTTGCACTTTATACAAAGAAGGAAACGTTTGTAATTTAAGTTCTTGTACTAATAAATGTGAAATGAAGTCATGTGAACTACCATCGTCATGTAGAATTTTAACTAGTTTGTTATTTATTGTACCCTGCATGCAAAGAAGAGAGTGTAGAGAGATATCGTTACCCAAGGTACTTAAATCCTTCTCCAGTGATTCCTCTGTCCAAAAAGGAGGAATTTCTTCATTATAGACCTCCATGTTATGCAATCGAGCTGTAGCCGGTTTCATATGAAGAGGTTGCAATCTGCACCTTATTTTTGTATGTCCAGGTTAACCACAATTCCAGCAAGTGATTCGTGGTCGCTTCTGTTGGGCATTCACTACTGAAATTTGAAGGGTAGGTGGTTTGGTTGGTTGGAGAGATGAAGCAACGGGTGGAGTTGAGTAATTGGATTGTGGAGGACGAAAAACTAGGGTAAGATGGGTCATTAAAATTACGCTTCATAGGAAATGAAGGTTTAACAGGAAATGGTCGTGGACGTGGTTGTTGTAGACGGAGTGACTTGGTTATGGACAGGAATTCTTTTTCTGGATCATAAGCAAAAGATATAGCCTCGTTGAGGGTTGTAGGTCGTAGGGTGTGAAGCTTAGCTTGGATTCCCACCTCCAAACCATCTTCGTATTTCTGCTGCAAGATATCTTCTGATACATCTTCAAGCATTCATACAAGTAGTAAATTTTGCCAGAACCGCTCTGTGTAGGTAGTAACCGTATCACACTCGTTCCATGTAAGGGTCGTCCATGCTCGTCGAACATGCAAATGGTATTGAGGAGGAAGAGATGAATCCTTCACGTTTTCTTGAAAAGCCTTCCAAGTTGCTGGATGCTCCGTATTGTGCCACAGGACATTCCACCAGAGTTGTGCTTTACCTACTAAATAGTTAGTGGCAAATTTAACTTTTTCACTTTTAGCATACATTTCATCTGTATGAAAATCATCAAACGGCGACAACCAAGAAAGTACTAAAGGCCCATCCTTTCGGTCATCAAATCGTAGAAAATAGTAGTTTCTATTACCAATCTTTGAATGAGTAACATCAGATTGGGCAGACACAATAGCTTTTACTACTCTCGTAAGGTTGTCTTCCTCAGCTTGCATCTTTTGGAGGATTTCATCACGTTGTCGGATCTCGTTCTGAGCTCCTTGAAGCTCATGCCGCAAGAGCTCTAGTTGTTGTTCAAGTGTTGCCGCAGGTAGGGGTGAATTACTGTAATCCTCCATGGTGCTCTTGGACCCTTGCTCTCAACCTTGGTGTATTGAACCTTCTTGTTTGCAACCTTGGTGTCTCGATCCCGTGTTCTCAACCTTGCTTGGTATCTTGAACACTCAATCAAGTACCACCCAAAGATTTTGAAGGAACTCACAATTCCAAGCTACGTCATTGGAAAGTTCGTTCCGAGAGCTTTCCAACGGTATATTACACGCCTCAATCCGACCTACGGATTGAGAAATACACTTGATTCTTTCTTGGGTCCAATCTTGAAATCGACGCGCGCGCCTTCCACAAGTAATAAAGAAAGAGAACTTGAGTACAACTCAAAGAGATGGTGGAGTGGTCAAAGTACTTCCCTTGAAAGTAGGAGGTTGTGGGTTCAAATCCTTCTACCTTAGGGACTCTAAACCTCTCTATTACCACTCAAAAATTAAAATTGCCTCGCTCGTAGCCAACGACTGCCAACGGTCCCCAAGGGAGCCTTGGGTGCCAATGTATTGCCTAAGTTATTGCCTAAGTTCTTTGCCTTAGTCGATGCCTTAGTCGACCCCTTAGTCGACGCCTTGGAGTAAGCCGAAGGAGTAAACGTAGGTGAAAACGTAGGTTCTGGTTCTGGAACAGGAACCGAAACCGAAGACAGAACAGAAACCGAAACCGAAATCGAAGACGAAGACGGAGATGGAGATGGAATCGGAATTCAGAAACGCGAACATAGAACAGAACCCTCTGTATTGACGCGTGCAGAGCTCTGATACCACTGTTGTCAGGATCTTGCTCACGCTCAAACAGAAGTTACGAACGCAGAAAAACACACACAAGAATAAGCGCAACAGGAGACGAGAAAGTATGCAGATTGGGTGCAATCTCCCCCCATGCACTCTGCTTCGACAGTCCACAGAGTGCATGTATTTATAGGAATTTTGATTATGTCGAAAAGAGTGGTTACAAGAGGGCGGCTTCGAAAAGCAAGCGTGAAACTAAAAGTTGATAACTTTTACAGAAAGCCATTGCTTTCAATAACAGAAACTACAGTCTACAATGACCCTTATGCTAACCATTACTTTTCTAACAATAGAACCTTCTACGCAGGTTTAGCTACAAGTTAAATAATAATTATTCGGATTATTGATGTCCGCCCTTTCACGCCTTGCACGCTCCTCACGAACCTTCAGCTGCTATATTAGAAACATCAAAAACATATTAATACATTAATAATATAACACGTTAACAATGCATTGTTCAATAATATACAACATGCCTCTCAGTTGACAAGCAACTGACCTCAGTTGATATAATAATAAACATGGATGGCCAGTCACATGTTTCATCACTGAATAAAGAAAATAGGCATGTGCCATGTAAAAATACATGCATGGAAATGTTCATGGAGCTGTTACATTAATGTGTTTGTGTATGATATGCAGAAATTAAGTGGTCATAATGAGGTGTTAATTGTGTTTTACGTATCCATTGACATTCTTCAATAGAGTGATTTTTGTACTTAACCAAATATCGATGATATTGAGTACCTGTGCGTGTAGTAGTGACATCATAATCAATGATTTTCTCAGGAACTAAGATTTCAGATTGTTCTTCAATTAAAGGAGGGTCATCAAGAAGTGGAGCAAGTGGTAAAGTTCCTTTAAATGGTTTAAGT
>CM035414.1:130153541-130163541 GCA_020310875.1 Ceratopteris richardii
TCAACCTGGAAGGAATTAGAAAAATTCCTTTTGGGCATAGCAAATAGACTTAGCAAGCTTCCTATTCCAAGTTAAAACACTTCAAATGATGGTCTGAGCACTGAGAACAAGTTTCATCAAGTTCTGGAACATTCCCACAATTCTCGGGGCTCTACAGAGATAGACCAGTAAGCAGTAAAATGCAGATATCTCCAAAAGTATAAATCCAATGACCTTGAAAATTTATAGGTAGAAACTAGACAGTGAGAGCTATCCAACGCACTTTAAAACACTGAAAAATGTTCAGTAAAACTCGAGATATGACCTTCTGAAGTTACTGCTCTGAGTGAGTATAGCAGAGAACAAAACAGAGAGGTAGATGATAATAAATGTATAGATTCACATATGATTACAACCACATTGGCAATGAATCTTTGCACAATGGGAGTAGAATGATAGAGCTATGGAGTAAGCTCTTCAATCTCTACAAAATGACATGAAGTGGTCACGTACAAGGCTTGCTAATCGCCTCTTCCTTCTTGCTCCTTTTATAGCAATTCTTGGAGGGAGTTTTGAATTCGAATTCGAATGGCTCCACCTAAAAGTGATCCCCAAAGTTAGGAGAGATTCCCTCAGCTCAAAAATTCGTGATTTTGGTAGTTGGAGCCACGAATTTGCTTTTACATCATGGATGAGGTAAGCCATCCTTTTCCTTTTTTTCTTTTTCCATTTACAAGAGATAAAATGTACTCTTTTACAAGAGGTGTTCACATGACTACTCATGTGACTTACAAATGAGGATAATATCAAGCATATCAAGCATGTAGGCTTGGGCAAAATGCACCAACAGCTCCCCCTCAAGCCTAACATGCTTGGCCTCCAAATAAGTCTTCAATTGTCCTTGATTTCCTGCAAACCAATCATCAACTTGAATCTACTTAATTTCGTACCATCAAGAGCTTTCGTCAACATGTCTGCACATTGCATATCTGTAGAGACGTAGGATAGTTGAATATCCTTGCTCATTAGCTTCTCCCTTACATAATGGTAGTGGACTTCAATATGCTTGGTTCTAGCATGGTATACCGGATTAGCTGCTAGATGTAGTGAGCTTGTGTTGTCACCAAAAATGTGAGGTGTTGAAGAATGAAGTCCAAGATCTGTGTACAAAGATTTTAACCACATGATTTCTTGGGTTGCATTAGCCAAACCTCTATATTCAGCTTCAGTAGAAGATAATGCCACGGTTGGTTGCTTCTTCGATGACCAAGAAATGATTTTTGAACCTGCAAATGATATATACCCTGATGTGCTTCTTCTATCATCTTTAGATCCGGCCCAATCTGCATCTGAGTAGACCTTTAGCTCAATATCTGAAGTATATGAATAGAACAAACCTTCATTCATGGTCCCCTTTAGGTACTTGAGGACTCGCTTGGCCGCTTCCATATGTGGTCTTCTCGGCTTATGCATAAACTGACTCAATATGCTAACACTATAGCATATATCCACCCTTGTGAGTGTTGCATAGTTCAAACTTCCAACCAAGCTTTGATAGCTTGTGATGTCTTCAATTGGCTCTCCTTCATAAGCACTAAGCTTATGATTTTGCTCCATAGGTGTACCTGCACACTTGGTATTTTCCATCTTGAACTTGACGAGCATGTCATGGACATACTTCCTTTGTGTGATGTATATACCTGAATCTGTGTAGATCAACTCCAATCCAAGAAAATAAGTGAGTGGTCCGAGGTCACTTATTTTGAACTCCTCCTTCATTTGACTCTTTACCTGTTTGATTCCTTCAAGATCATTGCCTGTGATAATAATATCATCAACATACACACATAAATAGATCACTTCAGATCCATTCCTCTTTATGAACAAAGAGGTATCCGCCTTGCTAGCTTTGAATCCTTGGTCCTGCAAATAAGTAACCAATCTGAAATTCCAAGCTCTTGGAGCTTGCTTCAATCCATACAAAGCTTTCTTTAGTTTGCATACATAGTTAGGATGATGTGCATCCTCATATCCAGGAGGTTGTGCCATATACACTTCCTCAGAAATCCATCCATTCAAGAAAGCATTCTTTACATCAAGTTGATAAAGATTCCAATTTCTAGATGCAGCAAGACTTATGAGAACCCTAATTGTAGGCATTTTTGCAACAGGAGAGAAAGTCTCCTCATAATCAATACCATGGGTTTGAGCAAACCCTTTAGCAACTAACCTTGCTTTGTGTCTATTTATACTTCCATCTGGATTCCTCTTGATTTTGTATATCCATCGAGATCCGATTATCTTCATAGATGGCTTGTTAGGTACAAGCTCCCAAGTGTCATTCTCCTTCAAGGCTTCCATTTCTTCATCCATTGCATCTCTCCAAGCTTTCTTGCTTTGTGCTTCTTCGAATGTGGTAGGTTCTTCATTGGTTGAATCCTTTGCAATGTAGATTGAGTGCTTGGTGACCAAAGAAGTATCATAACCAAACCTCTCTGGTTTCTTCTTCTCCCTCGAAGACCTTCTAAGTGGTTGATGTGAGCTCTCGGGTCCATATGTAGCATCCTGCATCTTTGCTTTACCTTTGTTCTTCCATAGCTTTAGTCTTTCCAAGTCTTCTAGGTCAATCTCCGAATCACTTTCTTCAATCTGCTTTGGCTCCTTTGGTTGAAGTGATGGAAAATCTTCATCCAAGTCATATGGCAGCTTCACTTTCCTGTTATCATCAAACCATGATTTGTTTTCATCAAAAATTACATCTCTACTCACAGAAAATCCTTTATTGGTTGGATTGTACAATCTATATCCTTTTTGGTTTTGATCATAACCAATGAATACACACTTCTCTGCCTTGGGATCCAATTTCCCTCTTACTTGAGAAGGAATGTGAGCATAGGCTAAGCATCCAAAGATTTTACAATGCTCTAGACTAGGTCTTCTTCCATTCCACACTTCATATGGAGTGGTTCCATCTAGTGACTTAGATGGAAGTCTATTTATGAGATATGTGGCTGTCGACACAGCCTCTGCCCATAGGTAGTTCGGCAATCCCTTTTCGTTGAGCATGGACCTTGCAGCTTCGACGATAGCTCTATTCCTCCTCTCTGCTACACCATTGAGTTCAGGTGTATACCTTGTAGTGACTTCCCTTTTAATGCCTCTTTCATGCAAGAAGGCATCAAATTCAGAAGAGAAGTATTCTCCTCCACCATCTGATCTGAGTCTTTTCAAAGTCCTACCTGTTTGATTTTCAACAAGAGCAATATACTTCTTAAAGCAATTAAACACTTCATCCTTGTGCTTCATGAAAAACAGAATGGTCCACCTGCTACAATCATCTATGAAAGACACATAATATCTTGAGCCTGATATAGATGGCTCCTTACTTGGACCCCACACATCTGTGTGCACTAGATCCAAAGGATTTTGATACATATATCCTTTCTTATTGAAAGGTTGTCTATGAGCCTTGCCGAGTTGACAAG
Source organism: Ceratopteris richardii (assembly GCA_020310875.1). NCBI lineage: Eukaryota > Viridiplantae > Streptophyta > Polypodiopsida > Polypodiales > Pteridaceae > Ceratopteris > Ceratopteris richardii. The sequence continues at coordinate 130,157,006 of CM035414.1, forward strand.
CTTCACACTTATAAATCATGTGTTGCCTTGTGATATTAGGCAAACCAAGTACACTTTGGTCCCTGCAAATCTGTTTGAGTGTCCTCTCACCAATGTGAGCAAGCCTTTTGTGCCATATCTCCAACTCTGTTAGAGTTTGAGATCCATAGCTAAACAAAGCTATGTTCTTTGTATCTTCCACTTCAAAAGTGAAAAGCCTTCCTGTCTTTTCTCCTTTGGCAATCCTTCGAAAGCCTTGCCTTGGGTCTTCAACATATGCTCCAAATCGATTGAATCTAACCTGCAATCCTTTTTCAACAATCTGTCCAACACTTATTAAATTTTTGGTAATTGTAGGGACATACAAGACTTTGCTTAAGAGGTTCATATTCCCATCTGATGTCTTCACATTACCTATCTTCTCCACTGAGTGCTTTGTGTCATCTCCTGTCTGCACTTCATGCTTGTTATGAGGATCTTCCAAATCAGAAAGTAAAGCCACATTTCCTGCTACATGGTTCGAGCATCCCGAATCAATGTAAAATATGTGATCATCATCCTTACCCTTCTTTGTTGATAGATTCATAATCAATAATGAATCTTCTTGACTTTGGTCCTCTGCATAGTTATTGTAATCTCTTCTTCCTCTATGGCCACTTTGATAGTTGTTGTTGTTGTTGTAATTGTTGTTGTAGTAGTTGTTGTTGTTGTAGCCTCCATTGTACCTACCTCTATTTGATCCATAGCCACCTCTATTGAATCCTCTTCCTCTTGAGTTCCTTGGATTCCTGAAACATTCTTCAGTAGTATGGTTAGATAAGCCACATATGTTGCAAGGTTGAGATGATTGGAATCTCCCCCTGCCTTGCTTTCCACCTCTGCCTCTTCCTCTAGCTCTTCCTCTACCTGCAAAGTTTGCTTGGAAAGAGCTTCCTTCATCTTCACTCTTCCTATTCTTTGACTTGTCCTTGACCTTAGCTTTATCAGAATATAAGGCAGAAGTTTGATTACCTCTTGAGGACTCACCACCTTTGCTAATCTTTGCTTCATGAGTGAAGAGTTGGCCCATGAGTGCGTTGAGGTCGGGTACATGCATATCCATGTATAAATCCATGGCTGTTGTGAATGACTCCCACTTGTCGTCTGCTTTGATTCCATTCATGATTTGTCTTATGATTTGCTCCTCTTCAATTACCTCTCCAATGCTTCCAAGTTGGTCGGAAATCTCCTTCATCTTTGTGACATAATCAGTCACATTTTGCTTCGGGCTTTTCTTCATTGTTGTGAACTCCATCCACAATTGGTTCTTCCTTGCTCGAGTGTTGGAAGAGAAGAAAGAAGCAAGTGCATTCCAGGTTTCTCTTGATGTCTTGCATCCCTTGACATGAGGTAAAAGAAAATCAGAGATTGAGTTTAGAATATAAGACCTTGCAAGTGCATCCTTCGAACACCAATTCGAAAGTCCTTCCACTTCTTCATGTGATGGTTGCCCTTTGTTCCTCATGGTTGGCATTGCTTCATCTCCGGATATGAATCCATATAGATTCCTCCCTTGAAGGTAAGCCTCCATCCTTAGAGACCATGCCGGATAGTTGTTTCGATCCAATTTGTCAATTGTTGATGGAAATCCATCTCCCATGTTGCTTGACTATGCTCTGATACCACTGTGAAGAGAGATGGTGGATGCAATCCAAAGATGAGTAGGTGCCGCTACAACCAGCTTCACACCAGCCAACTGAGACTTCAGAGTTGATTAGTAGACCCTTTGAGCTTCCTAAATCCACCAAAATATCAGCCAAGTACTTTGGAACATGTATCCCAAAAGTTTAAGTCAAGATCGACAAGTTGCAAAATGACTAGCTCCCAAAACTTGCTATTTTTGGACATACACCTGCTGGAAAAAATGAACAGTGCTCTCAACCTGGAAGGAATTAGAAAAATTCCTTTTGGGCATAGCAAATAGACTTAGCAAGCTTCCTATTCCAAGTTAAAACACTTCAAATGATGGACTGAGCACTGAGAACAAGTTTCATCAAGTTCTGGAACATTCCCACAATTCTCGGGGCTCTGCAGAGATAGACCAGTAAGCAGTAAAATGCAGATATCTCCAAAAGTATAAATCCAATGACCTTGAAAATTTATAGGTAGAAACTAGACAGTGAGAGCTATCCAACGCACTTTAAAACACTGAAAAATGTTCAGTAAAACTCGAGATATGACCTTCTGAAGTTACTACTCTGAGTGAGTATAGCAGAGAACAAAACAGAGAGGTAGATGATAATAAATGTATAGATTCACATATGATTACAACCACATTGGCAATGAATCTTTGCACAATGGGAGTAGAATGATAGAGCTATGGAGTAAGCTCTTCAATCTCTACAAAATGACATGAAGTGGTCACGTACAAGGCTTGCTAATCGCCTCTTCCTTCTTGCTCCTTTTATAGCAATTCTTGGAGGGAGTTTTGAATTCGAATTCGAATGGCTCCACCTAAAAGTGATCCCCAAAGTTAGGAGAGATTCCCTCAGCTCAAAAATTCGTGATTTTGGTAGTTGGAGCCACGAATTTGCTTTTACATCATGGATGAGGTAAGCCATCCTTTTCCTTTTTTTCTTTTTCCATTTACAAGAGATAAAATGTACTCTTTTACAAGAGGTGTTCACATGACTACTCATGTGACTTACAAATGAGGATAATATCAAGCATATCAAGCATGTAGGCTTGGGCAAAATGCACCAACACATTAGAGGACTTGAAAGTGCATGTGACATTTGGAATGCTTTGGAGGAGCATTTCCAAAACACAACCAAATCAAGGAAGGCTTCACTATGGGCAGAATTTACTACTTTCAAGAAGAAGGCCTCACAATCAATCTCTGATTATGTGACAAAGATGAAGGACATTGCAGATTCTCTAGGTGCAGTGGATGAAGACATTGAAGAAGACAAATTGGTAAGACAAATACTCACAGGGCTAAGAGGAGATGAGAAGTGGAAGCCTTTCATTTTATCTACAGAACTTTCATTAGATCACTTTACTCCTGATTTGAATCAATTGTTAGGTCATATGCTAACTTTTGAGAATGATATCAAAGGAGATGTTGATAAGAGTGCAGGTCATGCAATGTACTCTAAAGACAAGAAGAAAGCTAACAAAGGGAAGCAACAATCAGGTGAAGAAGAAGGTACATCAAACCAAGCAAATTTCATAAGAGGAAAAGGAAGTGGCAGAAGTAGAGGAAGGGGAAGAAACAACAAAGATAATGCAAGAGCTTGTTGGATATGTGGTAAGACCAATCATCTATCTCATGATTGTTGGCATAATAATCAAAACAATGGTAATTATCAGAACTTTAATCAAAGAGCAAGAGGTGGTAGATTTCAGAGAGGAAACTTCAGAGGTAGAGGTGGTAGGAATTCTTTTGGAAGAGGTGGAGGAAGAAACTTCCAAAACCAATCCTATAATAACACCTACTACAACTATACATCAGATCAGAAGGAGGACTCGACTCTCATTATGAATACATGTGAAACCTCACATGAGGACATGAGAGTGTTCTACATTGATTCAGGATGTAGTAATCATTTAAGTGGAAATATTGCTTTGATGACTGACCTAGATCATAATGCAATTAATCATACAGTTCAGACAGGTGATAATACAAAGCATAAGGTAAAGTCAATTGGTTCAGTCAAAGCTAAGGATGGGAGCACTCTTCTGAGTAAGGTTCTTTATGTTCCCACAATCCCAAAGAATTTGATCAGTGTAGGTCAAATTGTGGAAAAAGGATATGAGGTAAGGTTCACCAATGATGGAGTTTATGTTGAAGATCCTAGTCAAGGGTATAAACAGGTTGTTACAGGAAAGAAAGAAGGAAGGCTTTTCACATTGAAAGTACAAGGAAATGTTGGACATGCTATGTTCACATATGGAGAGCAGAAGGTGTCAGAATTGGATCTTTGGCACAAAAGACTTGGACACTTTAATGAAAGAGGTATTAAAGAAATGATTAACAATGATTCAGTGCTTGGATTGCCTAACATTGCAGGTCAACACATGACATACAGATGTGAGGCATGTCAATTAGGTAAGGCTCATAAGCAATCCTATTCCAAGCATGGGTTTATGTATTCAGAAAGACTTGAATTGGTGCATACAGATGTGTGGGGTCCTTCAAAGGACTTTAGTATAAATGGTTCAAGATATTATGTCATATATGTTGATGATGCTACCAGGTGGATCACAATTTATGTGATTAAAGAAAAGTCAGAAGTGTTTAATACATTTAAACACTATCATACATATGCAGAAAGGATTACAGGTCAAAAATTGAAGAGACTAAGGTCAGATGGAGGGGGAGAGTATTTTTCAAATGAGTTCAATGATTATTTGTGGAATGCAGGTATAAAGAGAGAAGTTACTTGCAGGTATTCTCCTCAACAAAATGGGGTAGCAGAAAGAAGAAATAGGACTCTTGTTGAGTTTGCAAGGTCCATGATGAAAGAGAAGAATTGTCCAAATTATTTGTGGGCAGAGGCTGTGAACACAGCTACTTATTTGGTCAATAGATTGCCTTCTAAAGCTTTGCAAGGTATGACACCATATGAAGCTTGGTGGGGTAAGAAACCTACCTTGGATCATTGCAGAATATTTGGATGCTTGGCATATGCATATGTGCCATCTCAATTGAGGCATAAGTTGGAGCCTAAGGCAGAAAAATATGTATTCATTGGTTATGATGATAAGCAAATGGGATACAGGTTGTGGAGTCCATCCACAAAGCAATTCCTTGTATCCAAGGATGTTACATTTGATGAGCAAGGTACTTGGTATGCAGGTAAATATAATGTACATGCAGATGATGAAGAAGTAGTAGAACAAAGAAAAGGTAAAGCAAAGATTCAATTACTTGATGAAAGTGAGAACAATGAAGTACAGGTTGAAGTAGAAGAGAGGCCAAGGTTTGATCCAGAATGTGATGAACCAGAGACTTCAAGAAGTGCAGAAGTTAGGAGGTCATCTAGGCACAAAAGGCAACCTACAAGGTATAGCTATGACACTTCATTCTTGACTACTAAAGATTATGCTTATTTGGTAAAAGCAGATGAAGATCCATCTACATATGATGAAGCAAAAGGCCAGAGAAATTGGGAAGAAGCCATGCAAGAGGAGTATGATGCATTGATAGAGAATCAGACTTGGGATCTGGTTCCTAAACCTAATAGCCAGAAAATTATTGGATGTAAGTGGGTTTACAAAACAAAGAGATTTGCAGATGGAAGTGTGTCTAGATACAAAGCTAGACTTGTTGTGAAAGGGTATGCACAGACATATGGAGTGGACTATGATGAGACTTATAGTCCTGTGGCAAAGATGACAACAATCAGAACCCTCATTGCAATTGCTGCTTGCAAAGGTTGGAAGTTGTCTCAATTAGATGTCAAAAATGCTTTTTTGAATAATTTCAGATGAAGTTTACATGGAGCAACCAGATGGGTTCAAAGATCAAGTGAATCCAAATTATGTGTGTAAGCTCAAGAGAGCTTTGTTTGGATTAAAGCAAGCCCCAAGGGCATGGAATTATAGGCTTGTAAAATTCTTGAATGATCTTGGATTTCAAGCATCAAAGGCAGATAGTAGCTTGCTAGTCAAAGCAAGTGAAGATGGGTTCATTTATGTTTGTATTTATGTTGATGACATAATACTTACAGGAACAGATGATAAAGGAATACAAATGATCAAGAAGCAGATGGAGAAAGAGTTCAAAATCAGTGATTTGGGGAACCTATCATTCTTGGGAATGGAGATTTCTTATACTCAACATGGAGTATATGTGACCCAAGAAAGGTATCTTAAAAATTTGTTAACCAAATTTAAAATGGAAGATTGCAGGGTTGCACCTACACCTTTGGAAGTGAATCATAAATTGTCTAGGTTTGGAGGAGAAGAGTTCAGAGATATGAAACTCTATCAAAGTTTGGTTCGTAGCTTGATTTATGCTACATTAACAAGGCCTGATTTGTCATATGCAGTTGGTGTGCTTTCACAATTTATGCATTGTCCTAGAAAGGAACATTGGATTGCAGGACAAAGAGTACTTAGGTACATCAAGGGTACACTCAGAGAAGGGTTGTACTATGGATTTACTTCTGATACAAGAGTAAAGATATATAGTGATGCAGATTGGGCAGGTAATGTGGATGATAGAAGATCAACACATGGATACTTGTGTTATGTAGGAGATAAATTGATTTCATGGTGTTCTAAGAAGCAACATACAGTTGCTTTGTCATCTACAGAGGCAGAATATAAAGGTATGGTGGAAGCTGCAAAGGAGGTAATATGGCTAAAGACACTTATGAAAATCTTTGATGTTGTTCAAAGTACTCCTATTGTTTGTGGAGACAACATGAGTTCTTTATACTTGGCAGCTAATCCTGTGTTTCATGCTAGAACTAAGCATATTGAAATACAGTATCATTTTCTGAGAGAGAAGGTCATTGAGAAGGAGATTGAAGTCATACATACTCCTACAAAAGATCAAGTTGCAGATA
>CM035414.1:130168541-130241041 GCA_020310875.1 Ceratopteris richardii
GCATCGGTGTATCCATGAACTTGTAAATCTACACGAACTTCATAAAACAATGCATAATCCAAAGTAGCACTCACATATCGTAGAGTGCGCCTCAGAGCATCCAAATGTGGCTTCCTGGGAACCTGCATAAACTAACTTTCAAGTCCAATAGTATAACTTAGATCAGGCCTTGTAATTGTGAGATATATAAGACTTCCCACAATTTTCCTGTACATAGTAGCATTTTCCAATGCTTCACCTGATGTAGTATCCAATTTCAAATTCTGATCTAAAGGCATAGAAATTGGCTTACAATCAGCCATACCATACTTTTGCAGCATATTCAAGGCATATTGCCTTTGCGACATCCATATACCTGTTTCTGTATGTATAAACTCAATGCCCAAGAAATAGCGCAACACACCAAGATCTTTCATGTCGAATTCCTGCATAAGAAGTTTCTTTACCTCTTTGATCCTTTCTTCATTATCACCACCTACAATCAGGTCATCAACATAGCCACAATAGTGATGCCATCATCAGCCTTCCTTGCATATAGTGAGTGATCTACATCACACATAGAAAACCCAATGCTGGTTAAGTAATCAGCAATCCTTGCATGCCATGCATGCGGAGCCTGCTTCAGCCCATACAAAGCCTTTTGCAACTTGCAAACATATTCTGGATGCTTTGAATCTTCATATCCTTGTGGTTGGTCCATATATACTTCTTCCTGTAACTCACCATGTAGGAAAGCATTCTTCACATCCATCTGATGCAAAGTCCATCCTTTTGCTGTAGCCAATGCAACAAGTGTCCTAACAGTAGACATTTTAGCTAGAGGGCTGAATGTTTCCTCATAATCAATGCCATATGTCTGTGCATATCCTTTAGCTACCAATCGTGCTTTATACCTGCTTATGCTACCATCAGCATTATGCTTTACCTTGTAAACCCATTTACAGCCTATGGGTTTCTTTCCTTGCGGCAATGGAACCAGCTTCCATGTATCATTTCCATAAAGTGCAGCCATCTCCTCATCCATAGCTTTTTCCCAATCTGCATTACCAATTGCATCTTCAAAACAAGAAGGTTCAGCATCTTGTATTACCTTTGTCATGTAGGCACAATGGCGATCCATGTAACTATCATATGTCAATCGTTGCACTGAATTACGCATCCTCCCAGATCTTCTTGGTCCTGGGTCACTTCTCCTTGTATCATCTGCATGTGCCCTTCTTACTCCTGGAGTCTTCACAGAGGGCAATCCAAGTTCCTCATCAAGACTCTTTTCTGAACCGCTTGAATCTCCATCAACGTCTTCAAAACCTGCACATGTTTTATGACCAGCAGAAAGCTTTTCTTTACCTTTCTTGGATGTATTTGATGAATTTGTTGGACTGAAATTCCCACGTAATCTTCCACTCCATGGATTTGAGTTGGAACTATTGCTTGGTGATGCATCTGGTCCACTCAAAACCTGAGATTCTGCACTTGATTTTTCAGCATTTTCTTTGTCATTTGGTTCAAGACTCAGTCCTTCTTTGGCATCTGCATAGAACCTTGAAATTTCATCAAATACCACATCTCTGCTCACCTTTACCTATCGTGTGAGTGGGTTATAACATTTATATCCCTTTTGCTCAAGGGAGTATCCAATGAAGACACACTTTTCTGCTTTTGGATCAAGCTTTGTCCTCAATTCATATGGGACATGTACATATGCAATACAGCCAAAAGCTTTCAGATGTGATAAGTTTGGCTTTTTACCTATAAACTTCTCTTCAGGTGTAACTTGATGTACAGCAGCAGTCAAAGTTCTGTTCATGATGTATACAGCAGTATGCACAACTTTTGCCCAATAACAATGAGGCATACTCTTCTCAGCCATTAAGGCTCTTGCTATTTCTACAATATGTCTGTTTTTGTGTTCAGCAACGCCATTCTGTTGTCGTGTGTACCTGCGTGAAAACTGACGCCGAATTCCATGATTTTTTAGAAAACTGCTGAACTCATTTGACATGTATTCACCTCCTCCATCAGATCTTAATGTCTGAATGTACTTCCCTGTCTGCTTTTCCACCATAGCTTTAAAATTCTGGAAGTGAGTGAACACCTCGCTCTTCTCTTTCATGAAATATACCCATACTTTGCGTGTATGGTCATCAATGAAGGTAACATAAAACCTGCAACCGCCCATAGATGTGGTCTTTGCTGGACCCCAAACATCTGTATATACTACTTCTAGTACATTCTCACTAACATACTTGTCATGTGGAAATGATGCTCTTGACTGTTTACCAAATTGACATGCTGCACATACCTTTTGCATTTCTGCAACTTTGAAATTTGGTAGTCCATGGACAATCTCCTTTGAGTGCATCAGTTTCAGCCTTTGCAAGTTTGCATGTCCAATCTGTTTGTGCCATATCTCTATATCTGCAATAACTCCTGCACCTTTTGCAAACATGGCTGCATTCATTTCAGGAATCTTCACATTTAAGGTGAACATCCTACCCACTTTGTTTCCTTTGGCAACCAATCGTCCATCCTGCTTGTACTCTTCTACATATAATCCATCAGCATTGAACCTGACTTGTAATCCTTGGTCAACCATTTGTCCAACAGAAACTAGATTCTTTGTTATATTTGGAACATGCAACACATCAGCGAGATGTTTTACCTTTCCGTCCTCCATAGACAATGCTATGTTTCCTGTACGCTCAATAGGATGCGATGTATCATCACCTGTTTCAACATATCCAGGAACTTGCATTTTCTGCAAACTACTAAACCATTCTGCATGACTGGTCATGTGATTTGAAGCACTTGAATCAACATACCAGACATTATCATTCGATTTTGAAACACCAGCAGACATCGTATTCATCATGTGATGTTGAACCATAAACAACTTCTCAGAATCATCTGCACTTGTGGATGCATAGTTGTTTTGCTGCCTTCTGTTATTTTGATTCTTCAACCTGCAATCACATTCAAAGTGTCCAGGTTTACCACAATTCCAACATCCTTTACTATCATTACCTGAATCATTTCTTTGGAAATTTCTGCGACCTCTTTGACTCCCCCTGCCTCGAAACTATCCTCTTCCTGTTGCATGATTTTGTTGTTGACTTTGGTCTTGGTTATTGTTTCCTCTTGCACTTCCAAAACCTCTACCTCTGCCTCTTCCTCTGCCAGTGTAGAATACTTGCTCAGAACTGGGCTTTCCTTGGGAGTTTGAATCCTCACCAAGATTCTTTTCTTCAATAATCAGCATAGATACCAAATCAGCAAAATTCAGAATATTTTCCCTGGTCTGTATAGAAGTTCTGAACTGCTTATATGCAGCTCCTAAACCACGAATGCACACTTCCACCTTATCATCATCATCTACATTCACGCCAATAGATGCAAGTGACTCACATATTCTTTTGATTTTTAGAGTGTAGTCACTTACCGACATGCTCTTTTTCTCCAATGTATGCAGCTCGTTCTTGAGTTGCAATTTCCATGCCTTTGTAATGGTCTCGTACAAAGTGACCAAACTGTTCCAAGCCTCTTTTGGAGTCTTGGCATCCTGTATGTGTCCAATCATGCTATCCTATATGCTAACAGATAGCCAATACATTACCTATCGTGCTCCTTGATTCCATTCCTCATATGCTCTTAACTGATCTGCAGTCCGATTCCTTTCTGGTAACTGTGGAGCATTTTCATTCTCTCCTTTGATGTACTTCCAGTAGCCTTTTCCCATCAGGAAATTCGTCATTCTGAATCTCCAAGCATGGAAGTTCTTCTTGTCCAGCTTATTGCTCATAAGCTGACTCATTCCATCTGCGTTTGCCATTTCTGCAATAATTCACAACACCGCAACACACTACAAGCAGCACTTCTGCGTGAACACTGTCGCACTATGACGTGACAGTTCGATCTCAAAAAAACACAGTTTTCGTGTATCAACAGTACACGGAATCGCTTGAAATTCTGGATCTAGAATATATGAGTGTCGCCGAACACAACGCAAGTTACAGTTTTTGAAACTGACTTGGTTTTTCTGTGGGCCCCACCTTGCGGGCTCGAAATGGAGGTCGAGATGGCTCCGAAACTTCGATCTGACAAAAACCAGTGACCCTAAAGGGATAACTTTCGAAAATATTTTGAGGTCTTCTATCTTAACGGTGATTTTCGTAGCAAACAGAGGCCGTTTGTGAAATCGCGTTTTCTCCACGCCTTGCCGCGTAGTCTTCACCGTCGCCTTCTCCACGAGCTCTCTACAGCCACGCTGGCTCTGATACCATGTCACGAGGAAGGAGATAAGGAAGAGAGCTCACACACACACACTCTCACTCTCAAGGAGAAGCACACACACAGATTGAGGCAAGGAAGAATGATCTTCTTCTTCTTCTTCTTCTATTACATAAAAGGAATGTACAAGAATGACCTAAAAACAAGAATACAACAAGTGCAATATATAAAGACCAATACATAAGGAAAAACCTAATGTCCGCGAATGAGTGAGCTGGCAAGAAACAAATGTGCCATCACTCTTGGTAGATAAATCTAATAAAGCTCAATGAAGTATCCCTGACATATACTGGCATGACCACTATACATGTCAGAGAAACGAAAAACTGGTACGTGTCATCCTGGATCACCACATGTTGAGCTTGATATCTCAATATACCATTCCTTTATACTCAGCTTCTATAGATGACAAAACAACTGTATGTTGCTTCTTTGAGCACCAAGAAACTAATTTATCTCCAATATAATAGAGATACCCATGAGTGGACCTTCTATCATCTAAATCACCTGCCCAATCTGCATCACTAAACACTTTCATTCTTGTATCAAAAAATCCATAATACAAACCTTCACTTAGGGTTCCTTTGATATATCTGAATACCCTTTGAGCTGCAATCCAATGAGTCTTCTTTGGACAATGCATAAATTGTGATAACACAACTATTGCATATGATAGATTTGGTCTTGTCAAGGTAGCATAGATTAGACTGCCTACCAAACTCTGATATTTCTTCATATCATTGAATTCTTCACCTCCATATCTGCTCAACTTATGATTTACCTCCAATGGAGTGGTTGAAGGCTTGCAATCTTCCATATTGAGCTGAACTAGAAGATTCTTTAAGTATCTCTCTTGTGTAACATATACTCCATGTTGAGTAAACACAATCTGCATTCCTAAGGAATAAGATAAGTTTCCCAAATCACTTATCTTAAAATCCTTCTCTATTTGTTTCTTAAGCTCCTTGATTCCTTGAGCATTTGTACCTGTAACAATAATATCATCAACATAAATACACATGTATATGTGTCCATTTTCACTTGCCTTCACTAGCAAGCTACTATCTGCCTTTGATGCTTGAAATCCACATTCATTTAAGAACTTAACAAGCCTGTAATTCCATGCTCTTGGGGCCTGCTTCAAACCATACAAAGCTCTCTTAAGCTTACACACATAATCTCATCCATTTGAATTCATGAAGCCTTCTAGTTGCTGCACGTACACTTCATCTACAATGTATCCATTCAGGAATGCATTTTTCACATCTAATTGTGATAACTTCTGTTGGAAACAATGCAAATTGGTCAAATTATTGGTCAGATTATTGGTCAAATTAGTCACAATGTCCACGATGTGTAGACATTCCTTTCACTCCATATACAAGAAAACGTGCCAAGCAACGTGGATAAGAGAATATCCTTTCAATGAGGCCGCTTGGGTTCAAGTTCCCCGATCGGCAGCAGTGCAGATCACAAAAGTTTTTTATGCTTTTACTTATTAAAATCATGTGAACGCCCGTACAGCTCTTCGCATTATTTGGCAGCTTTATTCGCGTAGCGATCGTGGCTTTATTGGTTGCTTTTGGTGAGCTTTTCAAGTGTAAACAATTACTATAAAAGAAGCCATTGGGCTCATTATCTTGCATCCTTCACCTAGTGTTCAACACAAGCTTTGGAGAGCTTGGACCTCAATAGAGGTGGTATTTCGTCTAGCACATGGGGCAGCCATGGTGCTAATTTGAAGCATGTTGAGGAGCAGCTATGGAGTTCTTCTTGGAGAAGAAGAGTGTGCTCACACTCTTGCTCATGGAGAGGAGGTTATCTCTTGTTCATGGAAAGAGGACTTGGTCATTAGCAGCTTGATGGTGAGGATCGGCCATCTACATGGTGTATTTGAAGATTGTCTTCTACATGAAGATTTTGGGTTACTTCAAAGACATTGGATGGTGGTTAACATAAGATTTGCATCTTATGTTAAGTATTCACGTACATATTCTCTTTATGCACACAGGTACTACTTGAAGTTTATGGAACAGTAACATCTATATCAGAAGGAGTCCTATTTAGCATAGGTACAAGAGAATCAGTATGTATATGCTTTATGCATATTTGGATGAGGTGTTAGAGAAGATATGTTCATATGAGTTTGAGGATTTCCGGTAGCAAAGTTGTTAGCATTCTTTGCTACTTTTGTAAGTATGTGATCTTTTCACACACGTATCTAACTTAGGGTCTTGCATAGCCTAAGTTAGATGAGGGTTTGTTGATTATTAGTTTCACACTGATCCTTCCTCATATTCACTCATATTCACTCATCCATCTATTTCTCATCACATAGACTGGTTGAGAGTTTTGCTCCCACGTTGTACATTGAACATTGGTATATATGATAATATGAGTAAGCGGAGGCTTACGTAACACTTTACACATGTTGTCTAGTCTCTCTCTATCTTTGTCTAATCATTTGTATGATTAAATGTGGTATGTTCATGTTTTGTCAATATTGGAAGATTGCTAGATTCTATGTTATATATGCTGGACCTATGGAACCATGGACCTGTGATATGAGCTATGGGCCTACCTCATTTCCAACATTTGGTATCAGAGCACTAAGGTTTTGGTTTCAAAGCTTTAGGGCTTTGGCATCAATGCATTAAGGCTCATTCAGATTCCAAGGTTTTCCAGAATTCGAGGTTTATAACAAATGATTTAAGGGCATCTTCTAAATATTTGACATTTGGCATACACACTTAATCTAGATGAGTAGAGATTTGAGAATTAGACAATTCAATCACATGTGTATTCATCAGTGTTGAGTATGAAGTTGATGATCTGTTAGCAACTGAATATTTTTGGAAGAGTATGCAAATACTTTACAAAAGTATTCTTTGAAGACACAGACTTGATGAAGAGAAGGCTACTTCAAATTCAAGAAAGAACAATGGTTTAGAGAAGATGAAGGAATCACATCAACATCAAATCACAGGTATCAGTTTCTACTATCAGATTATCATTTGCAGGTCATATGTTAGAAGAGCAATTATGAAGAGATTTTAAGGTTTTAAGGAATGCGTTTATACACTTTCATCATTTGAAAGTTAAGGCTACATCAAAACAGGTATCTAGAGGTTTTTTTAGAGAGTTTTGAGAGATCTCTTTCATGGCAAGAAAGTTCATCTAAGAAGACGAATTTGGAGATGTGATGAGTTTTGTGTTCAACCAATTTTCCATTGTAAGTTGGTTGGATATCAAGGTACAAATGTGATCCAGAGAGGTAACTCTAGAATGGTAAATTCATCATTCATGTAAAAGGTTGGTGAATTTAGTCATTTCAGACATTTGAAGCAGAATTTTGATTCAGAGATATGAGGAGATGATAAAACATGATTCTATATTCACTTCCACTTGTATACCATGTTTGTTTTATCTCTTACTCCTAGAACTAGAGGAAGAGAAAGAGTTCATTTGAAGAAATCAAGATTGCTTGCTACTTCAAGATGAAGAGAACAAAAGGTATGGAAGAGAATTTTGAAGATGTTAACATCATCATCAGGTGGAAGAAAGATGTAGAAAAAGAAAGTCCATCATTTCCAAAAGAAAATTAAGGCTTCCTTTTCTCTCTTATATTTTCCATATGCTTTTCCTATTTTATCCTCTTCACCCAAAGACAAGTCTATGAGAACATCTTGTGTTAAAGAAGAAGTAGTTTCTTATTTTGCATTACACTTGGTCATGATTTAGTAGATTTGACAAAGAATTGCATTGAGATAAAGAAAAGCAGCAGATATAACTTTTGACTCATATATGTATGAGTTATGTTTTAGTTGAAGCTTTTAAAGCAGGGAGCTTATATGTTTCCTCAAAGAATTCTTGGAGTGTCAATATAGAGCTACTTGATATATGACAAGTTGCAAAGAAGTATATTTCTTCTTTATCTAACTCCTAAGGTAAAAGAGTTTTTTGTAGCAGATGTTGAAGATTTGGGTTGAGGTTTTATGTTTGGAAAGGTTACCTCATATTCAGTAGTTTAAGAAAACTTCAAAAAATTCAGATTGTTGATGTACAAGTAAATGGAGAATCTACTTTCTATGATTGTCTAGATTTTTGGATACATTCTTGTATTCAAAAAGCTATTCCATTAGATCCTATCACTTGATTGAGAAGTGGAGTAAGTCAAAAGAAAATCAAGCAGGTAGTATCACATTTCACCCGGGTAGAATATGAAAAGATGAAGTATCAACTTGCAGCTTTTTGGAGTTTTCAAGGTGAGAAGTTTGTCCACTTATGTTTCAAGTAGGAGTTGCAGATTCTTGGAAAGGATTTGTTTACAGAAAAGTTTTACAACTTTGTAAGAAGCATGGACACTTGGAGACATTCAGGTAGTAAATCAAACATTCAGTCATGAAGGTTTGATGAAAGCAGATTCTACACAAGAGAGATCATTGATCTTAATAGATCTTGAAGATCTTGAAGATCCTGAGTATTTATGAGTCAGTTGTTTATCCTTTGTTTTGTGAAATTCTTAGCATTGGAAGAAGTAAGTCAGCGATTCAGGTTCTATCAGATTTGTGTTGCAGAGGAATAGAAGAAGATACTTGTTATGTTACAGAAGGTTATGGATCCTATAAAATGCTTTCAGCAAGGTTTTATAATGTTAGGATCAGCTAACCTTATTCTACAATATGAAAAGTTGAAGAATGACAAGGAAAGCTATTGGCATGTGCACAATGCTAATAAAAGGGTTCAGAGATTTTGTTTCAGATACAGGTATTGATCACTGAAGATCAGATTTATGAAGGAAGACATTCCAAATTTCATAAAGTCTGATATAATTTGAAGAATTATGGATACTAGTGTTAGGTCATCCAGGGGGGTCATGAAACATGAAGACTTATTTTCAGCCATATGTGAAAGAATGCAGATTCATACTTATAGGTATTTCCTATATGAGGTATTCCTACATTTCTTTTGTCAAGTTCTCTTTATGTTCTAGCTTTGAAAGAAGAAGGAAAAAGGAGAATATCTGGAGAAAGTTCCTCTTAGGACGTTCCTGTTCAAGAGACGATTCCAGAGTTCTATTGAAGAGAAGCTTGATATTTGAGAGAGGCATGTTTTAGAAGTGCACACATATATGTTTATACCCCGTTCTTAAGGAAAGAGGTATGAAGGATTTACAGATTGAACAAGGATGAAGACATGATGAAATCATAGATTTTTTTATGAGACTCATATTTCAATTGATTTTAGTTGATTTTAGTTGAGTTGAGTTGATTTGACTTGAGTACAGGCAGAGATGAACCAGCAGTGTTCATAATACACTAAGTTGTGAGTTGTCAGTCAAAGGTTCTAGGATTCAGTTCTTGATTTTGTTAAGTGTATTTACATGATACAACAGATGTACGTTGAGAAATCTTTTTGCAAGGTAAATGAAAATATGTGGATCCTAGTGTATGTTTTGAGGTTTTTGAAAACAAGAGATAGCAGGTGCAGAGTCAGTACATGCTATATTTGTTGTCAAGCAAGTGATTGTTTGATGAGTACACTATTCGATATCTAGTTTGCATATTTTCTCAACTATTATGGTTCATATTCAGTAAGGTCAGTTTTTTGAAGGAAAGTCAAATTCAGTTTTGAGGAAGACTTTTGAAGAAAAGGTTTGAAGGTCAATTTGGGAGTACAAGCTTGAAGCTTGTAATAGTTTGTAGCTTGTGACGGTGTCCAGATTGTACCAATATGACATTGCAGGGGAGATTGTTGGCAACAATGCCAATTGGTCAAATTATTGGTCAAGTTATTGGTCAAATTATTGGTCAAATTAGTCACAATGTAGAGGATGTGTAGAAATTCCTTTGACTCCATATACAAGAAAACGCGCCAAGCTACGTGGCTAAGAGAATATCCTTTCAATGAGGCCGCCTGGGTTCAAGTCCCCCGATCGGCAGCAGCGCAGATCACAAAAGTTTTTTATGCTTTTACTTATTAAAAATCATGCGAAAGCCCGAACAGCTCTTCACATTATTTTGCAGCTTTATTCGCGTAGCAATCATGGCTTTATTGGTTGCTTTTGGTGAGCTTTTCAAGTGTAAACAATTACTATAAAAGAAGCCATTGGGCTCATTATCTTGCATCCTTCACCGAGTGTTCAACACAAGCTTTGGAGAGCTTGGACCTCAATAGAGGTGGTGTTTTGTCTAGCACATGGGGCAGCCATGGTGCTAATTGGAAGCATGTTGAGGAGCAGCTATGGGGTTCTTCTTGGAGAAGAAGAGTGTGCTCACACTCTTGCTCATGGAGAGGAGGTTATCTCTTGTTCATGGAAAGAGGACTTGGTCATTAGCAGCTTGATGGTGAGGATCGGCCATCTACATGGTGTATTTGAAGATTGTCTTCTACATGAAGATTTCATGTTACTTCAAAGACATTGGATGGTGGTTAACATAAGATTTGCATCTTATGTTAAGTATTCAGGTACATATTCTGTTTATGTACACAGGTAGAACTTGAAATTTATGGAAGAAGTAACATCTATATCAGAAGGAGTCCTATTCGGCATAGGTACAAGAGAATCAGTACGTATATGCTTTATGCATATTTGGATGAGGTGTTAGAGAAGATATTTTCATATGAGTTTGAGGATTTCCGACAGCAAACTTGTTAGCATTCTTTGCTACTTTTGTAAGTATGTGATCTTTTCACACATGTATCTATCTTAGGGTCTTCCATAGCCTAAGGTTAGATGAGGGTTTGTTGATTATTAGTTTCACACTGATCCTTCCTCTTTTAGTCACTCATATTCACTCTTCTATAACCTATAAGGTCACACATCTTATGTAAATTTACATTTCTGTCCATACATCTGAATATGTTTATTACATTTGTACATTCACTCATCCATCTATTTCTCACCACATAGAGTGGTTGAGAGTTTTGCTCCCATGTTGTACATTGAACATTGGTATATATGATAATATGAGTAAGCCGAGGTTTACGTAACACTTTACACATGTTGTCTAGTCACTCTCTATCTTTATCTCATCATTTGTATGATTAAATGTGGTATGTTCATGTTTTGTCAATATTGGAAGATTGCTAGATTCTATGTTATATATGTTGGACCTATGGAACCATGGACGTGTGATATGAGCTATGGGCCTACCTCATTTCCAACATTTGGTATCAGAGCACTAAAGTTTTGGTTTCAAAGATTTAGGGCTTTAGCATCAATGCATTAAGGCTCATTCAGATTCCCAGGTTTTCCAGAATTCCAGGTTTACAACATATGAGTTAAGGGCATCTTCTAAATATTTGACATTTGGCATATACACTTAATCTAGATGAGTAGAGATTTGAGAATTAGACAATTCAGCCACATGTGTATTCATCAGTGTGGAGTATAAAGTTGATGATTTGTTAGGTGCTGAATATTTTTGGAAGAGTATGCAAATACTTTACAAAAGTATTGTTTGAAGACCTGGACTTGACGAAGAGAAGGCTACTTCAAATTCAAGAAAGAACAATGGTTTAGAGAAGGTGAAGGAATCAGATCAACATCAAATCACAGGTAGCAGTTTCTACTATCAGATTATCATTTATAGGTCATATCTTAGAAGAGCAATTATGAAGAGATTTGAAGGTTTTAAGGAATGCTTTTATACACTTTCATCATTTGAAAGTTAAAGGCTACATCAAAAGAGGTATCTAGAGGTTTTTCTAGAGAGTTTTGAGAGATCTCTTTCATGGCAAGAAAGTTCATCTAAGAAGACAAATTTGGAGATGGGATGAGTTTTGTGTTAGGCCAATTTTTCATCGTAAGTTGGTTGGATATCAAGGTACAAATGTGATCTAGAGAGGTAACTCTAGAATGGTAAATTCATCATTCAGGTAAAAGGTTGGTGAATTTAGTCATTTCAGACATTTGAAGCATAATTTTGATTCAAAGATATGAGGATATGATAAAACATGATTCTATATTCACTTCCACTTGTACACCATATTTGTTTTATCTCTTACTCTTAGCACTAGAGAAAGAGAAAGAGTTCATTTGAAGGAATCAAGAGTGCTTGCTACTTCAAGATGAAGAGAACAAAAGGTATGGAAGAGAAGTTTGAAGATGTTAACATCATCATCAGGTGGAAGAAAGATGCAGAAAAAGAAAGTCCATCATTTCCAAAAGAAGAGTAAGGCTTCCTTTTCTCTCTTATATTTTCCATATACTTTTCCTATTTTATCCTCTACACCCAAAGACAAGTCTACGAGAACATCTTGTGTTAAAGAAGAAGCAGTTTCTTGTTTTGCATTACACTTGGTTATGGTTTAGTAGATTTGACAAAGAATTGCATTGAGAGAAAGAAAAGCAGCAGATATAACTTTTGACTCATATATGTTTGAGTTATGTTTTAGTTGAAGCTTTTAAAGTAGACAACTTATATGTTCCCTCAAAGAATTCTTGGACTGTCGATACAGAGCTACTTGGTATATGACAAGTTGTAAAGAAGTATATTTCCTCTTTATCTATCTCTTGAGGTAAAAGATTTTTTTGTAGCAGATGTTGAAGATTTGGGTTGAGGTTTTATTTTTGGAACGGTTACCTCATATTCATTATTTTCAGAAATTTTCAAAAAATTCAGATTGTTGATGTACAAGTCAATGGAGAATCTACTTTCTATGATTGTCTAGATTTTTGGATACATGCTTGTATTCAAAAAGGTGTTCCATTAGATCCTACCACTTGATTGAGAAGTGGAGTTAGTCAAAAGAAAATCAAGCAGGTACTATCACATTTCACCCGGGTAGAATATGAAAAGATGAAGTATCAACTTGCAGCTTTTTGGAGTTCTCAAGGTGAAAAGTTTGTCCTCTTATGTTTCAAGTAGGAGTTGTAGATTCTTGGAAAGGATTTGTTTGTAGAAAAATTTTACAACTTTGTAAGAAGCATGGACACTTGGAGACATTCAAGTAGCAAATCAAACATTCAGTCATGAAGGTTTGATGCAAGAAGATTCTGCACAAGAGAGATCATTGATCTTAAAAGATCTTAAAGATCTTGAGTATTTATGAGTCAGTTGTTTATCCTTTGATTTGTGAAGTTCTTAGCATTGGAAGAAGTAAGTCAAAGATTCAGGTTCTATCATATTTGTGTTGCAGAGGAATAGAAGAAGATACTTGTTATGTTACAGAAGGTTATGAATCCTATAAGATGCTTTCAACAAGGTTTTATAATGTTAGGATCAGCTAACCTTAGTCTACAATATGGAAAGCTGAAGAATGATAAGGAAAGATATTGGCATGTGCACAATGCTAATAAAAGGTTTCATAGATTTTGTTTCACATACAGGTATTGATCAATGAAGATCAGATTTATGAAGGAAGAGGTTCCAAATTTCATAAAGTCTGATATAATTTGAAGAATTATGGATACTAGTGTTAAGTCATCCAGGGGGTTGATGAAACATGAAGACTTATTTTCAGCCATATGTGAAAGAATGTAAATTCATACTTATAGGTATTTCCTATATCAGGTATTCCTATATTTCCTTTGTCAAGTTCTCTTTATGTTCTAGCTTTGAAAGAATACGGAAAAAGGAGAATATCTAGAGAAAGTTCTTGTTAGGATGTTTCTGTTCAGGAGAAGGTTCCAGAGTTCTATTGAAGAGAAGCTTGATATTTCAGAGAGGTATGTTTGAGAAGTGCGCACATATATGTTTATACCAAGTTCTGAAGGAAAGAGGTATGAAGGATTTACAGATTGAACAAGGATGAATACATGATGACATCATAGATTTTTTTATGAGACTCATATTTCAATTGATTTCAGTTGAGTTGAGTTGATTTGACTTGAGTACAGTCATAGATGAACTAGCAGTGTTCATAATACACTAAGTTCTGAGTTGTCAGTCACAGGTTCCAGGATCAAGTTCTTGATTTTGTTTAGTGTATTTACATGACACAGCAGATGTACGTTGAGAAATCTTTTTTTAAGGTAAATGCAAATATGTGGATCCTAGTGTATGTTTTCAGGTTTTTGAAAACAGGAGATAGCAAATGCAGAATTAGTACATGCTATATTTGTTGTCAAGCAAGTGATTGTTTGATGAGTACACTATTGGATATCTAGTTTGCATATTTTCTCAAGTATTATGGTTCATATTTAGTAAGTTCAGGATTTTTGAAGGAAAGTCGAATTCAATTTTGAAGAAGACTTTTGAAGAAAAGGTTTGAAGGTCAATTTGGGGGTGCAAGCTTGAAGCTTGTAATAGTTTGCAGTTTGTGACAGTTTGCAGATCCAGTCCAGATTGTACCAATATGACATTGCAGGAGGGATTGTTTTATACAAGAAAATGCGCCAAGCAACATGGCTAAGAGAATATCTTTTCAATGAGGCTGCCTAGGTTCAAGTCCCCCGATCGGCAGCGGTAAAGATCACAAAAGTTTTTTATGCTTTTACTTACTAAAAATCATGCAAACGCACGAACAGCTCTTCGCATTATTTGGCAGCTTTATTCGCGTAGCGATCGTGACTTTATTGGTTGCTTTTGGTGAGATTTTCAAGTGTAAACAATTACTATAAAAGAAGCCATTGGGCTCATTATCTTGCATCCTTCACCTAGTGTTCAACACAAGCTTTGGAGAGCTTGGACCTCAATAGAGGTGGTGTTTCGTCTAGCACATGGGGCAGCCATGGTGCTAATTTGAAGCATGTTGAGGAGCAGCTATGGAGTTCTTCTTGGAGAAGAAGAGTGTGCTCACACTCTTGCTCATGGAGAGGAGGTTATCTCTTGTTCATGGAAAGAGGACTTGGTCATTAGCAGCTTGATGGTGAGGATCGGCCATCTACATGGTGTATTTGAAGATTGTCTTCTACATAAAGATTTCAGGTTACTTCAAAGACATTGGATGGTGGTTAACATAAGATTTGCATCTTATGTTCAGTATTCAGGTACATATTCTCTTTATGCACACAGGTACTACTTGAAGTTTATGGAAGTAGTAACATCTATATAAAGGAGTCCTATTTGGCATAGGTACAAGAGAATCAGTACCTATATGCTTTATGCATATTTGGATGAGGTGTTAGAGAAGATATGTTCATATGAGTTTGAGGATTTCTGGCAGCAAACTTGTTAGCATTCTTTGCTACTTTTGTAACTATGTGATCTTTTCACACACATATCTAACTTAGGGTCTTCCATAGCCTAAGGTTAGATGAGGGTTTGTTGATTATTAGTTTCACACTGACCCTTCCTCTTTCATTCACTCATATTCACTCTTCTATAACCTATAAGGTCACACATCTCATGTATATTCAGATTTCTGTCCATACATCTGAATATGTTTGTTACATTTGTACCTTCACTCATCCATCTATTTCTCATCACATAGAGTGGTTGAGAGTTTTGCTCCCATGTTGTACATTGAACATTGGTATATATGATAATATGAGTAAGCGGAGGCTTACGTAACACTTTACACATGTTGTCTACTCTCTCTCTATCTTTGTCTCATCAATTGTATGATTAAATATGGTATATTCATGTTTTGCCAATATTGAAAGATTGTTAGATTCTATGTTATATATGCTGGACCTATGGAACCATTGACCTGTGATATGCGCTATGGGCCTACCTCATTTCCAACATTTGGTATCAGAGCACTAAGGTTTTTGTTTTAAAGCTTTAGGGCTTTGGCATCAATGCATTAAGGCTCATTCAGATTCCCAGGTTTTCCAGAACTCCAGGTTTACAACATATGATTTAAGGGCATCTTCTAAATATTTGACATTTGGCATACACACTTAATCTAGATGAGTAGACATTTGAGAATTAGACAGTTCAGTCACATGTGTATTCATCAGTGTGGAGTATGAAGTTGATGATCTGTTAGCATTTGAATATTTTTGGAAGAGTATGCAAATACTTTACAAAAGTATTGTTTGAAGACCCAGACTTGATGAAGAGAAGGCTACTTCAAATTCAAGAAAGAACAATGGTTTAGAGAAGATGAAGGAATTAGATCAACATCAAATCACAGGTATCAGTTTCTACCATCAGATTATCATTTGCAGGTCATATCTTAGAAGAGCAGTTATGAAGAGATTTGAAGGTTTTAAGAAATGCTTTTATACACTTTCATCATTTGAAAGTTAAATGCTACATCAAAACAGGTATCTAGAGGTTTTTCTAGAGAGTTTTGAGAGATCTCTTTCATGGCAAGAAAGTTCATCTAAGAAGAAAAATTTGGAGATGGGATGAGTTTTGTGTTCAACCAATTTTCCGTTTTAAGTTGGATGGATATCAAGGTACAAATGTGATCTAGAGAGGTAACTCTAGAATGGTAAATTCATCATTCAGGTAAAAGGTTGTTCAATTTAGTCATTTCAGACATTTGAAGCAGAATTTTAATTCAGAGATATGAGGA
Source organism: Ceratopteris richardii (assembly GCA_020310875.1). Classification (NCBI taxonomy): domain Eukaryota; kingdom Viridiplantae; phylum Streptophyta; class Polypodiopsida; order Polypodiales; family Pteridaceae; genus Ceratopteris; species Ceratopteris richardii. Next base: position 130,185,243 of record CM035414.1, read on the forward strand.
GATGCTAAAACATGATTCTATATTCACTTCCACTTGTATAGCATGTTTGTTTTACTTCTTATGCTTAGCACTAGAGGAAGAGAAAGAGTTCATTTGAAGAAATCAAGAGTGCTTGCTACTTCAAGATGAAGAGAACAAAAGGTATGGAAGAGAAGTTTGAAGATGTTAAGATCATGATCAGGTGGAAGAAAGATGCAGAAAAAGAAAGTCCATCATTTCCAAAAGAGAAGTAAGGCTTCCTTTTCTCTCTTTTATTTTCCATATACTTTTCCTATTTTATCCTCTACACCCAAAGACAAGTCTACGAGAACATCTTGTGTTAAAGCAGAAGCAGTATCTTGTTTTGCATTACACTTGGTCATGATTTAGTAGATTTGACAAAGAAGTGCATTGAGAGAAAGAAATGCAACAGATATAACTTTTTACTCATATATGTATGAGTTATGTTTTAGTTGAAGCTTTTAAAGTAGGCAGCTTGTATGTTCCCTCAAAGAATTCTTGGAGTGTCAACACAGAGCTACTTGGTATATGACAAGTTGCAAAGAAGTATATTTCTTCTTTATCTAATTCTTGACGTAAAAGAGTTTTTTGTAGCAGATGTTGAAGATTTGGGTTGAGGTTTTATGTTTGGAAAGGTTACCTCATATTCAGTATTTTTAGAAAACTTTAGAAAATTCAGATTGTTGAGGTACAAGTCAATGGAGAATCTATTTTCTAGATTCTTGGATACATGCTTGTATTCAAAAAGGTGTACGATTAGATTCTATCACTTGATTGAGCAGTGGAGTTATTCAAAAGAAAATCAAGTAGGTACTATCACATTTCACCTGGGTAGAATATAAAAAGATGAAGTATCAATTTGCAGCTTTTTGGAGTTCTCAAGGTGAGAAGTTTGTCCACTTATGTTTCAAGTAGGAGTTGGAGGTTCTTGGAAAGGATTTGTTTGCAGAAAAGTTTTACAACTTTGTAAGAAGCATGGAAACTTGGAGACATTTAGGTAGCAAATCAAACATTCAGTCATGAAGGTTTGATGAAAGCAGATTCTACACAAGAGAGATCATTGATCTTAATAGATCTTGAAGATCTTGAAGATCTTGAGTATTTATGAGTCAGTTGTTTATCCTTTGTTTTGTGAAGTTCTTAGCATTGGAAGAAGTAAGTGAAAGATTCAGGTTCTATCAGATTTGTGTTGCAAAGGAATAGAAGAAGATACTTGTTATGTTACAGAAGTTTATGAATCCTATAAGATGCTTTCAACAAGGTTTTATAATGTTAAGATCAGCTAATCTTATTCTACAATATGGAAAGTTGAAGAATGACAAGGAAAGCTATTGGCATGTGCACAATGCTAATAAAAGGGTTCAGAGACTTTGTTTTAGATACAGGCATTGATCACTGAAGATCAAATTTATGAAGGAAGACGTTCCAAATTTCATAAAGTCTGATATAATTTGAAGAATAATGGATACTAGTGTTAAGTCATCCAGGGGGGTGATGAAACATGAAGTCTTATTTTAAGCCATATGTGAAAGAATGCAGATTCATACTTATAGGTATTTCCTATATCATGTATTCCTATATTTCTTTTGACAAGTTCTCTTTATGTTGTAGCTTTGAAAGAAGGAGGAAAAAGGAGAATATCTGGAGAAATTTCGTGTTCGGATGTTCCTGTTCAGGAGAAGGTTCTAGAGTTCTATTGAAGAGAAGCTTGATATTTCAGAGAGGTATGTTTTAGAAGTGGGCACTGTTGGTGCAGGACAATCACCAATTGATGTTTTGACATGGAAATGAAGTCAAGGATTTGAGAAGGGAACGAGTTGTGAAGCATGAAGGAAGGACACATTCAGAATTTGGAAGATGTGTACACATATGTACATTATTTCAGAGATAGTTCACTTATATCTTTGAGTAGTCATAAGCTTGTAAATTTTTGTCTATATATACTTTGGAAAATTTCGGGGCAAGTATGAGAGAGCATGAGAATAGAGTAATCAGAAATTGTATGTGTCATTAGACATCTTAGAAGTGAGTCAAGGCTCTCTCATCACTCAGTTGCAATTTTTCTCAGAAATGAAGAAAATGTTGCACCTGATATTTCTGAGTTTTCTCCTTCTGTGTTAGATCTTTTGTGAAATGCTTTTGTACAAGTCTAATTCTATAGGTAATCGACTTCTGTACAAATTTGCAGTTTTCAATTGTGAACAGGCTGAGAGAATTGAGTGTAGGAACATTTGTATATGTGAATGAGAAGAAGTTTAGTTACAGGAGGTGCAAAATTTGATACTAATGTTTTGATCAATTCTCCTTCCACAGTGTAGAGTTTTGAGCAAGCAAGCATTCAATCTTTAAGTTGGAAGGTAAGCTACGTGTGGCTAAAATCATTTGTAGAAACGGGTTCTATATTGAGAGAACCAAAGGTTTAAAGTCATAGGTGTCTTAATTGACTTCTCAGAAGAACAGTTTTAGACATAGGTGACTTGTTGAAGTTTTTTCTCAAGATTTACTGAATCTTTTGGAGTAATTCAACTTGGAGAAGGTGCGAAATCTATAGGTGACACCTCATACAAAGTTTTATAAAAAACTTTACTCATTTGATAAGGCAACGAGTGAATTATGTGCAGCAGACTTTCTGTGTATTCTCCTTCTTCACAGTTTGTTCAAGAATTTGACAATTGAGTATTGATCTTCTAAAATTGGTGAAGGTTTGAGTTATTCTTGTTATAGAGGTGCTCTAAATACAAGAGTAACTTGTTCTTTTGGAGATTAACACTCTCCATCAGTGGTATCAGAGCAGGAAGCATTAGAATTGAAGGAAGGAAGACCTCGACTGCTGCAGGTGCAAAGAATTCAACATATGAAGGTTCAAAAGGTGAAAGCTTGAGGATAAAGCTTGAGAAGAAGGTCATACGACACCAAGGAAGAAAAAAGGAGTATTATTCAAAGTAAAGGTACATCTATTACTCATAAAGATTTAAGAATTCAATATATAGGTGAAGAAAGGATGGGAGATTCTTTTCAGATAGAGAAATTTGATAGAGAGAACTATCCATCATGGTCAATGAGGATGGAAGATCATCTAATGAGCAAAGACTTGATAGGTTATATTACAAGTGAAGAAGAAAAGCCTCAATTCAGAGATCCTAGTGTTCCAACAAGGGAGGAATTATCAGATTTGAAGAATTGGATGAAGAGAGATGCTCAAGCTAGCATTATCTATATGGCAGTCAATGATTACTTGCTACCTCACATTAGAGGCCTTGAAAGTGCAACTGATATATGGAATGCTTTGGAGGAGCATTTTCAAAATACTACAAAGTCTAGGAAGGCATCCTTGTGGGCAGAATTTACCACATTCAAGAAGAAGGCCTCTCAATCCATCTCAGATTATGTAACCAGAATGAAGGACATTGTAGATGCATTAGGAGCTGTTGATGAAGACATTGAGGAGGATAAATTGGTAAGGCAAATCCTCACAGGTTTGAGAGGTGATGACAAATGGAAGCCATTCATTCTATCTACTGAATAATCACTTGATCATTTTACTCCTGACTTAAATCAGTTGCTAGGACATATGTTAACCTTTGAGCAGGATGTCAAAGGTGAAGGTGACAAGAGTATAGGTCATGCAATGTACTCAAAGGATAAGAAGAAAAATAGCAACAAGCAAATGAAGATGAAGGCACAACTAGTCAAGCCAACTTCCTAAGAGGAAGAGGAGGTGGCAAAGGTAGAGGAAGAGGCAGGAATAATAAAGATGGAGTCAAAGCTTGCTGGATTTGTGGTAAGACAAATCACTTAGCTAATGATTGTTGGAATAATAATCAGAGTAATGGAGGATATAATCAGAATTTTAATTCAAGAGGAAGAGGTGGCAGAAATCAAAGAGGTAACTTTAGAGGAAGAGGTAGTAGGGGTTACTTTGGAAGAAATGCAGGTAGAGGATTCGAAAGTCAACAATACAATAATACCTACTACAATTATGCTTCATATCAGAAGGAGGATTCAACATTGATAATGAATGCAACTTGTGAAAGGCAAAGTGAAGACCAAAGAGTCTTCTACATTGACTCAGGGTGTAGCAATCACCTGAGTGGTAACATAGCATTGATGACTGATTTGGAAAATAAGGTATCTAATCATGTTGTTCAAACAGGTGACAATACAAAGCACAATGTGAAGTCAATTGGATCAGTGAAGGCCAAGGATGGAAGTAATCTATTGAGTAAGGTCTTGTATTTTCCTACAATTCGTAAGAATCTGATAAGTGTAGGACAAATTGTTGAAAAAGGTTATGAAGTTAGATTCACTAATGAAGGAGTGTTTGTGGAAGACCCTAGCAATGGGTATAAACAAATTGTTTCAGGGAAGAAAGAAGGAAGGTTGTTCACATTGAAGATTCAAGGTAATGTTGGTCATGCCTTGTTCACTTATGGAGGACATAAGATCTCAGAGTTAGATCTTTGGCACAAGAGTCTTGGACACTTCAATGAAAGAGGTATCAAAGATATGATTAACAATAGTTCAGTGCTTGGATTGCCTAATGTTGCAGGTCAACATATGACATACAGATGTGAGGCATGTCAAATAGGTAAGGCTCATAAACAATCTTATTCCAAGCATGGTTTTATGTATTCAGAGAAGCTTGAGTTGGTACACACAGATGTGTGGGGACCATCAAAGGATTTCAGTATCAATGGTTCAAGGTACTATGTGATTTATGTTGATGATGCTACCAGATGGATCACTATCTATGTGATCAAAGATAAGTCAGAAGTATTCAATACATTCAAACATTATCATGTGTATGCAGAAAGAATTACAGGTCATAAATTGAAGAGACTAAGGTCAGATGGAGGGGGAGAGTATTTTTCTAATGAGTTCAGTGATTACTTGTGGAATGCAGGTATAAAAAGGGAAATCACTTGCAGGTACTCTCCTCAACAAAATGATGTAGCAGAGAGAAGAAATAGAACTCTTGTTGAGTTTGCAAGGTCAATGATGAAGGAGAAAAATTGCCCAAATTATTTGTGGGCTGCGGCTGTAAATACAACTAATTATTTGGTCAATAGGCTAGCATGTAAAGCTTTGCAGGGTATGAAACCATATGAGGCATGGTCGGGTAAGAGACCTACCTTGGATCATTGCAAAGTATTTGGATGTTTGGCATATGCATATGTGCCATCACAATTAAGACACAAGTTAGAACCTAAAGCTGAAAAGTATGTATTCATTGGTTATGATGATAAGCAGATGGGATATAGATTGTGGAGTCCATCCACAAAACAATTTCTTGTATCAAAAGATGTTACATTTGATGAGCAAGGTACTTGGTATGCAGGTACAATCAATATTAATATAGGTGATGAAGAAGTTGTGAGTCAAAAGAAAGTTAAATCAAAGGTTCAGATATTTGATGAAGAGGAGAATAATGAAGTGCAAGTTGAAGTTGAAGAAATGCCAAGATTTGATCCTGAGTGTGAAGAACCAGAAACCTCAAGGAGTGGAGAACTCAGAACGTCATCAAGACACAAGTGGCAACCTACAAGGTATAGCTATGACACTTCTTTTTTGGCTTTTAAAGATTATGCTTACATGATAAAGGCAGATGAAGATCCTTCCAAATATGAAGAGGCAAAAGGTAAGGAAAATTGGGAGAAAGCTATGCAGGAAGAATATGATGCATTAATGGAGAATTAGACATGGGATTTGGTTCCTAAACCAAATAGTCAGAAGATCATTGGATGCAAATGGGTCTACAAGACTAAGAGGTTTGCAGATGGAAGTGTGTCTAGGTATAAAGCTAGACTTGTTGTGAAAGGGTTTGCTCAAACATATGGTATTGATTATGATGAGACCTATAGTCCTGTGGCAAAGATGACAACCATCAGGACACTCATAGCCATTGCTGCAGGTAAAGGTTGGAAATTATGTCAATTAGATGTGAAGAATGCTTTTTTAAATGGTTACATTTCAGATGATGTTTTCATGGAGCAACCTCAAGGATTCAGAGATGGAAGGTATCCAGATCATGTATGTAAGCTCAAGAGAGCTTTGTATGGTTTGAAGCAGGCCCCAAGGGCATGGAATTATAGACTTGTGAAGTTCTTGAAAGAACTTGGATTTCAAGTATCTAGTAGCTTGCTTGTTAAAGCAACTGATGATGGGTTCATTTACATGTGCATATATGTTGATGATATAATTCTTACAGGTACAGATGAGAAAGGCATTCAAAGCCTAAAGAAGCAAATGGAGAAAGAGTTCAAAATCAGTGACTTGGGATACTTGTCATATTTCTTGGGCATGGAGATTTCATACACTCAACATGGAGTGTATGTGACTCAAGAAAGGTATTTGAGAAACTTGTTAATCAAGTTTAAAATGAATGATTGCAGGGTAGCACCTCCTTCAATGGAGGTAAATCACAAATTGAGCAGATATGGTGGAGAAGAATTCAAGGATATGAAGCTATATCAGAGTTTGGTTGGTAGTCTTATCTATGCTACATTAACTAGGCCTAATTTATCATATGTAGTTGGAGTTTTGTCTCAATTTATGCATTGTCCTAGGAAAGAACATTGGATTGCAGGTCAAAGAGTGTTGAGGTACATTAAGAGTACACTCAAAGAGGGTTTGTATTATGGGTTTACATCAGATACAAACATCAAAATATATAGTGATGCAGATTGGGCAGGTAATCCTGATGATAGAAGATCAACATATGGATACTTGTGTTATGTGGGAGATAAGTTAATTTCTTGGTGTTCAAAGAAGCAACACAGAGTTGCTTTATCATCTACAGAAGCTGAGCACAAAGGTATGGTTGAAGCTGCAAAGGAAGTGGTATGGCTTAAGACTCTCATGAAGAGTTTTGACACCATACAGAGTACACCTATGATTTATGGAGATAACATGAGTTCATTGTATTTAGTTGCTAATCCTGTGTTTCATGCAAGCACTAAACACATTGAGATTTAGTATCACTTTTTGAGAGAGAAGGTGATGGATAAAGAGATTAAAGTCATACATACTTCAACAAAAGATCAGATAGCTGATATGCTTACCAAAAGCTTGGATGGACCAAAGCTACAAAAATTCAAAGACATGGCAGGCATAAAGAAGATAGAGAAAACCTCAATTGATGATTGAGGGGGAGCTGTTGGTGCAGGACAATCACCAATTGATGTTTTGACATTGAAATGAAGTCAAGGATTTGAGAAGAGAACAAGTTGTGAAGCATGAAGGAAGGACACATTCAAAATTTGGAAGATGTGTACACATATGTACATTATTTCAAAGATAGTTCACTTATATCTTTGAGTAGTCATAAGCTTGTAAATTTTTGTCTATATATACTTTGGAAAATGTCGGGGCAAGCATGAGAGAGCATGAGACTTGAAAAAGAATAAAGTAAACTTTAAAACAATATGAAAAAACATCGCTAAAAATTCAAATATGTGGATCCTAGTGTATGTTTTCAGGTTTTTGAAAACAACAGATAGCAGGTGCAGAGTCAGTACATGCTATATTTGTTGTCAAGCAAGTGATTGTTTGATGAGTACACTAATGGATATCTAGTTTGCATATTTTCTCAAGTATTATGGTTCATATTCAGTAAGTTCAGGTTTTTTGAAGGAAAGTCAAATTCAATTTTGAGGAAGACTTTTGAAGAAAAGGTTTGAAGGTCAATTTGGGAGTACAAGCTTGAAGCTTGTAATAGTTTGTAGCTTGTGACAGTTTGCAGATCCAGTCCAGATTGTACCAATATGACATTGCGGGGGGGATTGTTGGCAACAATGCCAATTGGTCAAATTATTGGTCAAATTAGTCACAATGTACAAGATGTGTAGAGATTCCTTTCACTCCATATACGAGAAAACGTGCCAAGCAACGTGGCTAAGAGAATGTCCTTTCAATGAGGCCGCCTGGGTTCAAGTCCCCCGATCGGTAGCGGCGTAGATCACAAACGTTTTTTATGCTTTTACTTATTAAAAATCATGCGAAAGCCCGAACAGCTCTTCGCATTATTTTGCAGCTTTATTCGTGTAACGATCGTGGCTTTATTGGTTGCTTTTGGTGATCTTTTCAAGTGTAAACAATTACTATAAAAGAAGCCATTGGGCTCATTATCTTGCATCCTTCACCTAGTGTTCAACACAAGCTTTGGAGAGCTTGGACCTCAATAGAGGTGGTGTTTCGTCTAGCACATGGGGCAACCATGGTGCTAATTTGAAGCATGTTGAGGAGAAGCTATGGAGTTCTTCTCTTGCTCATGGAGAGGAGGTTATCTCTTGTTCATGGAAAGAGGACTTGGTCATTAGCAGCTTGATGGTGAGGATCGGCCATCTACATGGTGTATTTGAAGATTGTCTTCTACATGAAGATTTCGGGTTACTTCAAAGACATTGGATGGTGGTTAACATAAGATTTGCATCTTATGTTAAGTATTGAGGTACATATTCTCTTTATGCACACAGGTAGTACTTGAAGTTTATGGAAGCAGTAACATCTATATCAGAAGGAGTCCTATTCGGCATAGGTACAAGAGAATCAGTACATATATGCTTTATGCATATTTGGATGAGGTGTTAGAGAAGATATGTTCATATGAGTTTGAGATTTTCCAACAGCAAACTTGTTAGCATTCTTTGCTACTTTTGTAAGTATGTGATCTTTTCACACACGTATCTAACTTAGGGTCTTCCATAGCCTAAGGTTAGATGAGGGTTTGTTGATTATCAGGTTCACACTGATCCTTCCTCTTTCAGTCACTCATATTCACTGTTCTATAACCTATAAGGTCACACATCTCATGTATATTCAGATTTAGAGCTTTTGCATCAATGCATTGAGGCTCATTCAGATTCCTAGGTTTTCCAGAATTCCAGGTTTACAACATATGATTTAAGGGCATCTTCTAAATATTTGACATTTGGCATACACTTAATCTATATGAGTAGAGATTTGAGAATTAGACAATTCAGCCACATGTGTATTCATCAGTGTGGAGTATGAAGTTGATGATCTGTTAGCAGCTGAATATTTTGGGAAGAGTATGCAAATACTTTACAAAAGTATTCTTTGAAGATGCGGACTTGATGAAGAGAAGGCTACTTCAAATTCAAGAAAGAACAATGGTTTAGAGAAGATGAAGGAATCAGATCAACATCAAATCACACGTATCAGTTTCTACTATCAGATTATCATTTACAGGTCATATCTTAGAAGAGCAATTATTAAGAGATTTGAAGGTTTTAAGGAATGCTTTTATACACTTTCATCATTTGAAAATTAAAGGCTACATCAAAACAGGTATCTAGAGGTTTTTCTAGAGAGTTTTGAGAGATCTCTTTCATGGCAAGAAAGTTCATCTAAGAAGACAAATTTGGAGATGGGATTTGTTTTGTTTTCGGCCAATTTTTCATTGTAAGTTGGTTGGATATCAAGGTACAAATGTGATCTAGAGAGGTAACTCTAGAATGGTAAATTCATCATTCAGGTAAAAGGTTGGTGAATTTAGTCATTTCAGACATTTGAAGCAGAATTTTGATTCAGAGATATGAGGAGATGATAAAAACATGATTCTATATTCACTTCCACTTGTATAGCATGTTTGTTTTACCTCTTACTCTTAGCACTAGAGGAAGAGAAAGAGTTCATTTGAAGAAATCAAGAGTGCTTGCTACTTCAAGATGAAAAGAACAAAAGGTATGGAAGAGAAGTTTGAAGATGTTAACATCATCATCAGGTGGAATAAAGATGCAAAAAAAGAAAGTCCATCATTTCCAAAAGAAAAGTAAGGCTTCCTTTTCTCTCTTATATTTTCCATATACTTTTCCTATTTTATCATCTACACCCAAAGACAAGTCTACGAGAACACCTTGTGTTAAAGAAGAAGCAGTTTCTTGTTTTGCATTACACTTGATCATGATTTAGTAGATTTGACAAAGAATTGCATTGAGAGAAAGAAAAGCAGCAGATATAACTTTTGACTCATATATGTATGAGTTATGTTTTAGTTGAAGCTTTTAAAGTAGGCAGCTTATATGTTCCCTCAAAGAATTCTTGGAGTGTCAATACAGAGCTATATGGTATATGACAAGTTGCAAAGAAGTATATTTCTTCTTTATCTAGCTCTTGAGGTAAAGGAGGTTTTGTAGATGATGTTGAAGATTTGGGTTGAGGTTTTATTTTTGGAAAGGTTACCTCATATTTAGTATTTTCAGAAAACTTCAGAAAATTCAGATTGTTGATGTACAAGTCAATGGAGAATCTACTTTCTATGATTGTCTATATTTTTGGATACATGCTTGTATTCAAAAAGCTGTTTTATTAGATCCTATCACTTGATTGAGAAGTGGAGTTAGTCAAAAGTAAATCAAGCAGGTACTATCACATTTCACCCGGGTAGAATATGAAAAGATGAAGTATCAACTTGCAGCTTTTTGGAGTTCTCAAGGTGAAAAGTTTGTCCACTTATGTTTCAAGTAGGAGTTGCAGATTCTTGGAAAGGATTTGTTTGCAGAAAATTTTTACAACTTTGTAAGAAGCATGGACACTTGGAGACATTCAAGTAGCAAATCAAACATTCAATCATGAAGGTTTAATGAAAGCAGATTCTACACAAGAGAGATCATTGATCGTAATAGATCTTGAAGATCTTGAGTATTAATGAGTCAGTTGTTTATTATTTGTTTTGTGAAGTTCTTATGGAAGAAGTAAGTCAAAGATTCAGGTTCTACCAGATTTGTGTTGCAGAGGAATAGAAGAAGATACTTGTTATGTTATAGAAGGTTATGAATCCTATAAGATGCTTTCAGCAAGGTTTTATAATGTTAGGATCAGCTAACCTTAGTCTACAATATGGAAAGCTGAAGAATGACAAGGAAAGCTATTGGCATGTGCACAATGCTAATAAAAGGGTTCAGAGATTTTGTTTTAGATACAGGTATTGATGACTGAAGATCAGATTTATGAAGGAAGAGGTTCCAAATTTCATAAAGTTTCTTATAACTTGAAGAATTATGGATACTAGTGTTAAGTCATCCAGGGGGGTGATGAAACATGAAGACTTATTTTCAGCCATATGTGAAAGAATGCAGATTCATACTTATAGGTATTTCCTATATCAAGTATTCCTATATTTCGTTTGTCAAGTTCTCTTTATGTTGTAGCTTTGAAAGAAGATGGAAAAAGGAGAATATCTGGAGAAAGTTCTTGTTAGGATGTTCCTGTTCAGGACAAGGTTCCAGAGTTCTATTGAAGAGAAGCTTGATATTTCAGAGAGGTATGTTTTAGAAGTGCGCACATATATGTTTATACCAAGTTCTGAAGGAAAGAGGTATGAAGGATTTACAGATTGAACAAGGATGAAGACATGATGACATCATAGATTTTTTTATGAGACTCATATTTCAATTGATTTCAGTTGACTTCAGTTGAGTTGAGTTTGTTTGACTTGAGTAGAGTCAGAGATGAACCAGCAGTGTTCATAATACACTAAGTTGTGAGTTGTGAGTCAAAGGTTCTTGGATCGAGTTCTTGATTTTGTTTAGTGTATTTATATGACACAAAAGATGTACGTTGAGAAATCGTTTTGTAAGGTAAATGCAAATATGTGGATCCTAGTGTATGTTTTCATGTTTTTGAAAACACGAGATAGCACGTGCAGAGTCAGTACATGCTATATTTGTTGTCAAGCAAGTGATTGTTTGATGAGTACACTATTGGATATCTAGTTTGCATATTTTCTCAAGTATTATGGTTCATATTTAGTAAGTTCAGGTTTTTTGAAGGAAAGTCAAATTCAATTTTGAAGAAGACTTTTGAAGAAAAGGTTTGAAGGTCAATTTGGGAGTAGAAGCTTGAAGCTTGTAATAGTTTGCAGTTTGTGACAGTTTGCAGATCTAGTCCAGATTCTACCAATATGACATCGCAGGGGAGATTGTTGGAAACAATGCCAATTGGTCAAATTATTGGTCAAATTCGTCACAATGTACAGGATGTGTAGACATTCCTTTCACTCCAGATACAAGAAAATGCGCCAAGCAACGTGGCTAAGAGAATATACTTTCAATGAGGCAGCTTGCGTTCAAGTCCCCCGATTGGCAGCGGTGCAGATCATAAAAGTTTTTTATGCTTTTACTTATTTAAAATCATGCAAACGCCCAAACAGGTCTTTGCATTATTTGGCAGCTTTATTAAGGTAGCGATCGTGACTTTATTGGTTGCTTTTGGTGAGATTTTCAAGTGTACACAATTACTATAAAAGAAGCCATTGGGCTCATTATCTTGCATCCTTCGCCTAGTGTTCAACACAAGCTTTGGAGAGCTTGGAACTCAATAGAGGTGGTGTTTCGTCTAGCACATGGGGCAGCCATGGTCCTAATTTGAATCATGATGAGGAGCAGCTATGGAGTTCTTCTTGGAGAAGAAGAGTGTGCTCACACTCTTGCTCGTGGAGAGGAGGTTATCTCTTGTTCATGGAAAGAGGACTTGGTCATTAGCAGCTTGATGGTGAGGATCGGCCATCTACATGGTGTATTTGAAGATTGTCTTCTACATGAAGATTTCGGATTACTTCAAAGACATTGGATGGTGGTTAACATAAGATTTGCAGCTTATGTTAAGTATTCAGATACATATTCTCTTTATGCACACATGTACTACTTGAAGTTTATGGAAGCAGTAACATCTATATCACAAGGAGTACTATTGGGCATAGGTAGAAGAGAATCAGAACGTATATGCTTTATGCATATTTCGAGGAGGTGTTAGAGAAGATATGTTCATATGAGTTTGAGGATTTCCGGCAGCAAACTTGTTAGCATTCTTTGCTACTTTTGTAAGTATGTGATCTTTTCACACATGTATCTAACTTACGGTCTTCCATAGCCTAAGGTTAGATGAGGCTTTGTTGATTATCAGTTTCACACTCATCCTTCCTCTTTTAGACACTCATATTCACTCTTCTATAACCTATAAGGTCACACATCTCATGTATATTCAGATTTCTGCCCATACATCTGAATATGTTTGTTACATTTGTACCTTCACTCATCCATCTATTTCTCATCACATAGAGTGGTTGAGAGTTTTGCTCCCATGTTGTACATTGAACATTGGTATATATGATAATATGAGTAAGCGGAGGCTTACGTAACACTTTACACATGTTGTCTAGTCTCTCTCTATCTTTGTCTCATCATTTATATGATTAAATGTCGTATGTTCATGTTTTGTCAATGTTGAAAGATTGCTAGATTCTATGTTATATATGCTGGACCTATGGAACCATGGACCTGTGATATGAGATATGGGCCTACCTCATTTCCAACATTTGGTATCAGAGCACTAAGGTTTTGGTTTCAAAGCTTTAGGGCTTTGGCATCAATGCGTTAAGGCTCATTCAGATTCCTAGGTTTTCCAGAATTCCAGGTTTACAACATATGATTTAAGGGCCTCTTCTAAATATTTGACATTTTCATACACACTTAATCTAGATGAGTAGACATTTGAGAATTAGACAATTCAGTCACATGTGTATTCATCAGTGTGGAGTATGAAGTTGATGATCTGTTAGCAGCTGAATATTTTTGGAAGAGTATGCAAATACTTTACAAAAGTATTGTTTGAAGACCCAGACTTGATGAAGAGAAGGCTACATCAAATTCAAGAAAGAACAATGGTTTAGAGAAGATGAAGGAATGAGATCAACATCAAATCACACGTATCAGTTTCTACCATCAGATTATCATTTGCAAGTCATATCTTAGAAGAGCAGTTATGAAGAGATTTGAAGGTTTTAAGGAATGCTTTTATACACTTTCATCATTTGAAAGTTAAAGGCTACATCAAAACAGGTATCTAGAGGTTTTTCTAGAGAGTTTTGAGAGATCTCTTTCATGGCAAGAAAATTCATCTAAGAAGACAAATTTGGAGATGGGATGAGTTTTGTGTTCAACCAATTTTCCATTGTAAGTTGGTTGGATATCAAGGTACAAATGTGATCTAGAGAGGTAACTCTAGAATGGTAAATTCATCATTCAGGTAAAAGGTTGGTGAATTTAGTCATTTCAGACATTTGAAGCAGAATTTTGATTCAGAGATATGAGGAGATGATAAAACATGATTCTATATTCACTTCCACTTGTATAGCATGTTTGTTTTACTTCTTACTCTTAGCACTAGAGGAAGAGAGAGAGTTCATTTGAAGAAATCAAGAGTGCTTACTAGTTCAAGATGAAGAGAACAAAAGGTATGGAAGAGAATTTTGAAGATGTTAACATCATCATCAGGTGGAAGAAAGATGCAGAAAAAGAAAGTCCATCATTTCCAAAAGAAAAGTAAGGCTTCCTTTTCTCTCTTTTATTTTCCATATACTTTTCCTATTTTATCCTCTACACCCATAGACAAGTCTACCAGAACATCTTGTGTTAAAGAAGAAGCAGTTTCTTGTTTTGCATTACGCTTGGTCATGATTTAGTAGATTTGACAAAGAACTGCATTGAGAGAAAGAAAAGCAGCAGATATAACTTTTGACTCATATATGTATGAGTTATGTTTTAGTTGAAGCTTTTAAAGTAGGCAGCTTATATGTTCCCTCAAAGAATTCTTGGAGTATCAATACAGAGCTACTTTGTATATGACAAGTTGCAAAGAAGTATATTTCCTCTTTATCTAACTCTTGAGGTAGAAGAGTTTTTTGTAGCAGATGTTGAAGATTTGGGTTGAGGTTTTATGTTTGGAAAGGTTACCTCATATTCAGTATTTTCAGAAAACTTTAGAAAACTTAGATTGTTGATGTACAAGCCAATGGAGAATCTATTTTCTATGATTGTCTAGATTTTTGGATACATGCTTGTATTCAAAAAGGTGTTGCATTATATCCTATCACTTGATATAGAAGTGGAGTTAGTCAAAAGAAAATCAAGCAGGTACTATCACATTTCACCTGGGTAGAATATAAAAAGATGAAGTATCAACTTGCAGTTTTTTGGAGTTCTCAAGGTGAGAAGTTTGTCCACTTATGTTTCAAGTAGGAGTTGCAGATTCATGGAAAGGATTTGTTTGTAGAAAAGTTTTACAACTTTGTAAGAAGCATGGACACTTGGAGACATTGAGGTAGCAAATCAAACATTCAGTCATGAAGGTTTGATGAAAGCAGATTCTACACAAGAGAGATCATTGATCTTAATAGATCTTGAAGATCTTGAGTATTTATGAGTCAGTTGTTTATCCTTTGTTTTGTGAAGTTCTTAGCATTCGAAGAAGTAAGTGAAAGATTCAGGTTCTATCAGATTTGTGTTGTAGAGGAATAGAAGAAGATACTTGTTATGTTACAGAAGTTTATGAATCCTATAAGATGCTTTCAGCAAGGTTTTATAATGTTAGGATCAGCTAACCTTATTCTACAATATGGAAAGTTGAAGAATGACAAGGAAAGCTATTGGCATGTGCACAATGCTAATAAAAGGGTTCAGAGATTTTGTTTCAGATACAGGTATTGATCACTGAAGATCAGATTTGTGAAGGAAGACGTTCCAAATTTCATAAAGTCTGATATAATTTGAAGAATATTGGATACTAGTGTTAAGTCATCCAGGGGGGTGATGAAACATGAAGACTTATTTTCAGCCATATGTAAAAGAATGCAGATTCATAGTTATAGGTATTTCCTATATCAGGTATTCCTATATTTCTTTTGACAAGTTCTCTTTATGTTCTAGCTTTGAAAGAAGGAGGAAAAAGGAAAATATCTGGAGAAAGTTCCTGTTTGGATGTTCTTGTTCAGGAGAAGGTTCTAGAGTTCTATTGAAGAGAAGCTTGATATTTCAAAGAGGTATGTTTTAGAAGTGTGCACATATATGTTTATACTAGGTTCAGAAGGAAAGAGGTATGAAGGATTTACAGATTGAACAAGGATGAAGAAATGATGACATCATAGATTTTTTTTATGAGACTCATATTTCAATTGATTTCAGTTGATCTCAATTGAGTTGAGTTGATTTGACTTGAGTACAGTCACAGATGAACTAGTAGTGTTCATAATACACTAAGTTGTGAGTTGTCAGTCATAGGTTCCAGGATTCAGTTGTTGATTTTGTTTAGTGTATTTACATGACACAGCAGATGTACGTTGAGAAATCTTTTTGTAAGGTAAATGCAAATATGTGGATCCTACTGTATGTTTTCAGGTTTTTGAAAATAGGAGATAGCAGGTGCAGAGTCAGTACATGCTATATTTGTTGTGAAGCAAGTGATTGTTTGATGAGTACACTATTGGATATCTAGTTTGCATATTTTCTCAAGTATTATTGTTCATATTTAGTAAGTTCAGGTTTTCTGAAGGAAAGTCAAATTCAGTTTTACAGAAGAATTTTGAAGAAAAGTTTTGAAGGTCAATTTGGGAGTACAAGCTTGAAGCTTGTAATAGTTTGCAGCTTGTGACAGTTTGCAAATCGAGTCCAGATTGTACCAATATGACATTGCAGGGGCAATTATTGGAAACAATGCGAATTGGTCAAATTAGTCACAACGTACATGATGTGTAGACATTCCTTTCACTCCATATACAAGAAAACGCGCCAAGCAATGTGGCTAAGAGAATATCCTTTGAATGAGGCCGCTTGGGTTCAAGTCCCCCAATTGGCAGCGGCGCAGATCACAAAAGTTTTTTATGCATTTACTTATTAAAAATCATGCAACGCCCGAACAGCTCTTTGCATTATTTGGCAGCTTTTGTACATTCACTAATCCATCTATTTCTCATCACATAGTGTAATGTACCCATCACAAGGATGGAACCATGCTCGCTTGTAAAACAAATGAGTAAAGGTCACACAATTAGGTAATTTTCATACGAGAGTGTGTGCATAAGACCTCAAACATGACTATGAGAATCTTCAAGTAAATGTATAGGACTGTTTAGAAAGGGTTTTGATTGAGGGAAACCAAGACGGTTAATCGGGTACTTGAAAATATGTTGCATATGTATGTGAATGAAAGGAAAAAGTTGCGTGCAAATTCTATACATGCACTCATGTATATTGATATGAATATATATTTAACCATCTGAACATAGATCCTGACGCATATAGTTATAGTGTGAACTATAAATTAAAAGTAGAAATAGAAAAAGAAGCTTGAAGCATATGCGACTTGAAAAAGAATAAAGCAAACTTTAAAATAATATGAAAAAACATTGCTAAAAATGCAAATATGTGGATCCTAGTGTATGTTTTCAGGTTTTTGAAAACAGGAGATAGCAGGTGCAGAGTTAGTACATGCTATATTTGTTGTCAAGCAAGTGATTATTTGATGAGTACACTATTGGATATCTAGTTTGCATATATTCTCAAGTATTATGGTTCATATTCAGTAAGTTCACGTTTTTTGAAGGAAAGTCAAATTTATTTTTGAGGAAGACTTTTGAAGAAAAGGTTTGAAGGTCAATTTGAGAGTACAAGCTTGAAGCTTGTAATAGTTTGCAGCTTGTGACAGTTTGCAAATCCAGTCCAGATTGTACCAATATGACACTACAAGGGGGATTGTTGGCAACACTTCCAATTGGTCAAATTATATGTCAAATTACTGGTCAAATTAGTCATAATGTATAGGATGTGTAGATATTCCTTTCACTCCATATACAAGAAAACGCGCCAAACAACGTGGCTAAGAGAATATCCTTTCAATGAGGCCGCCTAGGTTCAAGTCCCCCGATTGGCAGCGGCACAGATCACAAAAGTTTTTTATGCTTTTACTTATTAAGAATCATGCGAGCCCAAATAGCTCTTTGCATTATTTTGCAGCTTTATTCGTGTAGGGATCGTGGCTTTATTGGTTGCTTTTGGTGAGCTTTTCAAGTGTAAACAATAACTATAAAAGAAGCCATTGGGCTCATTATCTTGCATCCTTCACCTAGTGTTCAACACAAGCTTTGGAGAGCTTGGACCTCAATAGAGGTGGTGTTTTGTCTAGCACATGGGGCAGCCATGGTGCAAATTTGAAGCATGTTGAGGAGCAGCTATGGAGTTCTTCTTGGAGAAAAAGAATGTGCTCACACTCTTGCTCATGGAGAGGAGGTTATCTCTTGTTCATGGAAAGAGGACTTGGTCATTAGCAGCTTGATGGTGAGGATCGGCCATCTACATGGTGTATTTGAAGATTGTCTTCTACATGAAGATTTCAGGTTACTTCAAAGACATTGGATGGTGGTTAACATAAGATTTGAATCTTATGTTAAGTATTTAGGTACATATTCTCTTTGTGCACACAGGTACTACTTGAAGTTCATGGAAGCAGTACCATCTATATCAAAAGGAGTCCTATTCGGCATAGTTACAAGAGAATCAGTACGTATATGCTTTATGCATATTTGGATGAGGTGTTAGAGAAGATATGTTCATATGAATTTGAGGATTTCCGGCAGCAAACTTGTTAGCATTCTTTGCTACTTTTGTAAGTATGTGATCTTTTCACACACATATCTAACTTAGGGTCTTCCATAGCCTAAGGTTAGATGAGGGTTTGTTGATTATCAATTTCAAACTGATCCTTCCTCTTTCAGTCACTCATATTCACTCTTCTATAACCTATAAGGTCACAAATCTCATGTAAATTCAGATTTCTATCTATACATCTGAATGTGTTTGTTACATTTGTACATTCACTCATCCATCTATATCTCACCACATAGAGTGGTTGAGAGTTTTTCTCCCATGTTGTACATTGAACATTGGTATATATGATAATATGAGTAAGTCGAGGCTTACGTAACACTTTACACATGTTGTCTAGTCGCTCTCTATCTTTATCTCATCATTGGTATGATTAAATGTGGTATGTTCATGTTTTGTCAATATTGGAAGATTGCTAGATTCTATGTTATATATGATGGACCTATGGAACCATGGACCTGTGATATGAGTTATGGGCCTATCTCATTTCCAACATTTGGTATCAGAGCACTAAGGTTTTGGTTTCAAAGCTTTAGGGCTTTGGCATCAATGCATTAAGGCTCATTCAGATTCCCAGGTTTTCCAGAATTCCAGGTTTACAACATATTATTTAAGGGCATCTTCTAAATATTTGACATTTGGCATATACACTTAATCTAGATGAGTAGAGATTTGAGAATTAGACAATTCATCCACATGTGTATTCATTAGTGTGGAGTATGAAGTTGATGATCTGTTAGCAGATGAATATTTTTGGAAGAGTATGCAAATACTTTACAAATGTATTGTTTGAAGACCCGGACTTGATGAAGAGAAGGCTACTTCAAATTCAAGAAAGAACAATGGTTTAGAGAAGATGAAGGAATCAGATCAACATCAAATCACAGGTATCAGTTTCTACACTTTCATATCTTAAGGTTTTAAGGAATGCTTTTATACACTTTCATCATTTGAAAGTTAAAGGATACATCAAAACAGGTATCTAGAGGTTTTTCTAGAGAGTTTTGAGAAATCTCTTTCATGGCAAGAAAGTTCATCTAAGAAGACAAATTTGGAGATGGGATGCGTTTTGTGTTCGGCCAATTTTTCATTGTAAGTTGGTCGGATATCAAGGTACAAATCTTATCTAGAGAGGTAACACTAGAATGGTAAATTCATCATTCAGGTAAAAGGTTGGTGAATTTAGTCATTTCAGACATTTGAAGCAGAATTTTGATTCAGAGATATGAGGAGATGATAAAACATGATTCTATATTCACTTCCACTTGTATACCATGTTTGTTTTATCTCTTACTCTTAGCACTAGAGGAAGAGAAAGAGTTCATTTGAAGAAATCAAGAGTGCTTGATGCTTCAAGATGAAGAGAACAAAAGGTATGGAAGAGAAGTTTGAAGATGTTAAGATCATGATCAGGTGGAAGAAAGATGCAGAAAAAGAAAGTCCATCATTTCCAAAAGAAAAGTAAGGCTTCCTTTTATCTCTTATATTTTCCATATATTTTTCCTATTTTATCCTCTACACCCAAAGACAAGTCTACGAGAACATCTTTTGTTAAAGAAGAAACAGTTTCTTGTTTTGCATTACACTTGGTCATGATTTAGTAGATTTGACAAAGAATTGCATTGAGAGAAAGAAAAGCAGCAGATATAACTTTTGACTCATATATGTATGAGTTATGTTTTAGTTGAAGCTTTTAAAGTAGGCAGCTTATATGTTCCCTCAAAGAATTCTTGGAGTGTCAATACAGAGCTACTTGGTATATGACAAGTTGCAAAGAAGTATATTTCTTCTTTATCTAACTCTTGAGGTAGAAGAGCTTTTTGTAGCAGATGTTGAAGATTTGGGTTGAGGTTTTATTTTTGGAAAGGTTACCTCATATTCAGTATTTTCAATAAACTTCAGAAAATTCAGATTGTTGATGTACAAGTCAATGGAGAATCTACTTTCTATGATTGTCTAGATTTTTGGATACATGCTTGTATTCAAAAAGGTGTTCCATTAGATCCTATCACTTGATTGAGAAGTGGAGTTAGTCAAAAGAAAATCAAGGAGGTACTATCACATTTCACCCGGGTAGAATATGAAAAGATGAAGTATCAACTTGCAGCTTTTTGGAGTTCTCAAGGTGAAAAGTTTGTCCACTTATGTTTCAAGTAGGAGTTGCAGATTCTTGGAAAGAATTTGTTTGCAGAAAGTTTTACAACTTTGTAAGAAGCATGGACACTTGGAGACATTCAGGTAGCAAATCAAACATTCATTCATGAAGGTTTGATGAAAGCAGGTTTGATCTTAATAGATCTTGAAGATCTTGAGTATTTATGAGTCAGTTGTTTATCCTTTGTTTTGTGAAGTTCTTAGCATTGGAAGAAGTAAGTCAAAGATTCAGGTTCTATCCGATTTGTGTTGCAGAGGAATAGAAGAAGATACTTGTTATGTTACAGAAGGTAATGAATACTATACGATGCTTTTAGCAAGGTTTTATAATGTTAGGATCAGCTAACCTTAGTCTACAATATGGAAAGCTGAAGAATGACAAGGAAAGCTATTGGCATGTGCACAATGCTAATAAAAGGGTTCAGAGATTTTGTTTTAGATACATGTATTGATCACTGAAGATCAGATTTATGAAGGAAGAGGTTCCAAATTTCATAAAGTGTGATATAATTTGAAGAATTATGGATACTAGTGTTAAGTCATCCAGGGGGGTGATGAAACATGAAGACTTATTTTCAGCCATATGTGAAAGAATGCAGATTCATACTTATAGGTATTTCCTATATCAGGTATTCCTATATTTCCTTTGTCAAGTTCTCTTTATGTTCTAGCTTTGAAAGAAGACGAAAAAAGGAGAATATCTGGAGAAAGTTCCTTTTAGGATGTTCCTGTTCAGGAGAAGGTTCGAAAGTTCTTTTGAAGAGAAGCTTGATATTTCAGAGAGGTATGTTTTAGAAGTGCACACATATATGTTTATACCAAGTTCTGAAGGAAAGAGGTATGAAGGCCCTTTATAGATTGAACAAGGATGAAGACATGATGACATCATAGATTTTTTTATGAGACTCATATTTCAATTGATTTCAATTGATTTCAGTTGAGTTGAGTTGATTTGACTTGAGTACAGTCAGAGATGAACCAGCAGTGTTCATAATACACTAAGTTGTGAGTTGTCAGTCACAGGTTCCAGGATCCAGTTCTTGATTTTGTTTAGTGTATTTACATGACACAGCAGATGTACGTTGAGAAATCTTTTTGTAAGGTTAATGCAAATATGTGGATCCTAGTGTATGTTTTCAGGTGTTTGAAAACAGGAGATAGCAGGTGCAGAGTCAGTACATGCTATATTTGTTGTCAAGCAAGTGATTGTTTGATGAGTACACTATTGGATATCTAGTTTGCATATTTTCTCAAGTATTATGGTTCATATTTAGTAAGTTCAGGTTTTTTGAAGGAAAGTCAAATTCAATTTTGAAGAAGACTTTTGAAGAAAAGGTTTGAAGGTCAATTTGGGCATACAAGCTTGAAGCTTGTAATAGTTTGCAATTTGTGACAGTTTGCAGATCCAGTCCAGATTATACCAATATGACATTGTAGGGGGGATTGTTGGAAACAATGCCAATTGGTCAAATTATTGGTCAAATTCGTCACAATGTACAGGATGTGTAGACATTCCTTTCACTCCATATACAAGAAAACACGCCAAGCAACGTGGCTAAGAGAATATCCTTTCAATACTTGTACGTCTGATGTAGTGTTTGATTTCACTTTTTTGCGTTTTAATGTTTCATCAAGTTACGTCTGATGTAGTGTTTGATTTCACTTTTTCGCGTTTTAATGTTTCATCAAGTTATTTTTAGCGATGTTTTTTCATATTATTTTAAAGTTTGCTTTATTCTTTTTCAAGTCGCATATGCTTCAAGCTTCTTTTTCTATTTCTACTTTTAATTTATAGTTTCACACTATAACTATATGCGTCACGATCTATGCTCACATGGTTTAATATATTTTCAGATCAATATACATGAGTGCATGTATAGAATTTGCATGCAACTTTTTCCTTTCATTCACATACATATGCAACATTGTTGCAGAGCTAAAGAAAGCACAAGGCAGAGAAAAAGATGGGCCCAAAACTTTTTCCAATTCGGACATTAGATCTTTGTATCATAACCATTCTTGTAATATATTTCCCATTGTAAATGCACTAGAGGAGTCCTCTAGATGCATCCCCACAGAAGAATAGAAGCTTACCCATGTAAAATAGTAGGGAATCAGTCTTTTAGTGAATAAAGTGCCGGTCTCTTGTGTGAAAGGACCATTTTTAGGGCACAAGTATATAAGTCAATTTGTGACTCTTTGTAAAGACTTTTTCCCATTGTGAGAATAGAGAGCACAGAAATTCGAATTTGTGTCTTCTTCACTCTGTATCTTCTTCTTTGTGAGCTGGTGTGCATGTGTATTGCTTGGAAAGAGTGTTAGGAAGTGTTACCTATCCATGAAAGTGTTTGTTTGCTGTAGTTAAGGTGTGTGCGAAGTGTAGGAAGTGCTGAAGTGTAGGAAGGTATTTCCTGTGACTCAGTATTTTGCTCATAACTTGAAGTAGGAGTGTCAGAATTGAGTGACTGCCATTGGATGCGTCTTCTTGAGAGCTTCGAAGCGCATATGCTATTCACTATATTTGAAGTTCGGAGCTGGGAGAAAAGTCCAAAATACTGACGGCTACTGCACCAAGTATCGTGGCACCATGACCAACAGTTGAAGCTTGTTTGGATTAGTCTTTACCTTAATTGCACTCTTTGAGTAGGTCACTTGCATTGATCATCACATGATTGCATGTCCTCATACACTCGGCTAGGTTTGTATACTCATCGGATTGATATTTAAAAGTGTGAATCCCCACTATATGCACTTGAAGGGGATTGAGGTATAGTCTCTTTCTCCACAAGTCCCTAAGTTGGTGCTTAGGTCAACACACTTTTTGGCGCCGTTGCCGGGGAGTGTCGAATCAAACCGAGGCATTCGTGTGATGGTAAGTAGCTTTTTGGCATTGAAGCAAGAGGAGGAGTGGTGATTTTCTCTTCTTTGGTAAGTCATTTTCTCGAAGTGTGTGTAGTGAGTTGTTAGTCTAGGGAAGTGAGTAGAATGAGTAGAGTAGGGGAGCAAGGGAGTAGGCTAGGTAGTTAGAGTAGCTTTCAATCCTTGTTTTGTTGTTTCATTTCCAGTAAGTAAGAAAATCCCAAGTATAAAAGCCAAAAGAGTCATTTTATAAGTCACTTGTGTTTCTGAGCAAGTATCGTGAGAGAAACTGTCGAGTATCGTGAGCTGTAGTCCGAGTCGTTGGAGCTGCGTAGAGTGATTGTGGTGTGATTCAAGTGTGGAGAGAGAGAGCTTGAGGTAAGCACATTCATATATACTCATGATTACCATTTGAATTCAGTATTCTAGAGCCAAACGATCTGCGTCAGGTATCGTTTAGGACTGACAGGGGTTGAAAAGGTGTGATTTGAATGATACAGAGAGTGAGGAGAGGGTAGAAGGCCTTGTAAAACACCTGTGTGCAATCAAAACTAAACAAAACCTAGCAAAAATTTGACAAAGGGTCAAGTATCGCTTTCTCCCGCGGTCGAGTATCGCGATACTTAACAAGTATCGTGAATCTCCTGTGGCTGAGTATCGCGATATTTCCCAGGTATCGTGTATCGTGTTCCAAGGATCGTGATACTTAGCAAAGATCGTGTATCGTGCTGTGACCGATCGCGATACCTAACGAGTATCGTGTATCGTGATCTATCGATCGTGATACTTGACAAGTATTGTGTATCGTTTGAACCAAGTATCGTGTATCGTTTGAACCAAATATCGAGTATCGTTTTTGTCCAAGTATCATGTATCGACTTAGGAAGATCGCGATACTTGACAAGTATCGTGTATCGTGTGAGCCAACTATCGTGTATCGTGTCTTCATAGATCACGATACTTGTCACCGATCGTGTATCGTCTTGGTCAAAGGTCGTGTATCGTTTAGTCCAAGTATCGTCTCTCTTCTGTATCGTGTGTCAAGTATCGTTTTAATCCAGGTATAGTGTATCGTGGTCCAAAGATCGTGATACTTGTTAAGTATCGTGTATCGCATTGTGCAAGTATCGTGTATCGTGGGCATCCAGAGATCGTGTATCGTTATAGTGGAAGTATCGTGTATCGTGGTTCAAAGATCGCAATACTGGTGAGGTATCGTGTATCGTTGGCATCGAGAGATCGTGTATCGTTTGTGATCAAGTATCGCATATCGTTTGGGATCAAATATCGTGTATCGTTTGGATCCAAAGATCGTGTATCGTGTACCTTAGCAGTCAAGTATCATGACTTGAAAACTTCAATTTCAGTCAAATCCCAGTCAAGCTTTTCTGGAATTTTGGCCCATAGTGAATAGTGCCAGCAAGCTAGAGGTTAGCAAAGATTGACCAGAGCTGTGAAGTGGATGAACCTGAGATCCGGAAGAACCCTAGGAAGCCGAAGAAGTGTAATCTCTTCTGTAGGTAGTGTAGCCGAACCAAGTAGCCGTTCACATTATTTTGAGACCTCCAGTGAGTCAGAGGAAGAAATTCCCATGGCTTCCGAGGATATGCAGAACACAGTACCCATGATTGGCATGATGTCAATCATTGAGGGAGAGTACCGGACATCTTTGGAGTATGTGAACACCAACCAAAATGAGATCCCTATTTATTTGGATGTTCTAAACAGATCAGTGGCCAGATTAAAGAAGGCTTCAGAGTCTTACATAGTGCCTAGGCCAGCAGTCAAGTATGTAGGAGGATTTTATATGGACAAAAGAGATATCCAATATGTTGTCACAGAACACCCGGAAAACATTAATGAACATGGTGAAGAAAACAATGCTTCAAACTTAAATGGAGGAGGGAATGAAGAGCAAGTAACTACTCCTAGAGGGAGATCTACTGTTGCTAGGATATGGAGAGGAGACCTGATTCCCCAAGATGACTCCTTAATGGATGTATACTTGATTAATGGGATGGAGCATCTTCATAGAGCACATTCTTCAATTTGGGAAGCTGCCCCAAATCCTGTCACCATCTATGAGTTACAAGATCCTGATTTCCCCACCATCATCACATATTTGGATAAGAATCAGAGAAGATATTGGCCCGTAACGGAATTAGAACGAGCTGAGTTGAAATATCAGAATATCCTAGTGTTCCCCCCTAGGGACCAAGCCACCACTTCGAGAAATCCACTTGGAATCTCTCAGAATGATTCATATCAACAGTCGGGTCAAACACAACAAACACAACAAACCCAAATCCCAGTCAGGCCACATGTGCAGTTTGCAACACCTGCAAATAACCCTAATTACCGACCTCACCCAACTGTTGACCCAAGACATGGAATTCCTGCTCCAGTCAGACCACCGGTAGCAAGAGGACCAAGCATACCCATAGGAAGACCAATTTTCCCAGTAATGCCTAGACCACCCGAAGCAGGAAGAAGATTAAGGCCAATTCAAGTTGCCAAATGCATGAGAAACCACTATGATGGCTCTAGTGAACCTTACAATCATATAGCTGAATTTAAACAAGTAATCAGAGCCGAACAGGTAGAAGACTTCTTGATCCAATATGAGTCCTTTGGTCTTACATTGTCAAACACTGCATTAGCATGGTTTCAGCCATTGGACCCTAATTATTTTCAAAACATGGAACAAGTCTATCAAGAAATGATTGAGGAATTCACTAAGTCTGGAATCAAAAACAACTCTTCATCATTGATCCATAGCTTTAAGCAAGCCCCTACCGAATCAGTGAGATTGGCTGCAAGAAGATTCAAGTAGTATGTGGACAGATGCCCAGTAGAAGAGAGACCTACCCAAAATAAAATGGTGTCATTATTTTTGGGAAGGATTGTTGAACGGATCTTTGAGATCTTTAGTATATGTAAAGAGAGTTCAAACTTTGCAAGAATGCATGAAGGAATGTATAGACCTAGAGGACAACCTAGCAGAAGATTTGAAAATACCTCAAGGCAGTTTGAAAAGTGAAGATTCGGCCAGTAGCACATCAATCCCTAAAAACAATGTAGAGGAAATAGTTGATTTGGTAGCAAAGAAGTTGAATATTCAAGGACAAAGGAACTACCCGAATAACCCTATGAGAGTGCCCATGCTTAGAAGATGAATGCAGTGCAAAGGTGATCATCCTTCTCACTTGTGTACTAGGGGAGTAGTCCCACCACCTGCATATGCTTATAATAGACCCACTGTCCTAGGACCTCTACAATATTGCAGTATAGAACAAAAATATACAAATCACAGTACAGAGAATTGCCCTTACAATAGGCAATCGAGACCAACACAACCATATATGAGACCTTACGGATACCCTCAGAGAGATCAAGGAGGTGAAGCCCTTAGATATCCCACTTATCAGCCGCAGGCACCAGTGCCACGACCATATGCATATCAAGGATACACCCAACCACAACCGGTTCTAGGACAACAACCGCCCCATCCTCAGAATGTTGTCCCAGTCAAGATAGCTCAACCTGAAGAAAACCTAGAGAGAGCGATAGTCCCAGCCACACCATTGGCTAGTAATGAACCATATGACTCATCTTACGACCATAGTCAAGGAGCATATCCCAATTATGACGGCACTATGATAGAACATGGACACTTATACGAGCCATATGCCTATGGCATGGAAGTACCAGATAGTTCCTACGGATACGAGCAGGACTATGTGTCCTTAATGTACACAGCTCCTAGAGCAACCATACAACCTCGACCCATGAACAGACCGTCTGTACCCAGAGGACCATGCTATAGATGTGGAGGTGATCACTACATCAGAGAATGCACATTGCTAAACCCACCACCGCCACAACGAGTTTGGGAAGGCTACTGTAGTGATTGTGGTAAGGAACATCTTTTTAGAGATTGCCCCAAGAATCCCAACAAGGTTACATCCAACATGCAAATCAATGTGATAGAAGTAATCGAATCATCAGGGAGCGATAAGGAGTACACTGTACCATTGAAGGCGATAACAAGAGCCAAAGCTAGAGAGACCCTAGAAAAACATAAAAAGCACAATCAAAGTGACCTAGAGATGAATACACCCACACCACAGAGAGTTGAAGACTTGGAAGAGCCTGAAAAAAGTGTTGTAAGTAAAAGAACCCAAAGATGGAAGAACCGTAGAGATAGGATAAAGGAAAAGAAGTTACTGCAGAAAAAGGAAAATGAGAAGAGCAAAAAAAACCCAAAAGAGGAACAGAAAATTGAAAAAGAAAACAAAAATGAAAAGTACAAAAAAGAAGAGGTAGGATCAGTCTTAGCGGATCCCATGCCTGAAGAATTAGCCATGTGGATTCAAGCATACAAGGCACGAATAAGAGCCGGACCGACCATCGAACAACATGAAAGAGAATATCCTAGAGGTGACCTAGAGAAAGATAGGTTGGAGATCTACAAAAAATTAATAGAAGTTGCTCAACAGACTTTAGAGAAACCTGCATTGCCATTACCCAAGACCCGAATTCTTGAAAGAGAATTCCAAGAGTGCATCATCACCAATGACCACAAAAAACCTGAAGTAAGTAATACACAGAATGGCAATTGTTATGAGGATAAAAGGGAAGGATCCGCTGTTCCCGAAGTAGAAGGGGAATGGCCTAAAGATTTGTGGGCTCGAGTCCAAGAAGACAGATGGAAGAAAGTAGAAGGAATTGAACCACCCTTTGAAGAACTAGAAGCAGAAAACGAAATAGAGGGTTCAATACCTGAATTAAATTCAGAAGAATTTTTACCAATGGATCCTAGTGACAAAGGAGATGAGGGAGTAAAGGATTTGCCAAATTACACAGGAGAATACGAACATAATTCAAAATTATATTGTATCCCCTCAATAAGGAAAAAGGAACCAAACCCATCAGTCCAAACTTCTGATATCATACAACATCTTAGAAAAGTCAAAATTCCGTGTACCCTAACATTAGAAGAATTGTTGAAGGTCAAACCACATTTGAAGGATAAATTAGCTAGTCAATTGGAGATCAAGACGGAGGAAAAAGAGATATCGGATGAAGTAAACACTGTAAAGATCCCTGTGGATAAGGTAGGAGATTTTAGTGAGGGAGATGAAGGAAACACTTGCCTTCCAATTACCTTTAGGGGTTATACAACCAAAGCCATCTTAGATTCAGGAGCTGGTGTAGGCATTGCTACTAGAGGAATCTGGGAGAAATGGGGAAAACCAGCTTTAAGACCAACGCGTATGAAAATACAAATGGCTGACAGACACACAGAAAGACCCTTGGGATTATTGGAACGAGTAGTTTTCACCACATGTGGAGTTGAATTTGAACACACCTTAGCAATATGTCAATTTGAAAGGGCGAGCAACTATGAAATGATACTTGGAAGACCTTTCATGAGACAGTTAAAGGTTGTGCAAGATTGGGGAAAAGATGCTGTATACCTACAACATGAGGGAACTACCACGAGAGTAAATCTCCACACTTATACATATCAAGATGTTCCTCCCTTACAATGGAATCAAATTCACAAGGAAGAAGACGATCAATCAATTCACAGCATAGATTCTAGTGACCAATCTTGGATGAACGAGAACACACATCTATGGATATGCCAAACTGCCAAAAAGGAAGAGAATAGGAGAAAGGGATGGCAGCAAAGGCAAGGTGTAGCTAGGTCTGTGCAAGATCCAGCTTACATGCCTCAAGTCTTTTTGGATGAAGAGTTTGAACCTCATGGTTGAATGGAGATTTTAGCGACCCTCGATGTATGTGTGAACGAAGAAGTAATAACTATGAATGAATGTATTGACGAAGAAGGATATGACGTTAGTCTCTATGTAGTAGTCCTTCAGGAGGCTGACGAAGGGAAAGTGATAGAGAAAGAATGGAACGAGGACTATGAGAGCATTGAGATGGAGCCAGAACCAATGGAACCTGAGGAGGAAAATCAAAAAATAAGCGTCACAGCTAACGAAAACAAGGAACCTACACAGGAAGAAGAAATGGAGTCAGATAAAGAGCCAGAGAATGAAGAAAACAAGCCACAAGATCAGTTTGAAGTGCCAGCCCACTTCAAAAAATATGAAGAAGAAGAGAGAAAAATTGCTATTCAAATGCCTAAAAGAGAGGCACAGTCGGGAATAGCTTACCAAGAAGATAGTAGTAACGTTAGAAGAAGGAGAAGAACGATGTACTTTCATAGGACAAGATGTCTCCATAGAGGAAGAACAAGAGTTAATACGCCTCATAAGGGAATATCGGGATGTCTTTGCCTGGACCTATAAGGACTTGAAAGGAGTAGATCCATCTATATGTGCCAATAGAATCCCCATGACATCCGAAGCCAAACCTTCTAAACAAAGACCATATACATACAATGATGTGTATTCAGCAAAGATAAAGGAAGAGATAGATAAATTGTTAGATGTTGGATTCATATATGAGATTGAGCACACGGAATGGGTGTCACCTTTGGTGGTTGTACCGAAAAAGAATGGAAAGTTAAGAGTACGCATCAATTTGAAGAAAGTGAATGCTGCTACTATAAGAGATAGTTACCCATTGCCAATTACGGATCATCTGTTGGAAAGAGTGGCAGGGAAGGAAGTTTATAGCTTTCAGGATGGCTTTTCAGGGTATAATCAAGTAGCCATTGCTCTTGAGAACCAACATAAAACAGCATTTGCAATTGAATGGGGAGTATACGCCTTTAGAGTCATGCC
Source organism: Ceratopteris richardii (assembly GCA_020310875.1). NCBI lineage: Eukaryota > Viridiplantae > Streptophyta > Polypodiopsida > Polypodiales > Pteridaceae > Ceratopteris > Ceratopteris richardii. The sequence continues at coordinate 130,215,472 of CM035414.1, forward strand.
CTTTGGTCTGACGAATGCCCCAGCCACCTTCCAAAGATTGATGTGCCATGTATTCAAAGAATTCCTGAGAAAAAGTATGGAGGTATACGTGGATGATCTATGTACTTATTCAGCTATACGATCAGAGCACGTCCCTGAATTAGAGAAGATCTTTGCCAAATGTCGACAATACCGAGTATGCCTCAACCCAGAAAAATGTGTTTTCATGGTTAGACAAGGAAAAACATTAGGACATATTGTCTCTAAAAATGGAATCTCAACTGATGAAGAGAAAATCAAAGTAATTCTGGATTTACCAAGACCAAAGAATGCTAAAGAAGTTCACGCATTTATGGGACACTATGGATACTATCGAAGATTTATACATATGTATGCCACAATTGCTAGACCTCTCTATGCACTCTTGACTCAATTTAACTGGACCGAAGAATGTGAGAAAGTCTTCAATGAATTAAAGAATCGATTGAGTTCAGCACCAATCCTTCGCATACCAAATTGGAATAAGCCATTCACATTCATGTGGATGCTTCCAAGTTTGCCATTGGTTGCATCTTAGCTCAACCTGTAGATACACGGAAGCTAGACCACCCTATAGCCTATGCCAGTAGACAACTCAATCAAGCAGAACGCAATTATACCACCACGGAGAGAGAAGGCCTAGGGATGGTGTACGCAGTGAAAAAGTTCAAACATCACCTGTTGGCAAACAAATTCAAATTCTTCATTGATCATCAAGCCCTATTGTACTTAGTCAATAAACCTTGCAATACAGGAAGACTAGTACGATGGTTTTTATTGCTAATGGAATTTGATTTTGAGGTAGTAGTCAAGAAAGGAAATACCCACATAAGAGCAGATCACTTATCAAGAATGACTCATGGAGAACCACCCATAGGTGTACGAGATGATCTGCCAGATATGTACCTTTTTAACCTAGAAGTATGTCCCCAATGGGCAGAAAAGTTGATCCCTATACTCACGCATGGACCGAAAGATGGGATCACACCAAACCGAACCCAAGACCTTTGGAAGACTAAAAACCTTCATATCATTGCGGGAAGTTTGTATCACCAAGATTCAAATGGATTACTCATGAGATGCGTAGAAGAAGAGGAACAAGAAATGTGGCTTCAGAAAGCACATATAAACCAATGGAAAACTCATGTGGATGCAAACGGAACATGGCAAACCCTGAGGAGGTTAGGCATATATTGGCCAACCATGCAGAGAGATGCACATAACTATGTATCACCATGCCAAACCTGTCAAGAACTGTTGGAACAAGCCAATCACAAATTGGTGATTATAGAGATCTTGAAGAAGACTTATGGTCAGAATGAAGTGAAGGAAGATACTTATGAAAGTGAAGAAGATTTCAGGATGATGTCTTGTACACATATGTACATATAAGTGAAGAATCTTGTAAGCTGAGTATAGCTAAGTCTTTAGGATGATTAGTAGCAATGTCATAGACGCGGGATGAGTCAAAAGTCATGTATATATAAGTTAATGAGGACAAGAAATAAGTAAGAGAGTCATTTGTAGATGACAACCTTCAGAAAAATGTGTAGAGAGTTTTTTCCCAGAAAGTAGCGACGGGTTTTTCTCTGAGTGCTCTCTGTCTGATCACGTGGATCAGAAATCCTTTTGTACACATCTAATTGAGAAGCTAATGAAGCTATGTCTAGAGTTTCAGAATCTAATTCCTCTCCTACTGTGAGAATGATCATTAGGAACATTCATATGTAAACTTTGGGACCTAAGCCTGAGAGTAGCGCACTTTTTCGTCTCAGTATTTTGATCAGATCTGAGTGTATACTGTAAAGTTTTTGATGAGTGAGCACTTAAAATTTAAGTTGGAAGATAAGGAAGCTATGGCTAAAAGCATTTAGCAAAACGGATTTCAAATTGGGAGAAATCAACTTAAGAAGTTGACTATGTCGAAGACGCAACTTCTGAGAGACATTTTCTGACATGTCTTTGATCTTAATGATCAAATTAAACTTTTGGTGATTAGTTTTGAGAACTAATGATTGATATGTTTGCGCAAAGGTATTGCGAATACTTGTGCATCATTTGCTTGAAGAAATTTGAAACTTTATGCAGGTAATGAAGTGGATTCCTGAAGCAGACTTTCTGAAGTAGACACTTCTTCACTCAGAGAAGTGTTGCTTGACGTTTTGGTAAAGAAGAACATTGTTTGTGTAAAGTTTGGTTTATAACTGACATAGAAGTGTTCTTAAGTCAGTATAGATCAAACCTTTGGAGATTAAGAGGTCTCCAATAGTGGTATCAGAGCTGAAGGTGAAATACAAGAGAAGAAAAGACAATTGAAGTTCCGACTAGTGCAGATATTGAAGATATTCCAAATCAAAGGAGGACAAGGACAAATTATTGAAGATAACTTGCAGAAGTTCAGAGCACGAGTTCGAAAGAATCAAGAAGGACAAAGACTATATCAAAGGTACACTTTCTCCTCATAAACCATAGTAATTGCAGATACAGAAAGTCAAGGATGGGAGAAAGCTTGCAGATTGATAAGCTAGATAGGGAGAACTATCCAGCATGGTCCATGAGGATGGAAGCACACCTCATGAGCAAAGACCTTATAGCATTTATTACAGGAGATGAAGAAAAACCTGAATTTGCAGATCCTAGTATTCCTACTAGGGAAGAGCTTGCAATGTTGAAGACTTGGATGAGAAAGGATGCTCAAGCAAGGAGTATCATCTACATGGCTGTAAATGATTACCTTCTACCTCACATTAGAGGTTTGGAAAGTGCTACAGATGTTTGGAATGCCTTGGAAGAGCATTTCCAAAATACAACTAAGTCAAGAAAGTCCTCACTATGGGCTGAGTTCACAACCTTCAAGAAGAAGAGCTCACAATCAATTTCTGATTATGTGGCAAGAATGAAGGATATTGCAGATAGCTTGGGAGCAGTGGATGAAGACATTGAAGAGGAAAAGTTGGTAAGACAAATACTTACAGGTTTGAGAGGAGATGAGAAGTGGAAACCCTTCATATTGTCCATAGAGTTGTCACTTGATCACTTTACTCCTGATCTTAATCAATTGCTAGGTCACATGCTAACCTTTGAGCAGGATCTTAAAGGAGACAATGATAGAAGTACAAGTCAAGCTATGTCCTCCAAGGACAAGAAAAAGAATGGCAAGGGAAAGCAATCGAATGATGATGAAGGGAATTCAAATCAAGCTAACTTCACAAAGGGAAAGATGAATTTCAGAGGTAAAGGAAGAGGAGGTAAGAACAAAGATAATGCTAAAGCTTGTTGGATTTGTGGCAGAACAAATCATTTGGCAAATGATTGTTGGTATAACAATCAAAATGGTGGAAGCAATAATCAGAATTATAATCAAAGAAGTAGAGGAGGCAGAAACCAAAGAGGCAACTTCAGAGGAAGAGGTGGTAGGACATCATATGGTAGAGGAGGTGGAAGAAACTTCCAATCTCAGTCCTACAACAATAATTATTATAATTATGCATCAGATCAGAAGGATGACATGACTCTTATCTTGAATGCAACTCATGAATCAATGGGAGAAGATCAAAGAGTGTTTTATATTGACTCAGGGTGTAGCAATCATCTGAGTGGGAATCTATCCTTGATGACTGATATGGAAGCAAGGGTGAATGGACATACAGTTCAAACAGGTGACAATACCAAACATAAAGTGGAGAGCATTGGATCAGTGAAGACAAAGAGTGGAAGTACACTTCTGAGCAAGGTACTTTATGTTCCTACTATTCCTAAAAATTTGATAAGTGTAGGGCAAATTGTGGAGAAAGGATATGAGGTAAGATTCACAAATGATGGTGTTTATGTACAAGATCCAAATCAGGGATATAGAAACATAATTGCAGGTAAAAAGGAAGGAAGATTGTTCACTCTCAAAGTCCAAGGTAATGTGGGACATGCATTATTTACCTATGGAAGTCAAAAGGTATCTGAATTAGACCTATGGCATAAAAGGCTAGGTCATTTTAATGAGAGAGCTATAAAGGAAATGTCGAAGAATCAGGTGGTGCTTGGATTGCCAAATATTGAAGGGCAACATATGGTGTACAAGTGTGAAGCTTGTCAATTAGGTAAAGCACATAAGAGTTCTTATAACAAATCAGGGTACAAGCATTCAAATATGCTTGAATTGGTTCATACAGATGTATGGGGTCCCTCAAGGGACTATAGCATAAATGGATCCAGATATTATGTGTTGTTTGTTGATGATGCAACGAGGTGGATTACTTTGTATGTAATCAAGGATAAATCAGAAGTTTTCAAGACATTCAAACATTTTCATGCCTATGCAGAAAGGATCACAGGGCAAAAGCTTAAGAGGTTAAGATCAGATGGAGGGGGAGAGTATTTCTCTAAAGAGTTTGATGATTATTTGTGGAATGCAGGTATCAAAAGAGAAGTAACTTGCAGGTACTCTCCTCAACAGAATGGAGTAGCAGAAAGGAGGAATAGGACTCTTGTAGAGTTTGCAAGAGCCATGATGAAGGAAAAGAATTGTCCAAATTACTTATGGGCAGAAGCCATTAACACTGCAACATACCTTGTGAATAGGTTGCCTTGCAAAGCTTTGGATGGAGGAACCCCTTATGAAGCATGGTGGGGTAAGAAACCTACCCTTGATCATTGTAAGGTATTTGGATGTATTGCATATGCTTATGTTCCTTCACAATTAAGACATAAGCTAGAACCAAAAGCAGAGAAGTATGTGTTTATTGGATATGATGATAGACAGATGGGTTACAGGTTGTGGAATCCATCCACAAAGCAATTTCTTGTTACCAAAGATGTGACATTTGATGAGCAAAATACATGGTATGTAGGGTCACCAAATGATTTTACAGGTGTTGAAGAAATACAAAGGAAAGGAAAGGCAAAAGTAAAAGTGTGTGAAGAAATTGTTGATGAAGTTGACTCTAGAAGTAGATTGCAGGATCATGTAGAAGAAGGGCCAAGATTTGATCCAGAATCAAATGAGGCTGAAACTTCGAGAAGTGCAGAAATCAGAAGATCTACAAGGGAAAGGAAAGAACCTATAAGGTATAGTTATGATACATCTTTCCTAACAACAAAAGATTATGCCTACATTGTGAAGACAGAAGAAGATCCAACTACTTATGAAGAAGCCAAAGGTAAACAGAATTGGGAGAAGGCAATGCAGGAAGAGTATGATGCTCTACTTGAAAATGAAACTTGGGAATTAGTACCAAGACCAAAGAATCAGAAGGTCATTGGATGCAAGTGGGTATATAAAACAAAGAGGTTTGCAGATGGTAAAGTGTCTAGATATAAGGCTAGACTTGTGGTCAAAGGTTATGCCCAAACTTATGGGGTAGATTATGATGAAACCTTTAGTCCTGTTGCTAAGATGTCTACAATTAGGACATTGATTGCTATTGCTGCTTGCAAGGGATGGAAATTATCACAATTGGATGTGAAAAATGCATTTTTAAATGGATACATTGCAGATGAAGTATATATGGAGCAACCAGAAGGCTTCATGGAATCAATTGGATCAGACTATGTGTGTAAGCTCAAGAGAGCTTTATATGGGTTGAAGCAAGCCCCAAGAGCTTGGAATTACAGATTGGTCAAGTTCTTGAATGAATGTGGATTTCAAGCATCAAAGGCAGATAGTAGCTTGCTAGTGAAGGCAAGTGAAAATGGATACATTTACATGTGCATTTATGTTGATGATATTATTGTTACAGGAACAGATGCTCAAGGAATCAATGAACTCAAAAAGCAAATAGAGAAGGAGTTTAAGATAAGTGATTTGGGAAACTTAACTTATTTTCTAGGAATGCAGATTGTATATACTCAACATGGAGTATATGTTTCACAAGAGAGATATTTGAAGAATCTTCTAGTCAAGTTTAACATGGAAGATTGCAAGACCTCAACTACACCATTGGAGGTAAATCATAAATTAAGCAGGTATGGAGGTGAAGAATTCAATGATATGAAGAAATATCAGAGTTTGGTAGGTAGTTTAATCTATGCTACCTTGACAAGGCCAGATCTATCATATGCAGTAGGTGTGTTGTCACAATTCATGCATTGTCCAAAGAAGACTCATTGGATTGCAGCCCAAAGGGTACTCAGATATATTAAAGGAACCCTAAGTGAAGGTTTGTATTATGGTTTCACTTCTGACACAAGAATCAAAGTGTTTAGTGATGCAGATTGGGCAGGTGACTCAGATGATAGAAGGTCTACTCATGGGTATCTTTGTTATGTTGGAGATAAGCTAGTTTCTTGGTGTTCAAGGAAGCAACATACAGTTGCTTTATCATCTACAGAAGCTGAGTATAAGGGAATGGTAGAAGCTGCAAAAGAAGTGATATGGTTGAAGACCTTAATGAAAAGTTTTGAGACTGATCATAGTACTCCAATAATTTTTGGAGACAATATGAGTTCTTTGTATTTGGCAGCTAACCCTGTTTTTCATGCCAGGACTAAGCATATAGAGATTCAGTATCATTTCTTGAGGGAAAAGGTACTAGATAAAGAGATTGAAGTGATGTACACTCCAACAAAAGAACAAGTGGCAGATATGATGACAAAGAGCTTGGATGGACCTAAGCTACAGAGATTCAAGGAGATGGCAGGAGTGAAGAAGAATGGAATAATCACAATTAGTGATTGAGGGGGAGCTGTTGGAACAAGCCAATCACAAATTGGTGATTATAGAGATCTTGAAGAAGACTTATGGTCAGAATGAAGTGAAGGAAGATACTTATGAAAGTGAAGAAGATTTCAGGATGATGTCTTGTACACATATGTACATATAAGTGAAGAATCTTGTAAGCTGAGTATAGCTAAGTCTTTAGGATGATTAGTAGCAATGTCATAGACGCGGGATGAGTCAAAAGTCATGTATATATAAGTTAATGAGGACAAGAAATAAGTAAGAGAGTCATTTGTAGATGACAACCTTCAGAAAAATGTGTAGAGAGTTTTTTCCCAGAAAGTAGCGACGGGTTTTTCTCTGAGTGCTCTCTGTCTGATCACGTGGATCAGAAATCCTTTTGTACACATCTAATTGAGAAGCTAATGAAGCTATGTCTAGAGTTTCAGAATCTAATTCCTCTCCTACTGTGAGAATGATCATTAGGAACATTCATATGTAAACTTTGGGACCTAAGCCTGAGAGTAGCGCACTTTTTCGTCTCAGTATTTTGATCAGATCTGAGTGTATACTGTAAAGTTTTTGATGAGTGAGCACTTAAAATTTAAGTTGGAAGATAAGGAAGCTATGGCTAAAAGCATTTAGCAAAACGGATTTCAGATTGGGAGAAATCAACTTAAGAAGTTGACTATGTCGAAGACGCAACTTCTGAGAGACATTTTCTGACATGTCTTTGATCTTAATGATCAAATTAAACTTTTGGTGATTAGTTTTGAGAACTAATGATTGATATGTTTGCACAAAGGTATTGCGAATACTTGTGCATCATTTGCTTGAAGAAATTTGAAACTTTATGCAGGTAATGAAGTGGATTCCTGAAGCAGACTTTCTGAAGTAGACACTTCTTCACTCAGAGAAGTGTTGCTTGAAGTTTTGGTAAAGAAGAACATTGTTTGTGTAAAGTTTGGTTTATAACTAACATAGAAGTGTTCTTAAGTCAGTATAGATCAAACCTTTGGAGATTAAGAGGTCTCCAACAAGAACAGAATCCAGATGAGAACTCCACTCTATGCTATTCCACAGTAGCACCAAGATGGAGCATGCCTCTGGTAAAATTCTTAAAGACTCAAGAATACCCAGAAGGAGCCACTTCAGCAAGGAAATGTGCACTTGTAGAACAGAGTAAGGATTATGCCATTATAGGAAAACAACTTTTTAGGTGAGGGAGAGATAACCAATTACGAATGTGCATTCATGAAGACGAATATCTTTCTGTCTTAGAGATGGCACATACAGGAGCTGCGGGAGGGCACTTCTCTGCACATAAAACAGCAAAAATGATCCTCTTTGCTGGAATGTGGTGGCCAACTCTACATCAAGATGCTGCAACATACGTGCAACGATGTGATACTTGTCAATGGACAAAATATCCAATTAGAAGAGATGAGATGCCACTAAGACCCATGATGAGTGCCAGAGCTTTCACGAAATGGGGAATAGACTTCATAGGACCTATTAGCCCACCAGCAAAAGGATCCCATGCCGAATATATAATTGTAGCCACAGACTATCTAACCAAATGGGTTGAAGCCAAAGCGACCAAGAAAAACGACGCAAGAACTACAGCCAAGTTTCTCTTTGAGAACGTTTTCACTAGATTTGGACTACCAATAGAAATTGTGAGTGATAGAGGTACGCACTTTGTGAATGAATTTATAGAAGCCCTACTGAATGAATTCCTGGTAATTCATAAGAAATCAGCTCCTTATCACCCACAAGCCAATGGACAAGCTGAAAGTTCGAATAAAATCTTGTGTACAGTTCTCACAAAAATTGTTAACGATGGTAGATCAGATTGGGATAAGCAATTACATCATGCTTTATGGGCATTTTGAGTAGCCTATAAAACCGCCATAGGCACTACTCCTTTTGACAAAATGCTATTTTGCCAATTGATTTCTTAATTCCCACTCTCAGAGTAGCAACTACTTACGAGTGGACGGGACATGAACTATCAGCTCAATTGGATCAAATAGAAAAGCTTCACGAAACTAGGTTACAAGCAGTAGTAGGCATTTATGCTGCTAAACGGCGACAGAAAGCCTACTATGATGCTCACATCAAGGACAAAAATTTGAAGGAAGGAGATTTAGTCTCGGTATATACCTTGAAACAACACGCTAAGAAGTTGCAGAAGAGAGGGTATGGCCCATTAATCATCAATCGTATATCGACAAGTGGAGCCATCAGCTTAGCAACCCTAGATGGAGAAGTATTACCAAACTACATCAGTGGATGTCGAGTAAAAAAATATCTAGAACCATTGACCGAAGAAACAATGTCTTGATTAATCAAAGGCAAGAATAGACATGTTGAGGAGGAAAGGATACGAGAAGAAGCGAGACAGGAAGCACTAGAACGAATTAAGAAACGGAAAGAGTGGATGAGAGAGCGAGATGAGAGATATCGACTAGGAGAAGAACTCATCCCAATGGCTAATTTTAGAGACACTAAAAACCTAGGTTCACAGAGAACACAACCATATTTGAATTTGGGAGCAGGGAAAAGGGAGTACCACTTGGTGGATGCTCTCATCGACACAGGAGCTGCCATAAGCTGTATCAAACTTTCTTTGACCCAGAAACTCAAGGAGGAATTACGTCCATCAATGGCACAGCTGATAGGAATAGGAGGAACAATTACTCAATGCATAGGTGAAATTACCTTACCCCTGCATCTTGGCAACAACACTATGGAACAAAAGCTATTAGTGTGTCATGATCAGGATTTACTTGAAGAGGTAGTGTTAGGTCAAGACTGGATTTACGAATATGAGGTGACCATTCAATTGGCTTTAGGATACAACTCAGCCAGGATAGGACATCGTGAGGTATTTAGTTTGCTAGACGAACGACCAATCAAAGCCGCTAGTATAGAGCCAAAAGTTCATTCCAATGAACAAAGTAATGAGTGTATGTTCACTAGCACTATAGAAACCTCTTCATCAAGTACTATATGTGCGGACATATTGAATTCTGCTTGCATACCATCTTCTAGTCTAGCAAGTCACAAGAGTGTCAATCAATTCAAAGCTAGCCTCAGTGAAGCACCATGCACAAGAGAGTCCAGTCCTCTGAGTAATTCAAAATCTGTACCTATTAAAATATACCCTATTCCGTACACTAAACAAGCTTGGATAAGGAAGGATCAAGCGAAGGAATATCTTCGACGACAGAAGCACTATCGACATCGGAGCAACCAATCAAATAACAAAGCAAATCATTATGAGCACCAAAGTCAACAAAGAAGTGCTACAATATGGATCCCAAAGAAAGTAGTAGCCGCTCAACCGAACCGATCGCAAATATGGATTCCTAAATCATGTGCTCCAAAGAAGCTAAACCGAAACGATGAACCTCAGCATAAGAAGAACCAACATGGTCTACGAGCAAAACAGCCACAGAAGAATAGCTACAGGAAAATAAAGGAGTCTGCAGTCGCTACACAAGCCAATCTGAGATTCAAAAATCAGAGAGAGCAGACATACAACAAGAGAAGAACCACATTCATCAAAAAGGTGGAGAATACAGTACATCCCAACAGAATGAAGCAGATTTGGGTGCCGAAAGACAAAACAAACTTCATACATCATCGAACTACTTTGAGTTGCACACATGTGGAGTTATCAGTACCCAAAGTATGCATGATAGGGCCACATTACAAGGCCAAGCATTCGGCACATCTTTCTTCTATTTCAGGATAGTCAAGCACATTTTCCTTTTGGGAAATAGGAGAGCACTTGTACATACCTTAAGAAAATCACTCAAAAAATAATAACTGCTTCGGCTATAACCTAACTTTTCTATTTTCCTTTCAGGTGAAAATATAAAAATATCTAAAAATGTGAAAAATCCAGGTATTACCTTTCTCACACCCACGGGAAGGGGACGACACTACTCACTCGGAGCAATATCAAGCTTATGACAAACAAATGAAGAAGGATTTCTAATAATATATGGCCACTAATTCATACTCTATATTGAGTGCAGATGGCATCTACCAATTCTGAAGCTACGCAAGAAGAAGAGGTACAACTTCTTCCACTAGAATCAATCACTAAAGCAAGAGGACATTGGTTTCGGGAGGACCAACCAGTGTCAGGCCTCATTTTCATGGTCACTATCAAGATCATGGATGTGGATCACTACTTCCCTATCATGTCGCAAGAGTTCAAAACAATAATACAGGGATTACCGCACATTGAAGAAGTATGGACACAGGCAGGCCTAGAAGCATTCCTCAAATTGCCAATTTATTTACCAGATTTCCAATGGTGTACACAAGTGATGAACACCCTGCAGCCTGCAGCAACAAAAATATCAGTTCCAGAAGCACGAGTGTTGGATAAAGTAGGGACTTGGAAAACAATTCAATTTACACATGAACTAATCAACAAAGCCTTCGGATGGAATCAAGACGGAATTACAAATGTTAAAGAAGAATGCCATGATCCTAAAAAGAGGTCATTTTTAGATATAAACAGGACTGATATTGAAGAGGCAGTTCGCTTGGTGCATCAACATTTCTGTTTCCCAAGTATGCACAGATACACTGCACCACAAAAGATCGTAGTACAACTACTATCACATGCCATGAGACAAATTGGAAACAAAGTGAACCTGACTGGTTATGTCCAAGAAAGACTATTTGAAGCCCAAAAGAAATGGGGCCAGAAGAAATTTTTGAATCGCAGTTCTGCCTTGACATTACTCATATATGAGGCTCTCGAGATGAAAAATTGCCTACGTGAAATGCCAACCTCAGAAGGGCTAGCAAAATATGCCAAATCCGCTACGGTCCCTAAGAAAAAGAAAGCAATTGTCATGGAAGAGGCAGGAACCAACTCACAAAAACCCATGAGGGGTACGAAGCGTCTACGAGAGGAAGAAGCTCAAGCTACACCTCAATCAAAGAGGACATATCTATTACCGAAGATCTCGACAGCTCAAATGCCTATTACAAAGAGAGATCTCTCTGCCGCCCTAGCAGAGACACATCAATACATGCAAGGGCAAGTAAATTTGAATGTCCAAGGTCATCATTATAGACAGGCAAGTCAAGAGAAACAACAACGGAGTACAGAGAAGACTCCAAAACAAGCTGGAAGATACAAAGAACTGGGCATAGATGATTCTAGTTCCAACACAGAATCTAGTCCTGAAAAGATACTCTAGACACTGATATAAGAACAGAAACTCAAGAAGAAGAATGGAATGAAATCAATCAAGTTGAAGTGACACCGGACAACCACGAGGAAAAGGAAAAGAGCGTGGAAGAGTCTAATAAACCTGAGCATGTCATTCAATTGAATGATAATACAAAAATAAGCATCAAGGAAGCTCCAACCAATGTTACATATGTAAAACCACCTATCAAAGAGGAAATCCAAACTCCAGTGAACATGGACTCGGGGGTACTACAAAATAAAGAACAAATTATGATTGAGGTACCAGATGATACACCTCAAGGAAATAAAGAAAACATGGTGGCTGAGCCAAGGATCCAGCTTCAGATTAGGCAGCCCCATGACACTACATTACATGTGGCAAAGGGCAAAGATGTCACAATAGGCGAAGAATCGAGTATACCGAAAACATGGCTCAATGTGGATGTTACTCAGCTGAAGCCTGTAGTAAAACAAATGATTCAAACGGCCATGGATACGCAACAACAAATGATGGACATAGATGCAGACTATGATAGAGCCATGCGAGAAAAAAATCAATTCCAGATCATGAGCGAACAACTGTCATCGCAATTAATTCAGGCTCAAAAGGAAATAGCAATAAAAAACACGGAGATGCTGGAGGTCAAAGCGCAATATGACACATTAATCACTCAGCATAACCAACTGCAAGCGCAGCTCGCTGAATTACAGAGATTGCATGATGCAAGCGAAGCTGATAAAGAAAGAATGAAAGCTAGAAGCACATTACTTGAGACACAGCTAAAGTTATACATGGACGAAAATGACACCTTACGAAGCAGAAATAAAGAATTGATGAAATCATTATTGTATGATCAACCAATTGAGCAACAGGAATCATCCGAAACCAAAGAAAAAGAATTAAGAGATCAACTAGCACAACATGCAGAATTGTTGAGACAAGAGCGCGCAATGAGAGAAGAATCGGAACGGAAGTACAGCCACGAAATAAATGAACTGCAAAAACAGTTGAATACAGCACATGGGAGACTTGCAGCAAGCTACAGTGAAAACATGGACAATGTGGCCAAAATTGGTAATGAATTGCTTGCAGCAAAGGAAGCACTCAGCACAGCCATGCAAGAAAACAACGAAAAAACTGAATGTATAAAGCAGTTAGAATTCCAAATCATTCAGAACGCAGTGATCGGGACACCAGTAGTGCCAGCTAAGGAAAATCCTACTGACGAGGTAGAGGTAAGTCCTCTATCTCACCCGATCTATAATTCTCCAATACATGAGCAGATGGCGGATATACATGATGATCATCCAATGCCATACACTGCAGAAATAAGCCAGAAGGAACGGGCACTAGTGGTGTCCCGATTGATGGAGAATTTTGAAAATGAAGTCATTAAGGTAATGAAAGAGGCCAAGATCAAAGGTAAAGACTTGGACAAGATCATGAAGCCTTTCAATATTCCGTACGGACTATTGAAAGAGAAAACGAGACGATATATAAAGAAGATTACACAGAAAAGTCCAGATGAGCAGCTAAATTTTAACCAAGACACATTCGCGTACAGTCAGGAAGAATTCAAAGCTACGCAACCTATCTGGCGAAGAAAGTTTTTGGAGAAACATCCCACACTACGGGTGCATTGGCAAGCAGCACCATATTTATTCCAGGTAAACCCTTCATTTTGTCCTATACCACGCAGAAGGGAGATTAGAGAATTTTTGGACTTGCAAAAAAGCGGAGCTATAAATAAACAGTGGCTGAATTATCCTATGCTTCCGAGCCCGCCACATAACTACCTGCCAACGGAAGAGTATATGATTAAAACCATCGAATTTTGGCTGCAAAATCATGCGACAGTACCCGACTTAACTATAAAAATGACCAATAAAATACTTAGCATGATACTTACAGTTTTGAAGGTATTCAAGCATGCGGCCTACACTTTTTTGAATTTCATCGGCATTAATCAGGGCACGGGAATCCTCATTTTTTATCTATCGGTTATGCCTAGCCGACCAACAATCATGGCGTATTATCCCAGATTAATGTTCTTGCCAAGTCTATATATGCAAACTTTTGAAGAAGCATTCTTTACAGGATTTTTTGAAATCGACTCAAAAATCTTTTTGAAGATGTCGTCAAATTTAAATGCCAGATTAGTGGCATACGAACTTAGCTTCTTCGCAGATCATAGACAGCCACCCAATGACGGTGTGAAGGCAGAACAATGGAAACAACTAATGATACGTGAAGCCAATCTAAGAGGAGTATATAGGGACTCTCCATGAAACAGAGTGCTTCATGTTATGATACATGACTCTAGAACTATCTCTTCTTGTAACTTTTGTCGAGATCATATTCGTCAAATGAAGTATACTAACATAATTCATGCTCATGAAGAAAATGATGAAGAAAGAAATTATCTTGCTTAGCTTGTGTAGTGAGGCCCTTTGCTTGCTCTTCGGCCTCCTCTTTGCATAATCTTCCAAGAATATTCTTAATAAGCTCCTCTTGCTCTCACATCTTCTACATCAAACCTTCCATCGTTCCCAAGAATCGATTCTTCTTTGGTCTTTAAATTCCTTCCATCCTTGCGGAGGATCGATTCCGCTCTGATACCACTTGTAGCATTCCTCACCAAACTCGTAAAGATGATCACTCATACATACAAAAATAAAGAAAATCATAAGCAAACATTAGTGTCATTAACCAAAGAATAAATCAGATCAAGTTTTCAACTCTATATATATTAAAAGAGAGATCTTATCTGTGAATTTTTAGATGTTCAGTTCTAAATACATGAATAGCTTCACGATCCATCTTCATGATCCAATTGTTACAATATATCATCAATAGTCTCTGGATGAGCTCTCATCCTTCTTTAAACAATATCTTTGGAAAATATCTTCTTGATGAAGCTTCGTCCTCCCGACCACCCCCGAGCTATCACAATCTCATTCACATTCGCACTCTCAATCAAAGTCTCAATCTCAATCTCAATCTCAATCTCAATCTCAGTCTCAATCTCAATCACAATCACAATCTCAATCTCAACCTCAATCTCAATCTCAATCTCAATCACATGATTACACATCTCTAATTATAGTCTCAATCACAATCTCATGAGTCAACCTTCTTAATACTTGCATGCCAAAGAGGATTTCCACGTGATACCTTTCTTCTCCATCCTCAATCTCAGCATCCTCATCTTTATCATTGAATCTAGACCTACGCTTCACTATCAACATTCTTCCGTGGTTTATGAGTCAATGTGCAAGGACATGTATTCTTCATCAACCTTCTAGGTCTTTAAGTACCTTCCATTAAGATGCCTCTTCACCTTCTATGCAACTCGGATACACTTTTGATTTACTGCCTTGGATACCTCCTATCCTACACTCTCCATTGCTTGTAATCAGTACATTAGCGATGCTATTGTCAAAGTACTTCAATTGAAATCATAAAGCCTCCTCATGCACTTGTGATGATATTGATGAATCTCTATATGCTATCACCTCTGCTTCCATTCATATCTTCAGAACCTTTGAAATCGTAGTATCCATGCAAGGGAAGAACATGCCAATTCCATAGCTTTCCCAAGCTCGTCAATTGTTGTTCAAACCTCTTGCATCATAGTGACACATCCTTGAGTCGCTTCAGTCCCAACTCTCGTCATGTGCCTTAAAGCATTCAGTAGCCAAGATTTCGGTTTTGTTTTCATCTGAAACCCATAGGAACGACAAAACCATGCTGTGCTAATCTCTCAACGCCAACGCCAGAAGTGTCCTCTTTGTCAACTGCAAATCACATGTGCCCCTCTAGCCGATTAAATTCTTCATGTACTAATCCTTGCTGTGCCATCAAAAGCTTTTGGCAACTAGAACCAATAGTAGAAGCTTCTGGAGCATATTGTTGCTTATATGTCCAACAAACCTAACTTTATGCAGAAAGACCTGTAGACCTGAGAGCTACATAAAATCGGTCCCGGATATGTATGTTGGCGAAGAGAACTTGGCGATGCGCTTATAGGGATTCGGCTTCATCTTCAAGGCTCAGAACGTAGCTTCCACTATTGTATTGAATGAGTCCTGCCATCGGACACACCACTCCCATGCACTGAAAAACTTCTCAAGCATGTGAAAGAATATGCTTGTGAAATATTCAATTCGTGAGGTCACTGTGCTTGAGTCTGCAAATGAACCTCCTCCTGTGCAGAGCTCTCCCTTTGTCATGGTTGTGCACATTGTCGTAGAGGACATGACGGACATCAGTTTTATTGATGAGGTAACTTCAGAAGTTTTGGCGAGAAGTATGTATGTCCACATCATTTGCTATTATACATGTACCTTTGAATGATCTCCTATCAACCACTTCTTCTCTGGAGCATTATCGCTTGACACGAAAGTCTATTATCATGTTCTCCTATTCCGAGAATAAATCTGCCATATCCTTCTTCCTAGGCCTTCAACTCTTTGTGGAAGCAGGCGCACAATCTTCGAAATCCTCTTCCTCTCTATGAGGATGCAGATAGACCCACAATTTGCGATCTGCATCAAACTACACACAAGGGTCTCTTTCGTAGGAGAGCATGTCTAAAGCACCACTAACAACTTGACTTAATTAAGAATCAAAGACATCGTCGACAATAGATTGTGAATCATGAAGCAAAAACAGCAACATCTGCTCGAGTTCCTAGCTTCTTCATCGACCAATAGAAGATATGTGCATGATCGTCAATAACCAGCAATTCTCACGAATCTTCCCAGCCTCAAGATATTCCTCTCTTTATTTCCTTAATTGCTCTCTTTATTTCCTCAATTGCACGATGCATATCAACCATGATCTGCAGCAAAAACGTACAAAACATGAGAAATGAAGTAGTACAAGGAAAAGGTAGCCTAGGCGCGAAGAAGCCCATGAAATTAATATAAAGCTCACAGAAAACTAGGACTGTTGAAATCATGCTGCCACTAAAAATAACTTGATGAAACAT
Source organism: Ceratopteris richardii (assembly GCA_020310875.1). Taxonomy (NCBI): domain Eukaryota; kingdom Viridiplantae; phylum Streptophyta; class Polypodiopsida; order Polypodiales; family Pteridaceae; genus Ceratopteris; species Ceratopteris richardii. The sequence continues at coordinate 130,232,363 of CM035414.1, forward strand.
TAAAATGTGAAAAAGTGAAATCAAACACTACATCAGACGCACAAGTATTTTTAGCAATGTTTTTTCATATTATGATTGAAACTATAATTAGAGATGTGTAATCATGTGATTGAGATTGAGATTGAGATTGAGATTGCGATTGAGATTGTGATTGTGATTGAGATTGAGATTGAGATTGAGACTTTGATTGAGAGTGCGAATGTGAATGAGATTGTGATAGCTCGGGGGTGGTTGGGAGGACGAAGCTTCATCAAGAAGCTATTTTCCAAAGATATTGTTTAAAGAAGGATGAGAGCTCATCCAGAGACTATTGATGATATATTGTAACAATTGGATCATGAAGATGGATCCTGAAGCTATTCATGTATTTAGAACTGAACATCTAAAAATTCACAGATAAGATCTCTCTTTTAATATATATAGAGTTGAAAACTTGATCTCAATTATTCTCTCGTTAATGACACTAATGTTTGCTTATGATTTTCTTTATTTTTGTATGTATGAGTGATCATCTTTACGAGTTTGGTGAGGAATGCTACACATAGAGTGGTTGAGAGTTTTGCTCCCATGTTGTACATTGAACTTTGGTATATATGATAATATGAGTAAGCGGAGGCTTATGTAACACTTTACACATGTTGTCTAGTCTCTCTCTATCTTTGTCTCATCATTTGTATGATTAAATGTGGTATGTTCATGTTTTGTCAATATTGGAAGATTGCTAGATTCTATGTTATATATGTTGGACCTATGGAACCATGGACCTGTGATATGAGCTATGAGCCTACCTCATTTCCAACATTTGGTATCAGAGCACTAAGGTTTTGGTTTCAAAGCTTTAGGGCTTTGACATCAATGCATTATGGCTCATTCAGATTCCCAGGTTTTCCAAAATTCCAGGTTTACAACAAATGATTTAAGGGCATCTTCTAAATATTTGACATTTAGCATACACACTTAATCTAGATGAGTAGAGATTTGAGAATTAGACAATTCAGTCACATGTGTATTCATCAGTGTGGAGTATGAAGTTGATGATCTGTTAGCAGCTGAATATTTTTGGAAGAGTATGGAAATACTTTACAAAAGTATTGTTTGAAGACCCAGACTTGATGAAGAGAAGGCTACTTCAAATTCAAGAAAGAACAATGGTTTAGAGAAGATGAAGGAATCAGATCAACATAAAATCACAGGTATCAGTTTCTACCATCAGATTATCATTTGCAGGTCATATCTTAGAAGAGCAATTATGAAGAGATTTGAAGGTTTTAAGGAAGGCTTTTATACACTTTCATCATTTGAAAGTTAAAGGCTACATCAAAACAGGTATCTAGAGGTTTTTCTAGAGAGTTTTGAGAGATCTCTTTCATGGCAAGACAGTTCATCTAAGAAGACAAATTTGGAGATGGGATGAGTTTTTTGTTCACCAATTTTCCGTTGTAAGTTGGTTGGATATCAAGGTACAAATGTGATCTAGAGAGGTAACTCTAGAATGGTAAATTCATCATTCAGGTAAAAGGTTGGTGAATTTAGTCATTTTAGACATTTGAAGCAAAATTTTGATTCAGAGATATGAGGAGATGATAAAACATGATTCTATATTCACTTCCACTTGTATAGCATGTTTGTTTTACTTCTTACTCTTAGCACTAGAGGAAGAGAAAGAGTTCATTTCAAGAAATCAAGAGTGCTTGCTACTTCAAGATGAAGAGAACAAAAGGTATGGAAGAGAAGTTTGAAGATGTTAACATCATCATCAGGTGGAAGAAAGATGCAGAAAAAGAAATTCCATCATTTCCAAAAGAAAAGTAAGGCTTCCTTTTCTCTCTTTTATTTTCCATATACTTTTCCTATTTTATCCTCTACACCCAAAGACAAGTCTACGAGAACATCTTGTGTTAAAGAAGAAGAAGTTTCTTGTTTTGCATTACACTTGGTCATGATTTAGTAGATTTGACAAAGAATTGCATTGAGAGAAAGAAAAGGAGCATATATAACTTTTGACTCATATATGTATGAGTTGTGAAGAGAGATGGTGGATGCAATCCAAAGATGAGTAGGTGCTGCTACAACCAGCTTCACACCAGCCAACTGAGACTTCAGAGTTGATTAGTAGACCCTTTGAGCTTCCTAAATCCACCAAAATATCAGCTAAGTACTTTGGAACATGTATCCCAAAAGTTGAAGTGAAGACAGACAAGTTGCAAGATGACTAGCTCCCAAAAACTTGCTATTTTTGGACATACACCTATTGGAAAAAATGAACAGTGCTCTCAACCTAGTAGGAATTAGAAAAATTACTCTTGGGCATAGCAGATAGACTTAGCAAGCTTCCCAATCCAAGTTAAAACACTTCAAATGATGGACTGAGCACTGCGAACAAATTTTTACAAAGTCTAGAACATGCCCGCCATTCTCGGGGCTCTGCACAGATAGACCAGTGCGCAGTAAATTGCAGATATCTTCAAAAATATTAATCCGATGAGCTTGAAAATTTATAGGTAGCACGTAGACAATATGAGCTATCCAAGGCACATTAAATCACTGAAATAGGTTCAGTAGAACGCGATATATGACCTTCTGAATGTATTGCTCTGAGTGTGTATAACAGAGAACAAAACAGAGAAGTAGATAATGACAAATGTATAGATTCACATATGATTACAACCACATTGGCAATGAATCTTTGCACAATGGGAGTAGAATGATAGAGCTATGGAGTAAGCTCTTCAATCTCTACAAAATGACATGAAGTGGTCACATACAAGGCTTGCTAATCGCCTCTTCCTTCTTGCTCTTTTTAAAGCTATTCTTGGAGGGAGTTTTGAATTCGAATTCAAATGGCTCCACCTAAAAGTGATCCCCAAAGTTAGGAGATATTCCCTCAGCTCAAAAATTCGTGGTTTTAGGTAGTTAGAGCCAAGAGTTTGCTTTTACATCATGGATGAGGTAAGCCATCCTTTTCCTTTTTTCTTTTTCCATTTACAAGAGATAAAAATGTAACTCTTTTACAAGAGGTGTTCACATGACTACTCATGTGACTTACAAATGAGGATAATATCAAGCATATCAAGCATGTAGGCTTGGGCAAAATGCACCAACATGAGTTATGTTTTAGTTGAAGCTTTTAAAGTAGGCAGCTTATATGTTCCCTCAAAGAATTCTTGGAGTGTCAATACACAGCTACTTGGTATGTGAAAAGCTGCAAAGAAGTATATTTCTTCTTTATCTAACTCTTGAGGTAAAAGAGTTTTTTGTAGCAGATGTTGAAGATTTGGGTTGAGGTTTTATGTTTGGAAAGGTTACCTCATATTCAGTGTTTTCATAAAACTTTAGAAAATCCAGATTGTTGATGTACAGGTCAATGGAGAATCTATTTTCTATGATTGTCTAGATTTTTGGATACATGCTTGTATTCAAAAAGGTGTTCGATTAGATCCTATCACTTGATTGAGAAGTGGAGTTAGTCAAAAGAAAATCAAGCACGTACTATCACATTTCACCCGGGTAGAATATGAAAAGATGAAGTATCAACTCACAGCTTTTTGGAGTTCTCAAGGTGAGATGTTTGTCCACTTATGTTTCAAGTAGGAGTTGTAGAATCTTGGAAAGGATTTGTTTGCAGAAAAGTTTTACAACTTTGTAAGAATCATGGACACTTGGATACATTTAGGTAGCAAATCAAACATTTAGTCATGAAGGTTTGATGAAAGCAGATTATACACAAGAGAGATCATTGATCTTAATAGATCTTGAAGACCTTGAAGATCTCGAGTATTTATGAGTCAGTCGTTTATCCTTTGTTTTGTGAAGTTCTTAGCATTGGAAGAAGTAAGTCAGAGATTCGGGTTCTATTAGATTTGTCTTGCAGAGGAATAGAAGAAGATACTTGTTATGCTACAGAAGTTTATGAATCCTATAAAGTGCTTTCAGCAAGGTTTTATAATGTTAGGATCAGCTAACCTTAGTCTACAATATGGAAAGCTGAAGAATGACAAGGAAAGCTATTGGCATGTGCACAATGCTAATAAAAGGGTTCAGAGATTTTGTTTCAGATACAGGTATTGATCACAAAAGTTTTTTATGCTTTTACTTATTAAAAATCATTCGAACGCCGGAATAGCTCTTCGCATTATTTGGCAGCTTTATTCGCGTAGTGATCATGACTTTATTGGTTGCTTTTGGTGAGCTTTTCAAGTGTAAATTACTATAAAAGAAGCCATTGGGCTCATTATCTTGCATCCTTCACCTAGTGTTCAACACAAGCTTTAGAGAGCTTGGACCTCAATAGAGGTGGTGTTTCATCTAGCACATGGGGTAGCCATGGTGCTAATTTGAAGCATGTTGAGGAGTAGCTATGGAGTTCTTCTTGGAGAAGAAGAGTGTGCTCACACTCTTGCTCATGGAGAGGAGGTTATCTCTTGTTCATGGAAAGAGGACTTGGTCATTAGCAGCTTGATGGTGAGGATCGGCCACCTACATGGTGTATTTGAAGATTGTCTTCTACATGAAGATTTCGGGTTACTTCAAAGACATTGGATGGTGGTTAACATAAGATTTGCATCTTATGTTAAGTATTCAGGTACATATTCTCTTTATGCACACAGGTACTACTTGAAGTTTATGGAAGCAGTAACATCTATATCAGAAGGAGTCCTATTCGGCATAGGTACAAGAGAATCAGTACGTATATGCTTTATGCATATTTGGATGAGGTGTTAGAGAAGATATGTTCATATGAGTTTGAGGATTTCCGACAGCAAACTTGTTAGCATTCTTTGCTACTTTTGTAAGTATGTGATATTTTCACACACGTATCTAACTTAGGGTCTTCCATAGCCTAAGGTTAGATGAGGGTTTGTTGATTATCAGTTTCACACTGTTCCTTCCTCTTTCAGTCACTCATATTCACTCTTCTATAACCTATAAGGTCACACATCTCATGTATATTCAGATTTCTATCCATACATCTGAATATGTTTGTTACATTTGCACATTCACTCATCCATCTATTTCTCATCACATAGAGTGGTTGAGAGTTTTGCTCCCATGTTGTACATTGAACATTGGTATATATGATAATATGAGTAAGCAGAGGCTTACGTAACACTTTACACATGTTGTCTAGTCTCTCTCTATCTTTGTCTCATCATTTGTATGATTAAATGTGGTATGTTCATGTTTTTTCAATATTGGAAGATTGCTAGATTCTATGTTATATATGCTGGACCTATGGAACCATGGACATGTGATACGAGCTATGGGCCTACCTCATTTCCAACAACTTCCATCCTTTACAAGCAGCAATAGCAATCAATGATCTAATTGTAGACATCTTAGCAACAAGACTAAAGGTTTCATCATAATCTACCCCATACATTTGGGCATAACCTTTAACCACAAGTCTAGCCTTGTATCTAGACACTTTTCCATTTGCAAAACTTTATGTTTTATACACCCACTTACATCCAATGACCTTCTGATTCTTTGGTCTTGGCACCAATTCCCATGTTTCATTTTCAAGTAGAGCATCATACTCTTCTTGCATTGCCTTCTCCCAATTCTATTTACCTTTAGCTTCTTCATATGTGATTGGATCCTCTTCTATCTTCATAATATAAGCATAATCTTCTGTTGTTAGGAAAGATGTATCATAGCTATACCTGATAGGTTCTTTTCTTTCTCTCAAGGATCTTCTGACCTCTGCACTTTTTGAAGTCTCAGCCACATTTGATTATGGATCAAATCTTGGCCCATCTGCAACATTGTCCTGCAATTTACTTTTATAATCAACATCATCATATCTTCTTCATACACACTTACTTTTGTCTTCCCTTTCCTTTGTATTTCTTTAACATCTGCATAATCATTTGTTGACCCTGTATACCATGTACTTTGCTCATCAAATGTAACATCTTTGGTAACAAGAAATTGATTTGCGGATGGACTCCACAATCTGTAACCCATCTGTCTATCATCATACCCAATAAACACATACTTCTCTGCTTTGGGTTCTAGCTTATGTTTCAATTGTGAAGGAAAATAAGCATATGCTAAACATCCAAATACCTTACAATGATCAAGAGTAGGTCTCTTAACCCACCATGCTTCATAAGGTGTTCTTCCATTTAAAGCTTTACAAGGTAACCTATTCACAAGGTATGTTGTAGTGTTGATAGCTTCTGCACATAAGTAATTTGGACAATTCTTTTCTTTCATCATTGCTCTTGCAAACTCTACAAGAGTTCTATTTCTTCTTTCTGCAACTCCATTTTGTTGAGGAGAGTATCTGCAAGTTACTTCTCTTTTTATACCTGCATTCCACAAAAAATCATCAAATTCTTTAGAGAAATACTCTCCCCCTCCATCTGATCTCAACCTCTTGAGCTTTTGTCCTGTAATCCTTTCTGCATAAGCATGATAATGCTTGAATGTCTTGAACACTTCTGATTTGTCCTTGATTACATATAAAGTAATCCATCTAGTTGCATAATCAACAAACAACACATAATATCTGGATCCATTTATGCTATAGTCCCTTGAAGCACCCCACGCATCTGTATGAACCAATTCAAGCATATTTAAATACTTGTACTCTGATTTATTGTATGAACTTTTGTGTGCTTTACCTAATTGAAAAGCTTCACACTTGTACACCATGTGTTGCCCTTCAATATTTGGCAAACCAAGCACCACATCATTCTTTGACATTTCCTTTATAGCTCTCTCATTGAAATGACCTAGCCTTTTATGCCATAGGTCTAATTCAGACATCTTTTGACTTCCATAAGTAAATAAAGCATGTCCCACATTACCTTGGACTTTGAGAGTAAACAACCTTCCTTCCTTTTTACCTGCAATGATATTTCTATATCCCTGATTTGGATCTTGCACGTAAACACCATCATTTGTGAATCTGACTTCATATCCCTTCTCCACAATTTGCCCTACACTTATCAAGTTTTTAGGAATAGTAGAAACATAAAGTACCTTGCTCAAGAGTGTACTTCCATTCTTTGTCTTCACTGAACCAATGCTCTCCACTTTATGCTTGGTGTTATCTCCTGTTTGAACTGTATGTCCATTCACCTTTGCTTCCATATCATTCATCAATGATATATTGCCACTCAGATGATTGCTACATCTTGAGTGAATATAGAACACCCTTTGATCTTCTCCTATTGCTTCATGAGTTGCATTCAAGATGAGAGGCATGTCATCCTTCTGATCTGATGCATAATTATAATAATTATTGTTCTAGGACTGAGGTTGAAAACTTCTTCCACCTCCTCTAGCATATAATGTCCTACCACCTCTTCCTCTCAAGTTGCCTCTTTGGTTTCTGCCTCCTCTACCTCTTTGATTGAAGCTCTGGTTATTACTTCCACCATTTTTATTGTTATACCAACAATCATTTGCCAAATGATTGGTTCTGCCACAAATCCAACAAGCTTTAGTATTGTCTTTGTTCTTACCTCCTCTACCTTTACCTCTGAAGTTCATCTTTCCTTTTGTAAAGTTGGCTTGACTTGAAGTTCCTTCATCATGAGTTGACTGCTTCCCTTTGCCATTCTTTTTCTTATCCTTGGAGTACATAGCTTGACTTGCACTCCTATCATTGTCTCCTTTAATGTCCTGCTCAAAAGTTAGCATGTGTCCTAACAATTGATTTAGATCAGGAGTAAAGTGATCTAGTGACAATTCTATGGACAATATGAAAGGCTTCCACTTCTCAGCTCCTCTCAGACCTGTAAGTATTTGCCTTATCAACTTATCCACTTCAATATCTTCATCTACTGCTCCCAAGCTATCTGCAATATCCTTCATCCTTGCCACATAATCAGAAATTGATTGTGAACTCTTCTTCTTGAAAGTTGTGAATTATGCCCATAATGAGGACTTCCTTGACTTGGTTGTGTTTTGGAAATGCTCTTCCAAAGCATTCCACACATTTTTTGCACTTTCTAATCCTCTGATGTGAGGTAGAAGATAATCATTTACAACCATGTAAATGATGCTCCTAGCTTAAGCATCCTTTCTCATCCAATTCTTCAAACCTACAAGTTCCTCCCTAGTTGGAACACTAGGATCTTCAAACTCTGGCTTTTCTTCTTCTCCTGTAATGAATGCCATCAAATCTTTGCTCATGAGGTGTGCCTCCATCCTCATGGACCAAGCTGGATAGTTCTCCCTATCTAGCTTATCAATCTGCAAGCTTTCTCCCATCTTTGATCTTTTGTGTCTACAATTACTATGATTTCTGATACTAGAATGTACCTTTTATCGGAAGCTTTAATCCTTCTTGATCCCTTGAAGTCGTGCTTTGTACTTCGGTAGGTTATCTTCAAGAATTTGGCTTTGTCCACCTTCAATTAGAAGGTACTTCAGTATTTGCAACAGTCAAGACTTCCAATGCCTTTACTTCACTTGTACTGCACCTTCAGCTCTGATACCACTGTTGGAGACCTCTTAATCTCCAAAGGTTTGATCTATACTGATCTAAGAACATCTCTATATCAGTTATGGATCAAACTTTACACAAATGTTATCTTCATTTATCAAAACTTTCACTTTCACTTCTCTGAGTGAAGAAATTCCTTCTTCGGAAAGTCTGCTTCAGAAATTGACTTCATTACCTGCACATATCTTCAGATTTCTTCAAACTAATGATGCACATAT
>CM035414.1:130263541-130283541 GCA_020310875.1 Ceratopteris richardii
TATCTATCTATCTATCTATCTATCTATCTATCTATCTATCTATCTATCTATCTATCTATCTATCTATCTATCTATCTATCTAACTATCTACCTATCTACCAATCTATCTATCTTGTTGGAGACCTCTTAATCTTCAAGATCTCTATAATCACCAATTTGTGATTGGCTTGTTCCAACAGCTCCCCCTCAATCACTAATTGTGATTATTCCATTCTTCTTCACTCCTGCCATCTCCTTGAACCTCTGTAGCTTAGGTCCATCCAAGCTCTTTGTCATCATATCTGCCACTTGTTCTTTTGTTGGAGTGTATATCACTTCAATCTCTTTATCTAGTACCTTTTCCCTCAAGAAATGATACTGAATCTCTATATGCTTAGTCCTGGCATGAAAAACAGGGTTAGCTGCCAAATACAAAGAACTCATATTGTCTCCAAAAATAATTGGAATACTATGATCAGTCTCAAAACTTTTCATCAAGGTCTTCAACCATATCACTTTTACTTTTGCCTTTCCTTTTCTTTGTATTTCTTCAACACCTGTAAAATCATTTGGTGATCCTACATACCATGTATTTTGCTCATCAAATGTCACATCTTTGGTAACAAGAAATTGCTTTGTGGATGGATTCCACAACCTGTAACCCATCTGTCTATCATCATATCCAATAAACACATACTTCTCTGCTTTTGGTTCTAGCTTATGTCTTAATTGTGAAGGAACATAAGCATATGCAATACATCCAAATACCTTACAATGATCAAGGGTAGGTTTCTTACCCCACCATGCTTCATAAGGGGTTCCTCCATCCAAAGCTTTGCAAGGCAACCTATTCACAAGGTATGTTGCAGTGTTAATGGCTTCTGCCCATAAGTAATTTGGACAATTCTTTTCCTTCATCATGGCTCTTGCAAACTCTACAAGAGTCCTATTCCTCCTTTCTGCTACTCCATTCTGTTGAGGAGAGTATCTGCAAGTTACTTCTCTTTTGATACCTGCATTCCACAAATAATCATCAAACTCTTTAGAGAAATACTCTCCCCCTCCATCTGATCTTAACCTCTTAAGCTTTTGCCCTGTGATCCTTTCTGCATAGGCATGAAAATGTTTGAATGTCTTGAAAACTTCTGATTTATCCTTGATTACATACAAAGTAATCCACCTGGTTGCATCATCAACAAACAACACATAATATCTGGATCCATTTATGCTATAGTCCCTTGAGGGACCCCATACATCTGTATGAACCAATTCAAGCATATTTGAATGCTTGTACCCTGATTTGTTGTAAGAACCTTTATGTGCTTTACCTAATTGACAAGCTTCACACTTGTACACCATATGTTGCCCTTCAATATTTGGCAATCCAAGCACCACCTGATTCTTCGACATTTCCTTTATAGCTCTCTCATTGAAATGACCTAGCCTTTTATGCCATAGGTCTAATTCAGATACCTTTTGACTTCCATAGGTAAATAATGCATGTCCCACATTACCTTGGACTTTGAGAGTGAACAATCTTCCTTCCTTTTTACCTGCAATTATGTTTCTATATCCCTGATTTGGATCTTGCACATAAACACCATCATTTGTGAATCTTACCTCATATCCTTTCTCCACAATTCGCCCTACACTTATCAAATTTTTAGGAATAGTAGGAACATAAAGTACCTTGCTCAGAAGTGTACTTCCACTCTTTGTCTTCACTGATCCAATGCTCTCCACTTTATGTTTGGTATTGTCACCTGTTTGAACTGTATGTCCATTCACCCTTGCTTCCATATCAGTCATCAAGGATAGATTCCCACTCAGATGGTTGCTACACCCTGAGTCAATATAAAACACTCTTTGATCTTCTCCCATTGATTCATGAGTTGCATTCAAGATAAGAGTCATGTCATCCTTCTGATCTGATGCATAATTATAATAATTATTGTTGTAGGACTGAGATTGGAAGTTTCTTCCACCTCCTCTACCATATGATGTCCTACCACCTCTTCCTCTGAAATTGCCTCTTTGGTTTCTGCCTCCTCTACCTCTTTGATTATAATTCTGATTATTACTTCCACCATTTTGATTGTTATACCAACAATCATTTGCCAAATGATTTGTTCTGCCACAAATCCAACAAGCTTTAGCATTATCTTTGTTCTTACCTCCTCTTCCTTTACCTCTGAAATTCATCTTTCCCTTTGTGAAGTTAGCTTGATTTGAATTCCCTTCATCATCATTCGATTGCTTTCCCTTGCCATTCTTTTTCTTGTCCTTGGAGTACATAGCTTGACTTGTACTTCTATCATTGTCTCCTTTAAGATCCTGCTCAAAGGTTAGCATGTGACCTAGCAATTGATTAAGATCAGGAGTAAAGTGATCAAGTGACAACTCTATGGACAATATGAAGGGTTTCCACTTCTCATCTCCTCTCAAACCTGTAAGTATTTGTCTTACCAACTTTTCCTCTTCAATGTCTTCATCCACTGCTCCCAAGCTATCTGCAATATCCTTCATCCTTGCCACATAATCAGAAATTGATTGTGAGCTCTTCTTCTTGAAGGTTGTGAACTCAGCCCATAGTGAGGACTTCCTTGACTTAGTTGTCTTTTGGAAATGCTCTTCCAAGGCATTCCAAACATCTGTAGCACTTTCCAAACCTCTAATGTGAGGTAGAAGATAATCATTTACAGCCATATAAATGATACTCCTTGCTTGAGCATCCTTTCTCATCCAAGTCTTCAGCATTGCAAGCTCTTCCCTAGTAGGAATACTAGGATCTGCAAATTCAGGTTTTTCTTCATCTCCTGTAATAAATGCTATAAGGTCTTTGCTCATGAGGTGTGCTTCCATCCTCATGGACCATGCTGGATAGTTCTCCCTATCTAGCTTATCAATCTGCAAGCTTTCTCCCATCTTTGACCTTTTGTATCTGCAATTACTATGGTTTATGAGAATAAAGTGTACCTTTAATGTGAGCCTTGTCCTTCTTGATTCTTTTCGAACTCGTGCTCTGAACTTCTGCAAGTTATCTTCAATAATTTGTCCTTGTCCTCCTTTGATTTGGAATATCTTCAATATCTGCACCAGTCGGAACTTCAATTGTCTTTTCTTCTCTTGTATTTCACCTTCAGCTCTGATACCACTGTTGGAGACCTCTTAATCTCCAAAGGTTTGATCTATACTGACTTAAGAACACTTCTATGTCAGTTATAAACCAAACTTTACACAAACAATGTTCTTCTTTACCAAAACTTCAAGCAACACTTCTCTGAGTGAAGAAGTGTCTACTTCAGAAAATCTGCTTCAGGAATCCACTTCATTACCTGCATAAAGTTTCAAATTTCTTCAAGCAAATGATGCACAAGTATTCGCAATACCTTTGCGCAATCATGTCAATCATTAGTTCTCAAAACTAATCACCAAAAGTTTAATTTGATCATTAAGATCAAAGACATGTCAGAAAATGTCTCTCAGAAGTTGCGCCTTCGACATAGTCAACTTCTTAAGTTGATTTCTCCCAACCTGAAACCCGTTTTGCTAAATGCTTTTAGCCATAGCTTCCTTACCTTCTAACTTAAATTTTAAGTGCTCACTCATCAAAAACTTTACAGTATACACTCAGATCTGATCAAAATACTGAGACGGAAAAGTGCGCTACTCTCAGACTTCAGTTTCCATAGTTCACATATGAATGTTCCTATTGATCATTCTCACAGTAGGAAAGGAATTAGATTCTGAAACTCTAGACATAGCTTCATTAGCTTCTCAATTAGATGTGTACAAAAGGATTTCTGATCCACGTGATCAGACAGAGAGCACTCAGAGAAAAACCCGTCGCTACTTTCTAGGAAAAAACTCTCTACACATCTTTCTGAAGTTTTTCATCTACAAATGACTCTCATACATATTTCTTGTCATCATTAACTTATATATACATGACCTTTGACTCATCCCGCGTCTATGACATTGCTACTAATCATCCTAAAGACTTAGCTATTCTCAGCTTACAAGATTCTTCACTTATATGTACATATGTGTACAAGACATCATCCTGAAATCTTCTTCACTTTCATAAGTATCTTCCTTCACTTCATTCTGACCATAAGTCTTCTTCAAGATCTCTATAATCACCAATTTGTGATTGGCTTGTTCCAACAGCTCCCCCTCAATCACTAATTGTGATTATTCCATTCTTCTTCACTCCTGCCATCTCCTTGAACCTCTGTAGCTTAGGTCCATCCAAGCTCTTTGTCATCATATCTGCCACTTGTTCTTTTGTTGGAGTGTATATCACTTCAATCTCTTTATCTAGTACCTTTTCCCTCAAGAAATGATACTGAATCTCTATATGCTTAGTCCTGGCATGAAAAACAGGGTTAGCTGCCAAATACAAAGAACTCATATTGTCTCCAAAAATAATTGGAATACTATGATCAGTCTCAAAACTTTTCATCAAGGTCTTCAACCATATCACTTTTACTTTTGCCTTTCCTTTTCTTTGTATTTCTTCAACACCTGTAAAATCATTTGGTGATCCTACATACCATGTATTTTGCTCATCAAATGTCACATCTTTGGTAACAAGAAATTGCTTTGTGGATGGATTCCACAACCTGTAACCCATCTGTCTATCATCATATCCAATAAACACATACTTCTCTGCTTTTGGTTCTAGCTTATGTCTTAATTGTGAAGGAACATAAGCATATGCAATACATCCAAATACCTTACAATGATCAAGGGTAGGTTTCTTACCCCACCATGCTTCATAAGGGGTTCCTCCATCCAAAGCTTTGCAAGGCAACCTATTCACAAGGTATGTTGCAGTGTTAATGGCTTATGCCCATAAGTAATTTGGACAATTCTTTTCCTTCATCATGGCTCTTGCAAACTCTACAAGAGTCCTATTCCTCCTTTCTGCTACTCCATTCTGTTGAGGAGAGTATCTGCAAGTTACTTCTCTTTTGATACCTGCATTCCACAAATAATCATCAAACTCTTTAGAGAAATACTCTCCCCCTCCATCTGATCTTAACCTCTTAAGCTTTTGCCCTGTGATCCTTTCTGCATAGGCATGAAAATGTTTGAATGTCTTGAAAACTTCTGATTTATCCTTGATTACATACAAAGTAATCCACCTGGTTGCATCATCAACAAACAACACATAATATCTGGATCCATTTATGCTATAGTCCCTTGAGGGACCCCATACATCTGTATGAACCAATTCAAGCATATTTGAATGCTTGTACCCTGATTTGTTGTAAGAACCTTTATGTGCTTGACCTAATTGACAAGCTTCACACTTGTACACCATATGTTGCCCTTCAATATTTGGCAATCCAAGCACCACCTGATTCTTCGACATTTCCTTTATAGCTCTCTCATTGAAATGACCTAGCCTTTTATGCCATAGGTCTAATTCAGATACCTTTTGACTTCCATAGGTAAATAATGCATGTCCCACATTACCTTGGACTTTGAGAGTGAACAATCTTCCTTCCTTTTTACCTGCAATTATGTTTCTATATCCCTGATTTGGATCTTGCACATAAACACCATCATTTGTGAATCTTACCTCATATCCTTTCTCCACAATTCGCCCTACACTTATCAAATTTTTAGGAATAGTAGGAACATAAAGTACCTTGCTCAGAAGTGTACTTCCACTCTTTGTCTTCACTGATCCAATGCTCTCCACTTTATGTTTGGTATTGTCACCTGTTTGAACTGTATGTCCATTCACCCTTGCTTCCATATCAGTCATCAAGGATAGATTCCCACTCAGATGGTTGCTACACCCTGAGTCAATATAAAACACTCTTTGATCTTCTCCCATTGATTCATGAGTTGCATTCAAGATAAGAGTCATGTCATCCTTCTGATCTGATGCATAATTATAATAATTATTGTTGTAGGACTGAGATTGGAAGTTTCTTCCACCTCCTCTACCATATGATGTCCTACCACCTCTTCCTCTGAAATTGCCTCTTTGGTTTCTGCCTCCTCTACCTCTTTGATTATAATTCTGATTATTACTTCCACCATTTTGATTGTTATACCAACAATCATTTGCCAAATGATTTGTTCTGCCACAAATCCAACAAGCTTTAGCATTATCTTTGTTCTTACCTCCTCTTCCTTTACCTCTGAAATTCATCTTTCCCTTTGTGAAGTTAGCTTGATTTGAATTCCCTTCATCATCATTCGATTGCTTTCCCTTGCCATTCTTTTTCTTGTCCTTGGAGTACATAGCTTGACTTGTACTTCTATCATTGTCTCCTTTAAGATCCTGCTCAAAGGTTAGCATGTGACCTAGCAATTGATTAAGATCAGGAGTAAAGTGATCAAGTGACAACTCTATGGACAATATGAAGGGTTTCCACTTCTCATCTCCTCTCAAACCTGTAAGTATTTGTCTTACCAACTTTTCCTCTTCAATGTCTTCATCCACTGCTCCCAAGCTATCTGCAATATCCTTCATCCTTGCCACATAATCAGAAATTGATTGTGAGCTCTTCTTCTTGAAGGTTGTGAACTCAGCCCATAGTGAGGACTTCCTTGACTTAGTTGTCTTTTGGAAATGCTCTTCCAAGGCATTCCAAACATCTGTAGCACTTTCCAAACCTCTAATGTGAGGTAGAAGATAATCATTTACAGCCATATAAATGATACTCCTTGCTTGAGCATCCTTTCTCATCCAAGTCTTCAGCATTGCAAGCTCTTCCCTAGTAGGAATACTAGGATCTGCAAATTCAGGTTTTTCTTCATCTCCTGTAATAAATGCGATAAGGTCTTTGCTCATGAGGTGTGCTTCCATCCTCATGGACCATGCTGGATAGTTCTCCCTATCTAGCTTATCAATCTGCAAGCTTTCTCCCATCTTTGACCTTTTGTATCTGCAATTACTATGGTTTATGAGAATAAAGTGTACCTTTAATGTGAGCCTTGTCCTTCTTGATTCTTTTCGAACTCGTGCTCTGAACTTCTGCAAGTTATCTTCAATAATTTGTCCTTGTCCTCCTTTGATTTGGAATATCTTCAATATCTGCACCAGTCGGAACTTCAATTGTCTTTTCTTCTCTTGTATTTCACCTTCAGCTCTGATACCACTGTTGGAGACCTCTTAATCTCCAAAGGTTTGATCTATACTGACTTAAGAACACTTCTATGTCAGTTATAAACCAAACTTTACACAAACAATGTTCTTCTTTACCAAAACTTCAAGCAACACTTCTCTGAGTGAAGAAGTGTCTACTTCAGAAAATCTGCTTCAGGAATCCACTTCATTACCTGCATAAAGTTTCAAATTTCTTCAAGCAAATGATGCACAAGTATTCGCAATACCTTTGCGCAATCATGTCAATCATTATTTCTCAAAACTAATCACCAAAAGTTTAATTTGATCATTAAGATCAAAGACATGTCAGAAAATGTCTCTCAGAAGTTGCGCCTTCGACATTGTCAACTTCTTAAGTTGATTTATCCCAATCTGAAACCCGTTTTGCTAAATGCTTTTAGCCATAGCTTCCTTACCTTCTAACTTAAATTTTAAGTGCTCACTCATCAAAAACTTTACAGTATACACTCAGATCTGATCAAAATACTGAGACGGAAAAGTGCGCTACTCTCAGACTTCAGTTTCCATAGTTCACATATGAATGTTCCTATTGATCATTCTCACAGTAGGAAAGGAATTAGATTCTGAAACTCTAGACATAGCTTCATTAGCTTCTCAATTAGATGTGTACAAAAGGATTTCTGATCCACGTGATCATACAGAGAGCACTCAGAGAAAAACCCGTCGCTACTTTCTAGGAAAAAACTCTCTACACATCTTTCTGAAGTTTTTCATCTACAAATGACTCTCATACATATTTCTTGTCATCATTAACTTATATATACATGACCTTTGACTCATCCCGCGTCTATGACATTGCTACTAATCATCCTAAAGACTTAGCTATACTCAGCTTACAAGATTCTTCACTTATATGTACATATGTGTACAAGACATCATCCTGAAATCTTCTTCACTTTCATAAGTATCTTCCTTCACTTCATTCTGACCATAAGTCTTCTTCAAGATCTCTATAATCACCAATTTGTGATTGGCTTGTTCCAACAGCTCCCCCTCAATCACTAATTGTGATTATTCCATTCTTCTTCACTCCTGCCATCTCCTTGAACCTCTGTAGCTTAGGTCCATCCAAGCTCTTTGTCATCATATCTGCCACTTGTTCTTTTGTTGGAGTGTATATCACTTCAATCTCTTTATCTAGTACCTTTTCCCTCAAGAAATGATACTGAATCTCTATATGCTTAGTCCTGGCATGAAAAACAGGGTTAGCTGCCAAATACAAAGAACTCATATTGTCTCCAAAAATAATTGGAATACTATGATCAGTCTCAAAACTTTTCATCAAGGTCTTCAACCATATCACTTTTACTTTTGCCTTTCCTTTTCTTTGTATTTCTTCAACACCTGTAAAATCATTTGGTGATCCTACATACCATGTATTTTGCTCATCAAATGTCACATCTTTGGTAACAAGAAATTGCTTTGTGGATGGATTCCACAACCTGTAACCCATCTGTCTATCATCATATCCAATAAACACATACTTCTCTGCTTTTGGTTCTAGCTTATGTCTTAATTGTGAAGGAACATAAGCATATGCAATACATCCAAATACCTTACAATGATCAAGGGTAGGTTTCTTACCCCACCATGCTTCATAAGGGGTTCCTCCATCCAAAGCTTTGCAAGGCAACCTATTCACAAGGTATGTTGCAGTGTTAATGGCTTCTGCCCATAAGTAATTTGGACAATTCTTTTCCTTCATCATGGCTCTTGCAAACTCTACAAGAGTCCTATTCCTCCTTTCTGCTACTCCATTCTGTTGAGGAGAGTATCTGCAAGTTACTTCTCTTTTGATACCTGCATTCCACAAATAATCATCAAACTCTTTAGAGAAATACTCTCCCCCTCCATCTGATCTTAACCTCTTAAGCTTTTGCCCTGTGATCCTTTCTGCATAGGCATGAAAATGTTTGAATGTCTTGAAAACTTCTGATTTATCCTTGATTACATACAAAGTAATCCACCTGGTTGCATCATCAACAAACAACACATAATATCTGGATCCATTTATGCTATAGTCCCTTGAGGGACCCCATACATCTGTATGAACCAATTCAAGCATATTTGAATGCTTGTACCCTGATTTGTTGTAAGAACCTTTATGTGCTTTACCTAATTGGCAAGCTTCACACTTGTACACCATATGTTGCCCTTCAATATATGGCAATCCAAGCACCACCTGATTCTTCGACATTTCCTTTATAGCTCTCTCATTGAAATGACCTAGCCTTTTATGCCATAGGTCTAATTCAGATACCTTTTGACTTCCATAGGTAAATAATGCATGTCCCACATTACCTTGGACTTTGAGAGTGAACAATCTTCCTTCCTTTTTACCCGCAATTATGTTTCTATATCCCTGATTTGGATCTTGCACATAAACACCATCATTTGTGAATCTTACCTCATATCCTTTCTCCACAATTTGCCCTACACTTATCAAATTTTTAGGAATAGTAGGAACATAAAGTACCTTGCTCAGAAGTGTACTTCCACTCTTTGTCTTCACTGATCCAATGCTCTCCACTTTATGTTTGGTATTGTCACCTGTTTGAACTGTATGTCCATTCACCCTTGCTTCCATATCAGTCATCAAGGATAGATTCCCACTCAGATGGTTGCTACACCCTGAGTCAATATAAAACACTCTTTGATCTTCTCCCATTGATTCATGAGTTGCATTCAAGATAAGAGTCATGTCATCCTTCTGATCTGATGCATAATTATAATAATTATTGTTGTAGGACTGAGATTGGAAGTTTCTTCCACCTCCTCTACCATATGATGTCCTACCACCTCTTCCTCTGAAATTGCCTCTTTGGTTTCTGCCTCCTCTACCTCTTTGATTATAATTCTGATTATTACTTCCACCATTTTGATTGTTATACCAACAATCATTTGCCAAATGATTTGTTCTGCCACAAATCCAACAAGCTTTAGCATTATCTTTGTTCTTACCTCCTCTTCCTTTACCTCTGAAATTCATCTTTCCCTTTGTGAAGTTAGCTTGATTTGAATTCCCTTCATCATCATTCGATTGCTTTCCCTTGCCATTCTTTTTCTTGTCCTTGGATAGCTTGACTTGTACTTCTATCATTGTCTCCTTTAAGATCCTGCTCAAAGGTTAGCATGTGACCTAGCAATTGATTAAGATCAGGAGTAAAGTGATCAAGTGACAACTCTATGGACAATATGAAGGGTTTCCACTTCTCATCTCCTCTCAAACCTGTAAGTATTTGTCTTACCAACTTTTCCTCTTCAATGTCTTCATCCACTGCTCCCAAGCTATCTGCAATATCCTTCATCCTTGCCACATAATCAGAAATTGATTGTGAGCTCTTCTTCTTGAAGGTTGTGAACTCAGCCCATAGTGAGGACTTCCTTGACTTAGTTGTATTTTGGAAATGCTCTTCCAAGGCATTCCAAACATCTGTAGCACTTTCCAAACCTCTAATGTGAGGTAGAAGATAATCATTTACAGCCATATAAATGATACTCCTTGCTTGAGCATCCTTTCGCATCCAAGTCTTCAGCATTGCAAGCTCTTCCCTAGTAGGAATACTAGGATCTGCAAATTCAGGTTTTTCTTCATCTCCTGTAATAAATGCTATAAGGTCTTTGCTCATGAGGTGTGCTTCCATCCTCATGGACCATGCTGGATAGTTCTCCCTATCTAGCTTATCAATCTGCAAGCTTTCTCCCATCTTTGACCTTCTGTATCTGCAATTACTATGGTTTATGAGAATAAAGTGTACCTTTAATGTGAGCCTTGTCCTTCTTGATTCTTTTCGAACTCGTGCTCTGAACTTCTGCAAGTTATCTTCAATAATTTGTCCTTGTCCTCCTTTGATTTGGAATATCTTCAATATCTGCACCAGTCGGAACTTCAATTGTCTTTTCCTCTCTTGTATTTCACCTTCAGCTCTGATACCACTGTTGGAGACCTCTTAATCTCCAAAGGTTTGATCTATACTGACTTAAGAACACTTCTATGTCAGTTATAAACCAAACTTTACACAAACAATGTTCTTCTTTACCAAAACTTCAAGCAACACTTCTCTGAGTGAAGAAGTGTCTACTTCAGAAAATCTGCTTCAGGAATCCACTTCATTACCTGCATAAAGTTTCAAATTTCTTCAAGCAAATGATGCACAAGTATTCGCAATACCTTTGCGCAATCATGTCAATCATTAGTTCTCAAAACTAATCACCAAAAGTTTAATTTGATCATTAAGATCAAAGACATGTCAGAAAATGTCTCTCAGAAGTTGCGCCTTCGACATAGTCAACTTCTTAAGTTGATTTATCCCAATCTGAAACCCGTTTTGCTAAATGCTTTTAGCCATAGCTTCCTTACCTTCTAACTTAAATTTTAAGTGCTCACTCATCAAAAACTTTACAGTATACACTCAGATCTGATCAAAATACTGAGACGGAAAAGTGCGCTACTCTCAGACTTCAGTTTCCATAGTTCACATATGAATGTTCCTATTGATCATTCTCACAGTAGGAAAGGAATTAGATTCTGAAACTCTAGACATAGCTTCATTAGCTTCTCAATTAGATGTGTACAAAAGGATTTCTGATCCACGTGATCAGACAGAGAGCACTCAGAGAAAAACCCGTCGCTACTTTCTAGGAAAAAACTCTCTACACATCTTTCTGAAGTTTTTCATCTACAAATGACTCTCATACATATTTCTTGTCATCATTAACTTATATATACATGACCTTTGACTCATCCCGCGTCTATGACATTGCTACTAATCATCCTAAAGACTTAGCTATACTCAGCTTACAAGATTCTTCACTTATATGTACATATGTGTACAAGACATCATCCTGAAATCTTCTTCACTTTCATAAGTATCTTCCTTCACTTCATTCTGACCATAAGTCTTCTTCAAGATCTCTATAATCACCAATTTGTGATTGGCTTGTTCCAACAGCTCCCCCTCAATCACTAATTGTGATTATTCCATTCTTCTTCACTCCTGCCATCTCCTTGAACCTCTGTAGCTTAGGTCCATCCAAGCTCTTTGTCATCATATCTGCCACTTGTTCTTTTGTTGGAGTGTATATCACTTCAATCTCTTTATCTAGTACCTTTTCCCTCAAGAAATGATACTGAATCTCTATATGCTTAGTCCTGGCATGAAAAACAGGGTTAGCTGCCAAATACAAAGAACTCATATTGTCTCCAAAAATAATTGGAATACTATGATCAGTCTCAAAACTTTTCATCAAGGTCTTCAACCATATCACTTTTACTTTTGCCTTTCCTTTTCTTTGTATTTCTTCAACACCTGTAAAATCATTTGGTGATCCTACATACCATGTATTTTTCTCATCAAATGTCACATCTTTGGTAACAAGAAATTGCTTTGTGGATGGATTCCACAACCTGTAACCCATCTGTCTATCATCATATCCAATAAACACATACTTCTCTGCTTTTGGTTCTAGCTTATGTCTTAATTGTGAAGGAACATAAGCATATGCAATACATCCAAATACCTTACAATGATCAAGGGTAGGTTTCTTACCCCACCATGCTTCATAAGGGGTTCCTCCATCCAAAGCTTTGCAAGGCAACCTATTCACAAGGTATGTTGCAGTGTTAATGGCTTCTGCCCATAAGTAATTTGGACAATTCTTTTCCTTCATCATGGCTCTTGCAAACTCTACAAGAGTCCTATTCCTCCTTTCTGCTACTCCATTCTGTTGAGGAGAGTATCTGCAAGTTACTTCTCTTTTGATACCTGCATTCCACAAATAATCATCAAACTCTTTAGAGAAATACTCTCCCCCTCCATCTGATCTTAACCTCTTAAGCTTTTGCCCTGTGATCCTTTCTGCATAGGCATGAAAATGTTTGAATGTCTTGAAAACTTCTGATTTATCCTTGATTACATACAAAGTAATCCACCTGGTTGCATCATCAACAAACAACACATAATATATGGATCCATTTATGCTATAGTCCCTTGAGGGACCCCATACATCTGTATGAACCAATTCAAGCATATTTGAATGCTTGTACCCTGATTTGTTGTAAGAACCTTTATGTGCTTTACCTAATTGGCAAGCTTCACACTTGTACACCATATGTTGCCCTTCAATATTTGGCAATCCAAGCACCACCTGATTCTTCGACATTTCCTTTATAGCTCTCTCATTGAAATGACCTAGCCTTTTATGCCATAGGTCTAATTCAGATACCTTTTGACTTCCATAGGTAAATAATGCATGTCCCACATTACCTTGGACTTTGAGAGTGAACAATCTTCCTTCCTTTTTACCTGCAATTATGTTTCTATATCCCTGATTTGGATCTTGCACATAAACACCATCATTTGTGAATCTTACCTCATATCCTTTCTCCACAATTTGCCCTACACTTATCAAATTTTTAGGAATAGTAGGAACATAAAGTACCTTGCTCAGAAGTGTACTTCCACTCTTTGTCTTCACTGATCCAATGCTCTCCACTTTATGTTTGGTATTGTCACCTGTTTGAACTGTATGTCCATTCACCCTTGCTTCCATATCAGTCATCAAGGATAGATTCCCACTCAGATGGTTGCTACACCCTGAGTCAATATAAAACACTCTTTGATCTTCTCCCATTGATTCATGAGTTGCATTCAAGATAAGAGTCATGTCATCCTTCTGATCTGATGCATAATTATAATAATTATTGTTGTAGGACTGAGATTGGAAGTTTCTTCCACCTCCTCTACCATATGATGTCCTACCACCTCTTCCTCTGAAATTGCCTCTTTGGTTTCTGCCTCCTCTACCTCTTTGATTATAATTCTGATTATTACTTCCACCATTTTGATTGTTATACCAACAATCATTTGCCAAATGATTTGTTCTGCCACAAATCCAACAAGCTTTAGCATTATCTTTGTTCTTACCTCCTCTTCCTTTACCTCTGAAATTCATCTTTCCCTTTGTGAAGTTAGCTTGATTTGAATTCCCTTCATCATCATTCGATTGCTTTCCCTTGCCATTCTTTTTCTTGTCCTTGGAGTACATAGCTTGACTTGTACTTCTATCATTGTCTCCTTTAAGATCCTGCTCAAAGGTTAGCATGTGACCTAGCAATTGATTAAGATCAGGACTAAAGTGATCAAGTGACAACTCTATGGACAATATGAAGGGTTTCCACTTCTCATCTCCTCTCAAACCTGTAAGTATTTGTCTTACCAACTTTTCCTCTTCAATGTCTTCATCCACTGCTCCCAAGCTATCTGCAATATCCTTCATCCTTGCCACATAATCAGAAATTTATTGTGAGCTCTTCTTCTTGAAGGTTGTGAACTCAGCCCATAGTGAGGACTTCCTTGACTTAGTTGTATTTTGGAAATGCTCTTCCAAGGCATTCCAAACATCTGTAGCACTTTCCAAACCTCTAATGTGAGGTAGAAGATAATCATTTACAGCCATATAAATGATACTCCTTGCTTGAGCATCCTTTCTCATCCAAGTCTTCAGCATTGCAAGCTCTTCCCTAGTAGGAATACTAGGATCTGCAAATTCAGGTTTTTCTTCATCTCCTGTAATAAATGCTATAAGGTCTTTGCTCATGAGGTGTGCTTCCATCCTCATGGACCATGCTGGATAGTTCTCCCTATCTAGCTTATCAATATGCAAGCTTTCTCCCATCTTTGACCTTCTGTATCTGCAATTACTATGGTTTATGAGAATAAAGTGTACCTTTAATGTGAGCCTTGTCCTTCTTGATTCTTTTCGAACTCGTGCTCTGAACTTCTGCAAGTTATCTTCAATAATTTGTCCTTGTCCTCCTTTGATTTGGAATATCTTCAATATCTGCACCAGTCGGAACTTCAATTGTCTTTTCTTCTCTTGTATTTCACCTTCAGCTCTGATACCACTGTTGGAGACCTCTTAATCTCCAAAGGTTTGATCTATACTGACTTAAGAACACTTCTATGTCAGTTATAAACCAAACTTTACACAAACAATGTTCTTCTTTACCAAAACTTCAAGCAACACTTCTCTGAGTGAAGAAGTGTCTACTTCAGAAAATCTGCTTCAGGAATCCACTTCATTACCTGCATAAATTTTCAAATTTCTTCAAGCAAATGATGCACAACTATTCGCAATACCTTTGCGCAATCATGTCAATCATTAGTTCTCAAAACTAATCACCAAAAGTTTAATTTGATCATTAAGATCAAAGACATGTCAGAAAATGTCTCTCAGAAGTTGCACCTTCGACATAGTCAACTTCTTAAGTTGATTTCTCCCAATCTGAAACCCGTTTTGCTAAATGCTTTTAGCCATAGCTTCCTTACCTTCTAACTTAAATTTTAAGTGCTCAGTCATCAAAAACTTTACAGTATACACTCAGATCTGATCAAAATACTGAGACGGAAAAGTGCGCTACTCTCAGACTTCAGTTTCCATAGTTCACATATGAATGTTCCTATTGATCATTCTCACAGTAGGAAAAGAATTAGATTCTCAAACTCTAGACATAGCTTCATTAGCTTCTCAATTAGATGTGTACAAAAGGATTTCTGATCCACGTGATCAGACAGAGAGCACTCAGAGAAACACCCGTCGCTACTTTCTAGGAAAAAACTCTCTACACATCTTTCTGAAGATTTTCATCTACAAATGACTCTCATACATATTTCTTGTCATCATTAACTTATATATACATGACCTTTGACTCATCCCGCGTCTATGACATTGCTACTAATCATCCTAAAGACTTAGCTATACTCAGCTTACAAGATTCTTCACTTATATGTACATATGTGTACAAGACATCATCCTGAAATCTTCTTCACTTTCATAAGTATCTTCCTTCACTTCATTCTGACCATAAGTCTTCTTCAAGATCAGGCTATAATCACCAATTTGTGATTGGCTTGTTCCAACATATCTATCTATCTATCTATCTATCTATCTATCTATCTATCTATCTATCTATCTATCTATCTATCTATCTATCTATCTATCTATCTATCTATCTATCTATCTATCTATCTATCTCTCTATCTATCTCTCTATCTATCTATCTATCTATCTATCTATCTATCTATCTATCTATCTCTCTATCTATCTATCTATCTATCTATCTATCTACCTTTCCATCTATCTACCTATCTATCTATCTATGTACCTTTCCACCTATCTGTTGGTGCAAGACAATCAACAATTGAAGGTCTTTAAGTCCGCAGAACCTTCAGCAAAAATTCCTTAAAAAAGGTCACCAGAAGATCACCGGAAGGTCACCGGAACAGTACCGGAAGGTCACAGGAAAGTCACCGGAATGTTACCGGAATAGATCAATTTTACAGATTTCAGTTCATGAAGAGTTAAAGGATGGAAAGAGGAAGAAAAGGATAAAGTTTGAAGCTTGAAAGAAGAACCGAAAAAAGTTGTACACATATGTACAGTAGTATAGTCCGCGTTTAAGCTTGTACAAATTTATCTATAAATACCTGAAAAATGTAGAGGCGCATATGAAAGGATATGAGAAGATGAGAGGAAGAATGAGAGGCATAGAATAAGAGAGAATGAGAAGTTAGATGTCATGAGACACATGTAAAGTTAGTTGAGTTTTCCTCTCATCACTCAACTGTAACTGTCTCAGTAATCGAAGAAAAAGTTGCGCCGAAACTTCTGTGTGTTCTTCATCTGTGTTAGATGATTTGTGAAATCCTATTGAGGATATCTAAGTCTATAGTTAATCAATCTATAGCTTAACTTTCAGAGTTTAATTGTAAACAGAAACCGAGAATTGTCAGTAGGAACATTCATATGTGTTGAGTGTTCAAAGTTTACTGAAACAGGCGCATTTACGGTGATCAATGTTTTGATCATTTCTCAGTGCATACTTTAAAGTTTTGCATGAGTGAGAGCTTAATCTTTAAGTTAGAAGATAAGCTACTCGTAACCAGAAGCATTTGCTTAAACGGGTTCTATTCAAGGAGAATTAAGTCTTAGAAGTTACAGGTGTGAAGTCGACTGTTCAGAATAACAGTTTTCAGACAAAAGTAACCTGTGAAGATTAATTTAAAGAAATCGTGCAGCAGAATGTTTGTGTTGTGAAGGTTTTGACTTACTCTTGGTATAGAAGTGTTCTAATCTCAAGAGTAGGTTATTCTGAAGGAGATTAACACTCTCCGTCAGTGGTATCAGAGCAGAAGTGATATACCAATAGTGGTATCAGAGCCAGGTACAGTAGTTATCAGAGCCAGGTTCAGTGTTTTTAGAGCAGGAGAAACCAAAATCAAAGAAAGGAGGTTCCCGTTTGCTGCGGTTACAAAGAATTCAACAACCGAAGGACTAAAAGGTGAAAGCTTGAAGGCGAAACCTGAAGAAGAGATCATACGACATCAAGAAAGACAAACGGAGTCTAATTTGAAGTAAAGGTACATATATTATTCATAAAGGTTGAAGATTTAAATACACAGGAAGACACAAGATGGGAGATTCTCTACAGATAGAGAAACTGGATAGGGAAAACTATCCTGCGTGGTCAATGAGGATGGAAGCTCATCTTATGAGCAAAGATTTGATAGCTTATATCACAGGAGAAGAAGAAAAGCCACAGTTCAAAGATCCTAGTGTTCCGACTAGGGAAGAGTTAGCAGATTTGAAAAACTGGATGAGGAAAGATGCGCAAGCTAGAAGCATTATCTATATGGCAGTAAATGATTACTTGTTACCTCATATTCGAGGTCTTGAAAGTGCAACGGACATTTGGAATGCTTTGGAGGAGCATTTCCAGAATACTACTAAGTCAAGAAAGGCATCCTTATGGGCGGAGTTTACAACCTTCAAGAAGAAGGCTTCTCAGTCCGTTTCAGACTATGTGACAAGAATGAAAGACATTGCAGATGCATTAGGTGCTGTTGATGAAGATATCGAAGAGGATAAATTGGTAAGGCAAATTCTTACAGGCTTAAGAGGTGATGACAAATGGAAGCCGTTTATTTTGTCTACGGAGTTATCGCTTGATCATTTCACTCCAGACTTAAATCAGTTGTTAGGTCATATGCTAACATTTGAGAATGATGTTAAAGGAGATGGTGACAAGAGTGCAGGTCACGCAATGTACTCGAAAGATAAAAAGAAGAATAGCAAAGGAAAGCAACAAGCAAATGAAGATGAAGGAACAACTAGCCAAGCCAACTTCCTAAGAGGAAGAGGAAGTGGCAAAGGTAGAGGAAAAGGCAGAAACAAAGATGGAGGCAAAGCCTGCTGGATTTGTGGTAAGACAAATCATTTAGCTAATGATTGTTGGCACAATACTCAAAGTAATAATGGATATAGTCAAAGTTACAATGCAAGAGGAAGAGGTGGCAGAAATCAAAGAGGAAATTTCAGAGGAAGAGGTGGTAGGAGTTACTTTGGAAGAAATGCAGGTAGAGGATTCCAAAGTCAACAATATAACAATACCTACTACAATTACGCTTCAGAACAGAAAGAAGATTCAACAATGATATTGAATGCTACTTGTGAAAGTCAGAATGAAGATCAAAGAGTCTTCTACATTGACTCAGGATGTAGTAATCACCTGAGTGGAAATATATCGTTGATGACTGATTTGGAGAATAAAGTTTTTAATCATGTTGTTCAAACAGGTGACAACACAAAGCATAAAGTGCAGTCGATTGGATCAGTGAAAGCCAAAGACGGCAGTACCTTATTGGGTAAGGTTCTGTATGTTCCTACAATTCCTAAGAATTTGATAAGTGTAGGACAAATTGTTGAAAAAGGATATGAAGTAAGATTCACTAATGAAGGAGTATACGTGGAAGATCCCAGTCAGGGATATAAACAGATTGTTTCAGGAAAGAAAGAAGGAAGACTGTTTACACTGAAAATTCAAGGTAACATTGGTCAAGCCATGTTTACATATGAAGGACAGAAAATTTCTGAGTTAGATCTTTGGCACAAAAGGCTTGGACATTTCAATGAAAGAGGTATAAAAGATATGGTCAACAATGGTTCGGTGCTTGGATTGCCTAATGTTGCAAGTCAACATATGACATACAAATGCGAGGCATGTCAGTTTGGTAAGGCTCATAAGAATTCTTATACCAAGCATGGTTTTATGCACTCAGAGAAGCTTGAGTTGGTACACACAGATGTGTGGGGACCATCAAAGGATTTCAGTATAAGTGGATCAAGATATTATGTGATTTATGTTGATGATGCTACCAGATGGATCACTATCTATGTGATCAAAGATAAGTCAGAAGTATTCAATACATTCAGACATTATCATGCGTATGCAGAAAGAACCACAGGTCATAAACTGAAGAGACTAAGGTCAGATGGAGGGGGAGAGTATTTCTCCAACGAGTTCAGTGACTACTTATGGAATGCAGGTATAAAAAGGGAAATTACTTGCAGATATTCTCCTCAACAAAATGGTGTTGCAGAAAGAAGGAACAGGACTATTGTTGAGTTTGCAAGGTCCATGATGAATGAGAAAAAGTGCCCTAATTATTTGTGGGCTGAAGCTGTAAACACAGCTACTTATTTGGTCAATAGGCTACCATGTAAAGCCTTGCAGGGTATGACACCATATGAAGCTTGGTGGGGTAAAAGACCTACCCTGGATCATTGCAGAGTATTTGGATGTGTGGCATATGCATATGTGCCATCACAATTAAGGCACAAGTTGGAGCCTAAAGCTGAAAAATATGTTTTCATTGGTTATGATGACAGACAGATGGGATACAGGTTGTGGAATCCATCCACAAAACATTTTCTGGTCTCGAAAGATGTTACGTTTGATGAGCAAAGTTCTTGGTATACAGGAACAGTTAATAACAATACAGGTGATGAAGAAGAAGTGAGTCAGAAG
>CM035414.1:130296041-130318541 GCA_020310875.1 Ceratopteris richardii
CGTCGCTATTTTCTGGGAAAAAACTCTCTACACATCCTCCTCAAAATTGTCATCTACAAAATGACTCTATTACTTTCTCTTATACATTTCTTGTCATAATTATCTTATATATACACGACTTTGGACTCATCTCGCGTCTATGACTCTACTCCTTATCATCCTAAAGATTTTAACTATGGTAGCTTACAAGATTCTTCACTTATATGTACATATGTGTACAAGACAACATCCTGAATTCTTCTTCATTTTGCAAATATCTTCCTTTGCTTCATTCTGACCATAAGCATTCTCCAAGATCTGTATAATCACCAATTTGTGATTGGTTTGCTCCAACAGCTCCCCCTCAATCACTAATTGTGATTATTCCATTCTTCTTCACTCCTGCCATCTCCTTGAATCTCTGTAGCTTAGATCCATCCAAGCTCTTTGTCATCATATCTGCCACTTGTTCTTTTGTTGGAGTGTACATCACTTCAATCTCTTTATCAAGTACCTTTTCCCTCAAGAAATGATACTGAATCTCTATATGCTTAGTCCTGGCATGAAAAACAGGATTAGCTGCCAAATACAAAGAACTCATATTGTCTCCAAAAATTATTGGAGTACTATTATCAAACTCAAAACTCTTCATCAAGGTTTTCAACCATATGACTTCTTTTGCAGCTTCTACCATTCCCTTATACTCAGCTTCTGTGGATGATAAAGCAATTGTATGTTGCTTCTTTGAACACCAAGACACTAACTTATCTCCAACATAACATAGATATCCATGAGTAGACCTTCTATCATCTGAGTCACCTGCCCAATCTGCATCACTAAACACTTTGATTCTTGTGTCAGAAGTGAAACCATAGTACAAACCTTCACTTAGGGTTCCTTTGATATATCTGAGTACCCTTTGGGCTGCAATCCAATGAGTCCTCTTTGGACAATGCATAAATTGTGACAACACACCTACTGCATATGATAGATCTGGCCTTGTCAAGGTAGCATAAATCAAACTACCTACCAAACTCTGATATTTCTTCATGTCATTGAACTCTTCACCTCCATACCTGCTTAATTTATGATTTACCTCCAATGGTGTGATTGAGGTCCTGCAATCTTCCATGTTAAACTTGACTAGAAGATTCTTCAAGTATCTCTCTTGTGAAACATATACTCCATGTTGAGTATACACAATCTGCATTCCTAGAAAATAAGATAAGTTTCCCAAGTCACTCATCTTAAACTCCTTCTCTATTTGCTTTTTGAGTTCATTGATTCCTTGAGCATCTGTTCCTGTAACAATAATATCATCAACATAAATGCACATGTAAATGTATCCATTTTCACTTGCCTTCACTAGCAAGCTACTATCTGCCTTTGATGCTTGAAACCCACATTCATTCAAGAACTTGACCAATCTGTAATTCCAAGCTCTTGGGGCTTGCTTCAACCCATACAAAGCTCTCTTGAGCTTACACACATAATATGATCCAATTGATTCCATGAAGCCTTCTCTTTGCTCCATATATACTTCATCTGCAATGTAACCATTAAGAAATGCATTCTTCACATCCAATTGTGATAATTTCCATCCCTTGCAAGTAGCAATAGCAATCAATGTCCTAATTGTAGACATCTTAGCAACAGGACTAAAGGTTTCATCATAATCTACCCCATAAGTTTGGGCATAACCTTTAACCACTAGTCTAGCCTTATATCTAGACACCTTACCATCTGCAAACCTCTTTGTTTTATATACCCACTTGCATCCAATGACTTTCTGATTCTTTGGTCTTGGTACTAGTTCCCAAGTTTCATTTTCAAGTAAAGCATCATACTCTTCTTGCATTGCCTTCTCCCAATTCTGTTTACCTTTGGCTTCTTCATAAGTGGTTGGATCTTCTTCTGTTTTCACAATGTAGGCATAATCTTTTGTTGTTAGGAAAGATGTATCATAACTATACCTTATAGGCTCTTTCCTTTCTCTTGTAGATCTCCTGATTTCTGCACTTCTTGAAGTTTCAGCCTCAATTGATTCTGGATCAAATCTTGGCCCTTCTTCTACATGATCCTGCACTCTACATCTAGAGTCAACTTCATCAACAACTTCTTCACAAACTTTTACCTTTGCCTTTCCTTTTCTTTGAACTTCTTCAACACCTGCATACTCATTTGGTGATCCTGTATACCACATGTTTTGCTCATCAAATGTTACATCTTTAGTAACAAGAAATTGCTTTGTGGATGGACTCCACAACCTGTAACCCATCTGTCTATCATCATATCCAATAAACACATACTTCTCTGCTTTTGGTTCTAGCTTATGTCTTAATTGTGAAGGAACATAAGCATATGCAATACATCCAAATACTTTGCAATGATCAAGACTAGGCTTCTTACCCCACCATGCTTCATAAGGAGTTCCTCCATCCAAAGTTTTGCAAGGCAACCTATTCACAAGGTATGTTGCAGTGTTAATGGCCTCTGCCCATAAGTAATTTGGACAATTCTTTTCCTTCATCATGGCTCTTGCAAACTCTACAAGAGTCCTATTCCTCCTTTCTGCTACTCCATTTTGTTGAGGGGAG
This sequence comes from Ceratopteris richardii, assembly GCA_020310875.1. Taxonomy (NCBI): domain Eukaryota; kingdom Viridiplantae; phylum Streptophyta; class Polypodiopsida; order Polypodiales; family Pteridaceae; genus Ceratopteris; species Ceratopteris richardii. Next base: position 130,298,618 of record CM035414.1, read on the forward strand.
TACCTGCAAGTCACTTCTCTTTTGATACCTGCATTCCACAAATAATCATCAAATTCTTTTGAGAAATACTCTCCCCCTCCATCTGATCTTAACCTCTTTAGCTTTTGTCCTGTGATCCTTTCTGCATAAGCATGGAAATGTTTGAATGTCTTGAAGACTTCTGATTTGTCCTTGATTACATACAAAGTAATCCACCTAGTTGCATCATCAACAAACAACACATAATATCTGGATCCATTTATGCTATAGTCCCTTGAGGGACCCCATACATCTGTATGAACCAATTCAAGCATACTTGAATACTTGTACCCTGATTTGTTATAAGAACTTTTATGTGCTTTACCTAATTGACAAGCTTCACACTTGTACACCATATGTTGCCCTTCAATGTTTGGCAATCCAAGCACCACCTGATTCTTTGACATCTCCTTTATAGCTCTCTCATTGAAATGACCTAGCCTTTTATGCCATAGGTCTAGAAAAATCCGCTACAGTGCGGATAGATAAATAAAAATAAATGCCGCCGCTGCAGTGCGGATCGGCTGGATATGATGTAGGCTTCCCGCTACAGTGCAGGAAGTCACCCTCGATCTCTGTCTTCTGGTCTTTGCGATTTAATCTTTTCTTCACTTTTCTTCGGTCCAAGCTTTTCTTCAAATCCTCACTTTGCAGCTCTTTACTTCAAAATTCACAATAAACTCTGATCACGCAGTAACCTGGAGGTGATAATCCACGAGCAAGATCCACGGGGTAGGGTATAAACATGTTAGTACACTTGAATAAAAATAATCTTATGAAAAACTACTAGTATTGCGAATCTTAATAGAAAACATCTTATGAGCTCATGACCCCTACTCTAGCTTTTATGTGGTGATAATAATTTCAACTCAATAGCTCATGTATTATGATCTAAATGAATTCTTTTTGCTCAAGAGTAGTATGACTTGATGTTTCTTGTTCAAAGGTTTTAATTTTCTTTCGATTCAAAACCCACATTTATTGTTTTGTCTTTACTTATAGATCTAATTTATTTTTTTCCCATAGCATGAGGCATTGGAAAAACAGAAGGTTAATTGTAAGAGCTCGTGTGATTACAACATATTATTTCTTTCGTTCAATGAGATGTGCCAATTTCTAGCTCTCTGTACTTTCTTTTGATGGAAAAAAATGAATTTTGGACTTTGTGACTGTGATAACGTAATGTTCTCTCACTGACTTATACATCAAGGAAGTGCGCAATTGACAGATCTTGAAAGGATCCCTTCACCCATCCACTGTTTCTACTTAGACCGACATAAATGTTTCAAAACACTCTATAACGTGGTTTTAGATGGTTCGACCCTCTCTGTGTCTCGCAGTCATTCTCTTCTCTCTCTCTTTTTCTCGACTTTCTCTCTCTCTCTCTTTTCTTCGGGATTCACGTGAACTACTCTCTCGCGCGTCAGGGACAGGTGTCCCATATCTCCCTCTCTCTAGATTCTGCAACCGCCATAAATTTGTGCTGTCTAGCTACGCGGCGAATCCCATGTCTGCTTTGCCGTTGGGCATCGACGACAGCAGCCATCTTTTGCCTGCTTCTCTCTCAGATACTAGTCAGCAAGCCTTCAGGATCTCTCTCTGCATACAGTGCTAAGCTGCCTCTCTCTCTCTCTCTAATTCGAGTGCGCCGCCGTCGACTTGACTAGTTCTCTCTTTTTTTTTCTCTCTCTCTTGTTGTGATCCACGCGCGAGCGCCGCCAGGCAATGATCTCTCTCTATGCGCCTCCACGTCAGCCTGCCGCCAATTTTTGCCAGCCACCGACGTGATCTCTAATACGGAGTCTCTAGACTCTATCTCTCTCACTCGCGGATCTCAGCTACAGCGCCGCCCAGCCGCCTCCTCCTCTCCGAACATCTCTGCCAAGTTCCAACCATACATCAGCAGTGGACATGCGCCGCCATACAGACCATATTGCTTTCTCCCTTTGAACGTCTACACGTCGACTCTGCCAATCAGCTCTCCATATTTTTAGCCACACATGATGTTGTTCGATCATCGACATGAGATGTCTAGACATGTACAGACTTCCGCCATTAAAGTCGACTGTCCATCGCACTTCCTCAATTTCAAACTCGGCAGAAACAAGAATTCATATATACAAACACCATTCATCTGAGTGAATTGGCATCCAATCTCTCTCTCCAACACGCATTATCCGCCAGCTACTCGCCATCTTTTTCTTTCACGTGGTTAATGAGTTATAACACATATACAAACACATTCAAGAAGCCCTCGTCAAGAGCGACCATCATTGGTCAATGGTTTCGCGACATTAGCCTAAACCCAGACTTTATATGTATTCAAGAGATTAAAATTGACGGAGAAGATCTCCAGAAACGGCTCAGACAGATCTCCTCGGCCCATGTGTGGATCCCAACGAAGCACCAGCGGGGGTCTGGAGGAACGGCTATCGGTGTTAAACAACTCTGGTTTGAAAAGATGGAGAACTCCATTGAAGATGTAAGTCACCGTTGGATTGCTGTCTCTTTTGGCGCTCCTCTTTGTGTTACTATGGTTTCCTTGTACGCCCCTAACGGGGATTTGGAGAGACTGAACACTTGGGCTTCCTTAGACTCGCTTCCCCACAACGTGCTTATCTGTGGAGACTTCAACATGGTGGAAGACCCTATGGACAGATGGATGCGCAAGGGCAAGGTCATCGACAGTCGGGAGAAAGAAACGTGGGACATGACCAAACTCCACTTGGATTTGATTGAATTCAAAGACTCAAGTGGCTTTTCTTGGTCGAATCTCCAAGCGGGCGAGGACCTGAGGAAAGCTAGACTCGACAGATGCTACATCTCTCAGAGTTTTACTCAACAGTGGGGCCTCCCTACCATCACGCAACGCACTGACCTCACTATCTCTGATCACTACCCGATCGTTATCACCTTTCAACCTTCCAACAAAATCCGCAAGGCTCCGTGGTTCCATGCCAACGCAACCACCTTCTCTCTCCCTTCCGTCCACCAAGAAATTGCCGATGTGTGGAAAGTGGAGTTCGCCTCTGGCTTGGCCCCTGCCAAGTGCTGGAGATGCGCGGTCGACAAGTCTCGTAAGATCATGATCAGAACTAAGAAGATGCTCGAGACTGTGCGGCGGGCTCGTAGGGAAGCCCTTTACCACAGACTCTGGCGGCTCGAGGAGGAAGTGAACAAAGGAAAACCACAAGCCCAGAAAGGCCTCAGAAAAATCAGAGCAGTGTTGAGATACGAGGAAGAAATACAAAGGAAAAACTTGCAAATCTTCTTCAAGGAGTGGTGGGCTGGCAAAGCCGACAAACCCACCAAAGAGATGTGTCGTATCCTTAAAAGGAAACACATCAGAGAGTCGATCCCCCTACTGCTAGACCCACAGGGCAATGTATGCAATTCGGAAGAAGATAATTTTGGCATCATCGAGGGGCACTTCACGAGACTCCTGGGAACCTCGAACCCCCTTTCCCACCATAGAAGGGACTGTATGGCTGCCATTTCTAGGGTTTCCCCCCGGAGGATTCCTCCCAACCTCCACTCCCTGCTTCATGCCCCTATCTCGGAATCAGAAATCATTGAGGTCATTGATGCCCTCCCTCTCGGTAAAAGCCCGGGACCCGACGGACTCACTAACGAGTTCTTTAAATCCTTCAAGCTGGTGGTTGCCACCCCTCTTCGGATGGTTTGGCAAGAAGCGCTAAAGTTTGGTGCTCTTCCTTCTTGTCTAAATAATGGAATTATCAAGTTGATACACAAGAAAGGGGAAAAGAACAGAATCGAGAACTGGCGACCTATTACGATGCTCCAAACAGGATACAAGATCATCGCCAAAGTCATTGCCAACAGACTCTCGTGCCACCTGAGATCTTGGCTTAGTGAGGACCAAAAAGGTTTCATCAAAGGCAGGTCTATCCTGGAAACCATTATGGATATTTGGGAAGGTATTCAATTTGCAAATGAGTCTAATCAAGATGTGGTTTTCCTCAAGATCGACTTTGACAAAGCCTACGATAGGCTAGAATGGGACTATATTCTGTAGTCGCTCCAAGATCTTGGACTTAGTCAGAAATTCACCAAGATGATCGCGACCCTTCTCGGAAACGCAACGATCCAAATTAACGTTAACGGCAAACTTTCGAAGGCGATCCATCTTAGAAGATCTATTAGACAAGGGTGCCCACTGGCCCCCCTTCTTTTTGCCATCGCCACTGAGGGGCTGAGCAGACTTGTGGCCCATCATGTGGAGGCTGGCAATATCAAAGGCCTCCGGCTGCCTCACGACCACAGTCAAATCATCATGAGACTTTTTGCTGATGATATGAACGCGTTCGTCCACAATGATAATACCAGCTTGGAGACTTTCTGGAGGTGTCTTGCTACCTTTTGTGATGCCTCCGGATCCAAAATCAACCACTCCAAGACCGCCTTTAGGGCTATTGTGGGTCAGCATCCTGGCCTTCTCATTGATCAAGGCTGTCAAATCATTCCGCAGGGCCAAATCCTTCGACTTCTTGGAATCCCCTTGGGGTTTGGCGTCTCTATGGAGCAGCGATGGAACTGGGTGTTGGCTAAACTCAAAAACAAACTTAACTATTGGAGAGGTATGCAAATCAATCTCGCTGGGCGTGCGATGGTTATCAACACGTTCCTCCTCTCTTCTACCATCTATTTCCTTTCGTGTTGGAGACCGAATGAGCAAGGCCTGTCCAAACTGAATAGTATTTGTAGAAACTTTCTTTGGACGGGCGATCATAACAGAAGGGGGGTGCCTAAAATCAAATGGGCCATCTGCACTAGCCCTAGAGATAGCGGGGGGCTTGGTATCCTGGACATTGGGTGTATGGCTAACAAACTGGCAGCCAAATGGATGATTAGGGCTTGGTGCAATAGGGAGGCCTCGTGGGCCAAGCTGATCTTCAGAAACAAGAATGAGTTGGCCCTCACGGGGTTCCCGAACTCGAAGAATCTTGACATCATGACCCTGCTTTTCTCCCCGATCCCCGTCTTCCCGAAAGGCTCCAATCTCGTGTGCTCCCTTTGGAAGGGCTGGAATAAAGTCAAAAGCTTCACAAGAATTAGTGAGGACTGGAAGTGGGCGGCCGGAATCAGACAAAACGACTCTATCTGGTTTCCGATACATGGCATCCGGAGTGTGGAGTCGTGGAACATTCAAAATGCCAAGAAGCTATGGAACAAAGGATTCAAAAAATGGAAACACCTCTGGAAACATGACACCAACAACTGGATCAACTTCGAGGATATTGACCCTCGCATAAACATCTCATACGAAGAATGGAACACTTTGCAAAGAAGATGCCTCGCTTGGGATCGTCACAAGACGCGCCCTCTCATGGGACACGACACACCGAACTCGCTTGGTCTCAAATGGCACAACGGAAATAGCCTACTCAAAATCCCGAACATCAAAGAAACGGCTGACCTCCAGATCAGCCTCAACAAGAAGTGGTGCCTGTCTTGGACGCGGCTTCGGTGGGACATGAAATTCATGGGTATCTGGCACCCCCTTATTGAGATTAAGAAGTCTGTCCTCTTATGGCAAATTCTTCATCGAGGAATCTGGACCAACCATAAGGCTAGCAAACTTTGTGGGATCCCTCCTTGGTGCAAACGCTGCCACCGTGCTATCGAAGATGTCCCACACATCTTCCTTACTTGCCCCAACTCCTACAGAATCTGGCAGACGGTTGGAATGAAAATCAGGCTTCAAAAACAGCTTAGTTGGAAACAAGTCCTTTTGGGAGAAGCGATCGGCTGCTCTGCGACACTCTGGAACGCCATCAGAGGGGAAGTCCTGTGGAAAATTTGGCGGGAGAGGTGTGCTCTCAACTTCGGCGATCCCCCCAGGGAGTGGTCGATTGAGAAATCACTATTCCTCCTGGGCAAAAGGATCGTTAACAGTAAGAAGTCCCCCCCCTTCAGACACCATCAAGTTCTCCTTTTGATCAACAACAAGCTCAAACCCAAGTGGGCCCCGCATGAGGGCGATGAGAGGGTGATTAACCTTCTCTGTAATGCAACCTAGGATTCAATCAAGCTTCCCCTGCTTTGTGGGATTTGGGGGGTCCCGTGGGCACTAGTCCCCTTCTATTGTACCTTTGTTTCTTAATTTAATTCAAGTCCGGGAGAGTAGGCTATTGCCAAACTTCCTTTATATTAAAAAAAAAAAAGAAGCCCTCGTCCAATAATTTGATGCAGATTACAGAACGATTACTGTCTCCTCAAATACGTATGGTAATGCTCAGATACATGCACATCCTCCATAGCATTATGAATAGGAAAGCAAACATGAATGGAGCACTTAGAACAAGGAGCATACCTGGAGGTGACAATCCACGAGCAAGATCCACGGGGTAGGGAAGAAACAAATGAATTAGCACTTATTTATAGGCCCCCTCCTTGGACTCGCTTCTAGAACGTTCTAACCTCCTCAATGAACTTTCTATTTTTGGCGGACTTTTTAATTTTTCCCTAGAATAAGGTTTTGATTTCACACTGGATATTCACAATTTGATTGGTTTTTGGGGTTTGACCTACAGAAACCGCCTTTTCCAAGGGTCCAACCTAAAGTTTTTGATCGGGAAAAGTAAGGGTTTGCTTACAATTATCTCAAACTCGCCAATTCAAGGGTTTATTTACAGTTTCGGCTTAAACTCCAAGGGTTTCCAAGGGTTCAAGTCCAATTTTCAGGGGGATAAAACCACATTTTCAGTCAGTTTCAAGGGTCAAACCTATGTTTTCATGAGTCAAATGTCAGTCGTTCATACACACGGTTCTAACATACATTTCAAACTTGTTTTCGCATCACACAATCAATTAATTCGGCCAAAATATGTACAAAATATACCACTCTCTCGATTAAAACATCACACAAAAACTCAAAAATTCATGAACTTTGAAAAAAAATCAGTGCACACTCCTTGCGGGATTTCATCCCGACATTCGCCCCCGCTAAACCTGCACATCGTCCCGATGGGCCAACCTGCAACATCCAACCGAAGCGTATCAGGGTTCTTTTGAAAACTCTTTTTACTTTTTATCTTTTTCTTTTCAAAAATTAAAGCGTGATCTCATGCGGTACATGCAATTTTCATAAAGATTGGTATGAATTTTAGAAAATTAGGTAGATTCAAGCTTTTCAAACATCATATTATGTTTCTGCGTCTGCAATCTGACAAGTAACTACATGAATAAATTGTCGACTTTCTAGATCTTTTGTTTGTTCAACTGGTTCAGCTCCAACTGCTCATTCTAAGTACTAGCATATACATATGTTTCTACTAACTCAGTTTGTAGAATATACCTCGATTCCTACTATTTATTTCCTACTTGTCCAGCTCTCCATTAGATCTTTCTTTCTTTTTCTTTTTCTTTTTCATTTTTCTTTTTCTTTTTCTTTTCCTCTTCATCTCAGCTCAGCATTTCTTTTTATCTTTTATTTTTCACAAATCGGCCTATGTCGAAATCGGGTGCGACTCATGGACTTGTCCACCCGGCCAAGTTTGTTCCACCTGTCTGCCGACCCGGCATAGCGCACGACATACACAACGTCAGCCCTGCATGAAATCGACGTCAGCTCGTGGCTCTGATCACTCGATCAGAGTGACTCCACCCGCCTACCGACCCATACAGGCGCATGACAACAGATAGGTTAGGCCTAGGACGAAACTAGCTACGGCTCGTGGCCTCGATCACCCGACCAAGGTGGTTCCATCCGCCTACTAGCCCATCGTAGCGCACCAACAACATACACGCACATATAAGCTGGCATGAGTATGAATGTTTCTTTATAAATCATGATCCATATGGAGGTAAGATCTCGCAAGAAATAAATACTAGGATCCAAAGTTTCCCACTCACTAAGTGTTCAAATCAATCAGCATATACATGCACTCGGTCTAAGCATGCCATCACATCCCCAAGCTTTCACTCCCAAAAGTCTCTAGTCTGCTAACTGATCTCACTCATATAATTTCTTAGTCATTCATGCTTCATGCAAACCCATAATAGATATTTGTTATCCTCTTTCTACATGATTTTCATAAATTCATACATATCTTTATCACACACATCAATGCAATGCATATGCTCTATCAGAAAGAAAACACATCTCAAATCAGAAACGTTTCACCTGGTCATTTTTCTTCATTTTGATCCAGCTTTTCTTTAATTCCATGGTCTATCATTCTTCATCAGCATCAGCCTCAGTGTCATCAGTTCCCTCCAACGTCATCAGTATCCTCCAGTGTCATCAGTATCCTCCAACATCATCAGTATCCTCCAAGGTCATCAGTATCCTCCAATGTCATCAGGATCCTCCAGCATCATCAGTATCCCCCAGTGTCATCAATATCCTCCAGTGTCATCAGTATCCTCCAGTGTCATCAGGATCCTCCAGTGTCATCAGTATCCTCCAGTGTCATCAGGATCCTCCAGCATCATCAGTATCCTCCAGTGTCATCAATATCCTCCAGTGTCATCAGTATCCTCCAATGTCATCAGGATCCTCCAGCATCATCACTATCCCCCAGTGTCATCAGGATCCTCCAGCATCATCAGTATCCTCCAGTGTCATCAGTATCCTCCAGAATTATCATCATAATCAATCATTATAAATCATCAATCATCATCATTTTCATCATCGATCATCACCATCAATCATGCGTTTTCATCAATTATTATCATGCATTTTCATCAATCATCATCATGCATTATCATCAATCTTTATCACTCAATAGCTCCTGATCATTCTCATGCGTTTTTATTATGATTCTACTTCAATCATCATTCAAGGTTTGCAAATATGTCTTGAAACGTTAGGTTTCTACTTCTTCTATTCTTCTTCAAACTCTTAGAAGTCTTTGAAGTTGTCTTTACACTGCCCTCAATTTGCTTGATAATATCATCAATCAACTGTTTTTCCGCTTTGTTAACTTGTTTATCAGATTTTCTATCTTCTTGAATTTCTTCTTCGCTCTTTTCTTGTTCAGTCTCTTTATCAAGATTTAATTTGGACTGTAATTTCACAACTTTCTCTTGGTCAAATAGATTTTCATTAGCCAAAAGTTGTGGATCAAATGACACATATATATCCTGGTCTTTCTTTGACTTCTCTTTAGTTTCTCTATCACATTCTCTTTTATCAATTTCCATTTGTTCTCTTAATATCTGCTCAATGTTTTGTTTTTCAACCTTGATTTTTCTACCTTGGGTTTTTGCAACAGGTTTCTCTTGACTCTCAATAGATAGTAGGCTCTTTTGTTCATCTAATCTATTATCTTCATGAGTTTTTGGTTTCCATATCTTTTGGAATGACTTAGATCTAGTTTTGGTCTCTTCAAAATATTCTTGCATCCACCTTTTCCTACATTCAAATGCAAAGGGGATTCATCTTGAAACTTACAAATTTTACCTTTATGTTCCCTGACTAGTTTATGTTTGCTTGCACTTTCATATGCCAGACAATCCCAAAACATATGTCCATACTGGTCGCACCAAAAGCAACATATAGGTCTCTTCTCAACCCGACTTGATTTCCTAGGTATCACTCTAGGCGTGGGTCTTCTAAGACCTACTGACTCTTTCTGTGCAGATATGCTTTGGACTTTTACCTCATGCTCATTATCACGTTTCCATACTTGTAGGTCATTAACTTGGTTTGTCAACATATCAACTTTATGTTTTAATTCAGAAATCTCAAAATCCATTTCATTTTTTAGATCTTTAATGCTTATGCCCATTAACTGAATAGTATCTGATATTGCATTTATAGTTTGCATTAAAGTCATCACGATACCAAATTTTGATCTTATGGATTCATTTGTGTTAATTTCTATTTCCTTAATTCGTTCCTCATATTTCGTAAATTGTTCCTCAATCATTTTGTTCATTTTAGTTTCTTGTGCACAGATATATGGACTAAAATGCAGATAGTGAATGCTCAAGCTCAGACAACAAGGCAACCTTTCTGTTCAATGTGTGTGCGAAACAATGCAAAATTCAAATAACTTGAAGTGCTAGTACCTGGAGTCTCTGTCTGATGTCGAGGTTCTTGTCTCTTTCCTCAAGGAGTAGGTGACGCGATGAGGATCACCGGGCAACCGCCTCGCTTCACGTCGGGTTCAGGTGTCGGGAAGAAGGAGGTCGTGGCGGGAAGCCGGCGGCTGGGGTTGGATCAGGTCCCGCTCTGGTGCGCCGTTCCCGCTGTCCTGCGAGCGGCGTCTGCGCGCTGGGCGCCTCGCCTGTGCTCTCCAGAGCGTGCGCGATCCTCGTACGTGTGGGACCCTTGCCCCTCGGAAGTGTCGAGACGTGCGTGCGTACACGACCGTAGGCGTCGGGAAAGAGACAAATCAGATACAGCACTGATTCTCGAAATCACTGGGTCGGTGTGTATATAAACTCGATGATACAATAATCTGAATGATACAGTGGTGCCCGCAACAGTGCGGGTCTCCCATACAAAAATCCGCTACAGTGCGGATAGATAAATAAAAATAAATGCCGCCGCTGCAGTGCGGATCGGCTGGATATGATGTAGGCTTCCCGCTACAGTGCAGGAAGTCACCCTCGATCTCTGTCTTCTGGTCTTTGCGATTTAATCTTTTCTTCACTTTTCTTCGGTCCAAGCTTTTCTTCAAATCCTCACTTTGCAGCTCTTTACTTCAAAATTCACAATAAACTCTGATCACGCAGTAACCTGGAGGTGATAATCCACGAGCAAGATCCATGGGGTAGGGTATAAACATGTTAGTACACTTTAATAAAAATAATCTTATGAAAAACTACTAGTATTGCGAATCTTAATAGAAAACATCTTATGAGCTCATGACCCCTACTCTAGCTTTTATGTGGTGATAATAATTTCAACTCAATAGCTCATGTATTATGATCTAAATGAATTCTTTTTGCTCAAGAGTAGTATGACTTGATGTTTCTTGTTCAAAGGTTTTAATTTTCTTTCGATTCAAAACCCACATTTATTGTTTTGTCTTTACTTATAGATCTAATTTATTTTTTTCCCATAGCATGAGGCATTGGAAAAACAGAAGGTTAATTGTAAGAGCTCGTGTGATTACAACATATTATTTCTTTCGTTCAATGAGATGTGCCAATTTCTAGCTCTCTGTACTTTCTTTTGATGGAAAAAAATGAATTTTGGACTTTGTGACTGTGATAACGTAATGTTCTCTCACTGACTTATACATCAAGGAAGTGCGCAATTGACAGATCTTGAAAGGATCCCTTCACCCATCCACTGTTTCTACTTAGACCGACATAAATGTTTCAAAACACTCTATAACGTGGTTTTAGATGGTTCGACCCTCTCTGTGTCTCGCAGTCATTCTCTTCTCTCTCTCTTTTTCTCGACTTTCTCTCTCTCTCTCTTTTCTTCGGGATTCACGTGAACTACTCTCTCGCGCGTCAGGGACAGGTGTCCCATATCTCCCTCTCTCTAGATTCTGCAACCGCCATAAATTTGTGCTGTCTAGCTACGCGGCGAATCCCATGTCTGCTTTGCCGTTGGGCATCGACGACAGCAGCCATCTTTTGCCTGCTTCTCTCTCAGATACTAGTCAGCAAGCCTTCAGGATCTCTCTCTGCATACAGTGCTAAGCTGCCTCTCTCTCTCTCTCTAATTCGAGTGCGCCGCCGTCGACTTGACTAGTTCTCTCTTTTTTTTTCTCACGCGCGAGCGCCGCCAGGCAATGATCTCTCTCTATGCGCCTCCACGTCAGCCTGCCGCCAATTTTTGCCAGCCACCGACATGATCTCTAATACGGAGTCTCTAGACTCTATCTCTCTCACTCGCGGATCTCAGCTACAGCGCCGCCCAGCCGCCTCCTCCTCTCCGAACATCTCTGCCAAGTTCCAACCATACATCAGCAGTGGACATGCGCCGCCATACAGACCATATTGCTTTCTCCCTTTGAACGTCTACACGTCGACTCTGCCAATCAGCTCTCCATATTTTTAGCCACACATGATGTTGTTCGATCATCGACATGAGATGTCTAGACATGTACAGACTTCCGCCATTAAAGTCGACTGTCCATCGCACTTCCTCAATTTCAAACTCGGCAGAAACAAGAATTCATATATACAAACACCATTCATCTGAGTGAATTGGCATCCAATCTCTCTCTCCAACACGCATCATCCGCCAGCTACTCGCCATCTTTTTCTTTCACGTGGTTAATGAGTTATAACACATATACAAACACATTCAAGAAGCCCTCGTCCAATAATTTGATGCAGATTACAGAACGATTACTGTCTCCTCAAATACGTATGGTAATGCTCAGATACATGCACATCCTCCATAGCATTATGAATAGGAAAGCAAACATGAATGGAGCACTTAGAACAAGGAGCATACCTGGAGGTGACAATCCACGAGCAAGATCCACGGGGTAGGGAAGAAACAAATGAATTAGCACTTATTTATAGGCCCCCTCCTTGGACTCGCTTCTAGAACGTTCTAACCTCCTCAATGAACTTTCTATTTTTGGCGGACTTTTTAATTTTTCCCTAGAATAAGGTTTTGATTTCACACTGGATATTCACAATTTGATTGGTTTTTGGGGTTTGACCTACAGAAACCGCCTTTTCCAAGGGTCCAACCTAAAGTTTTTGATCGGGAAAAGTAAGGGTTTGCTTACAATTATCTCAAACTCGCCAATTCAAGGGTTTATTTACAGTTTCGGCTTAAACTCCAAGGGTTTCCAAGGGTTCAAGTCCAATTTTCAGGGGGATAAAACCACATTTTCAGTCAGTTTCAAGGGTCAAACCTATGTTTTCATGAGTCAAATGTCAGTCGTTCATACACACGGTTCTAACATACATTTCAAACTTGTTTTCGCATCACACAATCAATTAATTCGGCCAAAATATGTACAAAATATACCACTCTCTCGATTAAAACATCACACAAAAACTCAAAAATTCATGAACTTTGAAAAAAAATCAGTGCACACTCCTTGCGGGATTTCATCCCGACACCGTGAAGGTGGAATATCTCTTCGTCTTCTTCTTCATCGTCCTCTAATAATAGTGGGGAGTCCTCATGGCGTAGAACAGGCCCGCGGGGTGGTGGTTGTGTAGCTAGAATGGTCGGAAATAGAAAGGAGATGATGTGAGGGAGTCTCGATCTTGGCATATCGCCCTTATTGACCTGCTTGATGATTGCAACGCATTCTTTGTGTATTCGTCGGAAGAAATATGATGCAAAATTGACTGGTTCTCGGGCAGCTAAATCTATAGCGGAATAAAAAGTTCGAGAGATTCCATAGGTTCGCTTCTACAGGTTGAGGATGGCTACTAGGAAGTGTAATGTGGATCTCTCAGGTTTAGGACGGCAGAGGATAGCGTATTCGTTGGATGAATGTCTAGGAAATAGTTGGTTCATGGTTGCTAGTGGCAGATTTGGGCCGTTTTCTCGACCTTGCGGAGTGAGTCGAAACGCATTAGAAAAAGCTTGGAAGGTGATTACGGTATGGGAAGGCAGGGAGGTGATAGGCCAACTCTGCTCGGTGGCAGGTGTGGCAGCGATGGTGGCGATTATCTGGGCATGGAAGGGGTGGCAATCCACTGAATGCCACGGTAGTTCAGCGAAATTGCTTAACCCTTGGGTGCACAGAAACTCTCCTACCTCAGTAGGGAGTCCGTCACGGAAGGCGGCATAGTTTGCCAGAGCTTCCATGGCACACACTATGACAGCAAGCACAAGATACAAACGCACAGGGTATACACAGTCACACAAATCATGCAAACAACAATAGCGATTTTCGGCAAAACGGAGAAGGTTAAGTAGATGCGCTGCAGTGGAGAGCAATCAAAATCACTAATCATCGTGCGACGTTGAGATGATAAGTTCATAACTTCGGTGTGCATGCATGAGCAGAATTGATAAGGTAAGGCGGCTGTTGACATAATTAGTTATAAAAATGCGGATATTTACAAACTTATATTATTTTGTTAAGCACGCAAAATTAAAAGAAAATAAAAGAAAAGAAAAGGAAATGCAAAATACGCGGCCAATCCGCGGAACATTCAGTGTGGATCGGATGCTTGTTGATACGGCTGCAGCTTTGAACCATTTATCACCTTTGGAAGAGGTATTCCACTCAAAGTAGTCAACCGAAAAGTTGTTGGGCCTACTTGTTCAGAAATCCGGTAGGGGCCAAACCATCGTAACTTGAATTCGCCTGCAGAGCGATCCGACTTTGCATTGTAAAAGAGTACAAGTTGTCCCACCATAAAAACTGGAGTGTTTAGATATCGATCATGTGTTCGAGCTTGTCTTAGCTGTACCTCCTGAATAGTCAGAAAGTTGTCCCATCGATGCTCATCCAGTTCTCTGAGTGTATCCAACCGAAATGACAGAGATTCTTTAGGTAGCAGTTTCTGGTTGATGGCTACTCATAAGCTTGGTACAATGATCTCCATTCGTGCTATGGCTTCCAATCCATAAGCTAGTTTGAAAGGGGTTAATCCTATTGCTACCTTGTATGTAGTCCGATATGCCCATAACACTGTAGGTAACAGTTGATCCCATCTTTCCGGTGATTCCAGAATTAATTTTCGAAGCATATTCAACAAAGTTTTGTTTGTACTCTCAGCCAAACCATTTGCACAAGGATAATAGGGTGAACTGAATTTGTGCATAATCTGGAAAGAATGTGTGAGTACTTTGATTAAATTGTTGACAAAATGAGTGCCTTGATCTGTAACAAGTTCTAGAGGTAAGCCAAACGTGGAAAGACATCTTTCATTAGACATTTTGCCACCGAAACAGCTGTGGCAAACCTCAAAGCCCAAGCTTCTGCCCATCTGGTTGCATAGTCTGTACAGGTCATAATATAACGATTATTACTGAGGATTGCCGGAGGTGTAATAGGTCCAATGAAATCTAGACCCCACTTCTAAAAAGGCTCCAATGGCAAGATAGGTTGTAGAGGGAAAAAATGACGTTGTAGGGGCTGTCCAGACCTCTGACAATTATCACATTTTTTGACAAACTGCAATACATCCCTGTACATAGTAGGCCACCAAAGCCCACTCTGCAGAATTTTCCGGTGTGTTAAATCTGCAGCAAAATGTCCGCCGGATGGAATTGAATGAGCCAAAGTAATGACTGAATTAACTTCGTGTGGAGGAATACAACGAAGTAAAACTCTAGTGTGATCCATATAGTATAATTCCCTAGCAATCAGCCGAAATCAGCGACTAAAAACTGCAATTTTCCTTCGTATTGCAGGAGAAGTGTGAGAAGGAAGGCATCCATCAGTAAGAAAGGTCAATATCTGATCATAATATGTAGATGGCATAGGTGGGTCTGCGATTTCATCATTAGTTGGTTCAGAAACATAAATCCCTGGTGTTGTGTCATCTACACCGACCAGAGCTTCACCGGAATCTAGGCAAGAAAGGAAATCTGCTAAGGCATGTGAACTGTCAGGCCGATGAATAACTTCGTAATCAAACTCTTGTAAAAGTAGAACCCAACGAGCTAATCGGCCACCTAAATGCTGCTGTCGTACCAGGTAGACAAGTGCAGCATGATCTACATGAAAAGTAAATTTGCGGCCAAGTAAATAATGCCTAAATTTCTTTACAGAATATACTAAAACCAGACATTCTCTTTCAGTTACAGAGTAATTCTTCTTAGCAAGGGCAAGCCTTCGACTTGCATAGTACATAGGCCTGAACCACTTATCCGTTTGCTGCATTAGAACACTGCCAATGGCAATATCTGATGCGTCTACAAAAACATGGAATGGGCGATCCTAGTCAGGAGGCTATAAAATTGGTACCTGTGTTAATAAACACTTTAGACGATCAAAAGCGATCTAAAACTCATGAGTCCAACCGAATTGTCGAGGAGTCTTGGTTATTAACCGGTTCAGTGGTATCGCCAAATGAGCAAGCCACCATAAGTGTCGGCCATGCCATCTTACTTGGCCCATAAAGCGCATTACTTCCTTAGGTGTAGTGGGTACAGGTGCTTCTAACACAACTGTAATTTTATCTGGATCCACCTATATTCCCTGTGCAGATACAATGTGGCCAAGTAGCCTTCCACATGAAACCGCAAACACAGATTTGTTTGGGTTCAAACAGAGTCTGTATTCTCTGCACTTCTCAAAGCAGCACCGTAAATGGAACAAGTGTGCTACCATCTTACCGAATAACGAAAAATCATCAAGATATACTTGCATAAAAGAGGTAAGGTAAGGGGAGAATATTTCCTGCATGCATCTTTGAAAGGTACTAGGGGCATTTCTTAACCCAAACCACATAACTGTACACGCAAAAACATCCCAATTGGTAATGAAAGCAGTCTTTGGTATATCCTGTTCAGCCATTCTGACCTGATTGTAACCACTATAACCATCTAGGAATGAATACATTTCATGTCCTACTACTCTATCAAGCATCGTGTCAAGAAAAGGTAGCGGAAATGGATCAGGCACCGTAGCTATGTTCAGTTTCCGGTAATCCACACAGATTCGCAGTTGCTTATTCTTTTTAGGAACAATAACAATTGGTGAGATCCATTCAGCATGCTCTACTCGTACACTGAATTCGACTTTGAGTAGCCTATCAAGCTCTGCCTTTACCTGTGATGCATAGTTCGGATTCATCCGGTAGCTGGGTTGCTTGATTAGTTTTGCTTCCGGCTTCAGCATGACCCTGTGTTGATAGATGCACGGGTCCAAACCTTTCATATCTTTGTAATCCCATGCAAAGACGTCAGAGAACTCTCGGAGTAGCTGGATTAAGTCTGCTTGAAATACTTCCGATAGGCTTCCCTTTATCTTGATAGGACGTGGATTTTCTTCATCCCCTAAATTGTAGGTAATCAACTGATCCTCTGGAACATAAAATTGTCGGGGCTTCTCTATATCATCAACTAGCTTAAAAAGTGGTTGCAGATCAGCGTCGTCTATAGCAGTAGTATCTTCCTTCTTTTCTTCTTCCGTTACAGGCATCACCGTACAAACTACGGGATTCCAATTATCTACAATAGATTGTAGATCAACAGTCCCTAGGGAGATCAAATCAATGTTATTTTTCAAAAACTCTTCTTCTTCATCATCTGACAGACCATCTAACATATGAGCTGGTTCTGTAAAATACGGTCTAGCATGTAATTCGCAGGGCTGTATAGCATCTAATTTTACAGCATATTTATGATTATTGTCTTTGAAAGTGAGTTCCTGTGCAGACCAATCTTGTATAACCTTAGCTTCCTTCAGCCAAGGACGGCCAAAAAGAAGATTATAATCAAGGGTGGATTCCGGTAATTCTAAGACGACAAAGGTCATCTTAAATGTGGTACCCTGCAAAGTTATTGGCACGTTTCAGACAAGTCCTATAGGATGGACCCTTGACTGGTCAGCCATTCTGACAAAAAACTGGACTGGTTCGATTTCGGTCCATCCTAGCTTTTTACACAGTGCGGTAGTAGCAATGTTGACACCAGATCCTCCATCAATTAGTACCTATGTAATTTTATGATTTTTATACCATACCATAATTAAAGGAACCGAATGATCGACCGTAGAATCAGGTTCCGGTTGCAGTGTCGCTGTTGCTGGAATGCAAGAAGGTACATGACTGAACTGTTGTTGGAATTGTTGCCGAACTCCTAGTACTAGTGCAAGTAATTGGCCAAGAGGAAGAGTAATGGACGCTTTCCGAGGCCTTATGTGATTGAATTGTGTTTTCCACAGATTCTAAAGATGATGCACCGGCTGAAGATGATGTATCTGTTGAAGATGATGTGCCTGCTACTGAATTAGAATCTTGTTTTTGTTTTCCTTCCTTGGTTAACGGAGCCTGGGTCACCGAAATAGGATCTGGAAACACTGGAGGTTCGGCGGTGGTCCATTGACTGGCCTTATCATACATCCTTTGTTGTTCACGTATGCCTGGTTCAAATACTTCTGCTGCTGGTTGCAGTTGCTTACCGGATCGGGTCTGAATTACTGCAGCTTGCGTTTCTACTGGTGTGATTTGTACCATATTAGTCATTGGGTTTTGACGTTCTTTCTTCCTCTGATCATACTCAGCTACATCCTTACAAAATCTTCTAATGTGACCAAATTCACCACAAAAATGGCAGCGCGGTGGTGGCAAATTAGTATTTTCCTGTGCTGGTCCGACCTGCCAGCGGTTTGCATTGTAGTTATTATTTCTCTGTCCTCTGTAATTTCGATAGCCTTGTTGCTGGTTGTTTCTCATTTGAGGTGGTACATAGTGATTGGCTGGCTGTCCTGGTTCCTGTATAATAGCATTGACAGTTGTTGGTCCCTGTACTTTGGCGTTGTATGCGTAGTTTTCGGGAGTGTCCAGTAATATTGCAGATAGCGCAAAACAACTGATTAAGTGCACAAGTGGCACTAATATGGCCTGAATTTTTGCATGTGGTGCAGTACATCTGTCTGGTAGGATCTTCTGCAACATTTTTATTTGCTTTTAACCATTCCAAGTCTTCTGTAAATCCTCCAACCTTGTTCTCAAGCTACAAATCCATTGCAATCACCGCATCTAGTGTCATAGCTCCTACACAGTGTATGATCATAATCTGTTTAAGTTGCGGAGTCAATCCATTGATAAACCATTGCGTGATAACGTCATCGGGCAGGTTAGCATGTGCTGGTGGTAATTGCCTCAAATGGGTTCTGAATAGAGTGGCATATTCCTGCACTGTTTGATTTATCTTCTATCTATTGTTTTGTAGGTAGTCGAAAATTTCGGTTGGATTCTTCTTTAGCGTGAATCTCTACAAAAATGCATCCCTTACCACTTCATAGGTGCCGAAATGGTTAATATCATATTCTGTAAGCCACCTGGCTGCTTCATTAACCAATGTCGACTGGAAGACAATAGCTTTATACGCCGGATCAGGTGGATAGTTGAGCACTGCGTAACTTATCTCAAATGTGCGTACATGAGCATCTGGGTCATCACCTGGAAATCCACCGAATTTAGTGTACGTTACTCCTGTTGGAGGCGGCCTGGGTGGACATAGTTGTTGTTGTTGTCCACTCATCTTGCTAGCGGTTGTATTGTGACTATCTTCTGTATCCCGAGGCAGAATATCTGAACCGTCAGAGTCTGTATCGTCAGCCTGTGCTCCTTCCGGTACGATAATATGGTTCAGTATGTTTTGGATCTCGGCTTCGAACAAGCTAACTTCCTTCTTGATGTCAAATGTAGGAAAGCTTACTCCCAATAGCGGTGACTGGACTGAAGATTCACCAAGAAATGGTAAACCGTCACCGAAAAATTGTGAGCTTTCAACAATTGGTACCGAAATAACACCGGAAGGTGTCGATTTTTCACCAATACAAGTTGCTTTTTCTCCTTCACTGATTTCTTTGGATAAGACGTTTCTATTCGTAAACAAGTCCTGGTAGATTCTGGAGTTACTATATCTTCGACAAACTGTGATGAAACCGCACTGGAATCTGCGAGAGATGTAGTACGTTCCACCAGAATATGACCGGAATCACTACTAACGTTCTTCACTTTCCTGACAACTGGGTTAGACCTATCTGCACTTCTACCTCTTGGAGGCGTCCTTAGCAAATTAGGTACCCAAGGCTCTCGGTTCTTCGGATACGTTTCACCGGATCGAGTAACCGGCATGTATCATCTTTTGTACTAATCACGTACTATTACTGTCGATTTACAATCTATAGTCGCGTTACCACAATTGATTTGAAACAATCTAATCTGTTGCCACCTTCCCACAGACGGCGCCAGTGTTAAACGCTGTTCTAGCTATCAGAAGTGCATTTAAACGTTATTGGGTTCTTGGGAGTGGAAGGGGTCTGTTAGACAGAGGCCCTATACTTGGTTCCCAGATTACCCACTTCATATA
>CM035414.1:130331041-130336041 GCA_020310875.1 Ceratopteris richardii
GAGAAAATGATACTGTATCTCTATGTGCTTTGTCCTTGCATGAAAAACTGGATTTGCTGCAAGATAAAGTGAACTCATATTATCTCCATGTATTGTAGGTGTACTTTGATCAATGCCTAAGCTCTTGAACAATGTCTGCATCCATATGACTTCCTTAGCTGCTTCCACAAGTCCTTTGTACTCTGCTTCAGTTGATGATAATGCTACTGTATGTTGTTTCTTTGAACACCAACTTACAAGCTTATCACCAATGTATATCATGTAACCATGAGTTGATCTTCTGTCATCTTGATTACCTGCCCAATCTGAATCACTATAGGCTCTCAACTTCAAATCTGATGTAAAAGGATAATATAATCCTTCCTTTATAGTTCCTTTGATATATCTGAGAACTCTTTGACCTGCAATCCAATGTGGGTCCTTTGGACAATGCATGAATTGTGACAAAACTCCCATTGCATAACTAAGATAAGGTCTTGTTAGTGTAGCATAAATCAAACTACCCACAAGAGATTGATACTTCCTCATATCTTTGTATTCTGCACCATCATATTTACTGAGCTTGTGATTAATAACTTCAAGTGGAGTTGAAGCTTCTCTGCAATTTTCCATATCAAACTTCTTCAACAAGTTCAGAAGATACCTTTCTTGTGACACATATATGCCATGATCTGTATAAGTAACTTCCATTCCAAGAAAGTATGATAACTTTCCTAGGTCACTGATCTTGAATTCTTTTTCAAGCAATCTCTTTACCTCCTTGATTCCTTCATCTGAAGTACCTGTAATTATAATGTCATCTACATAAATACAAATGTAGATTGTACCTTCCTCTGTTCTTCTAATAAGACTTAGTAGACTTGGGTCTGCTTTTGAACTTTGATATCCAAGATCATTGAGATACTTCACCAGTCTATAGTTCCAAGCTCTTGGAGCTTGCTTCAATCCATACAATGCTCTTCTCAACCTGCAAACAAAATTTGGATACCTGGAATCTATAAATCCTTGAGGTTGTTCCATGTATACCTCATCTGATATGTATCCATTCAAGAATGCATTTTTTATATCCAATTGACTTAGAGTCCATCCTTTTGAAGCTGCAATAGCAATGATTGTCCTTATAGTTGACATCTTAGCTACAGGACTGAATGTCTCATCATAATCTATGCCATAGGTCTGGGCATAGCCTTTCACCACCAATCTAGCTTTGTATCTGGCTATACTTCCATCTGCAAGCTTCTTCACTTTATAAACCCATTTATTTCCAATTACTTTCTTACCATTTGGTTTAGGAACAAGTTCCCATGTCTTGTTCTCCTCCAGTGCATTGAATTCTTCCTTCATTGCTTCTTCCCATTGCTTCTTACCTTTAGCTTCATCATAGTTCTGAGGTTCTTCATCATCTTTCACCATATATGCATAGTTCTTCTGAGTTATGTAAGAAGTATCATAAGAATACCTTTCTAGTTGTCTTCTAGTCCTGCTTGACCTTCTTGGTTCACATTCTTCATAAGTGTCTGGATACACCTCTTCATCAAATATAGGAGCTTCTTCATTTCTTCTTGTTAATCCACTTGTGGATGTACTTGCTTGCATATAGTCTTCATCTCTATTTACCTGCACAATTGATTTTCCTTTCTCACATCTTCTTACCTCTTCTTCAAATTCCTCAGTTGTATTACTTTGATCTGCATACCAACTTTTCTGTTCATCAAATGTAACATCTCTAGAAACAATAAATTGTTTGGTTAGAGGATTCCACAATCTGTAACCCATCTGCTTTTCATCATAACCAATGAACACATATTTTTCTGCCTTTGGTTCAAGTTTATGCCTAAGCTGTGATGGCACATAAGCATATGCAATTGATCCAAACACTCTACAATGATCTAGTGTTGGTTTCTTACCCCACCAAGCTTCATATGGAGTCATTCCATTCAGAGCTGCACATGGTAATCTATTCACAAGATATGTAGCTGTATTTACAGCCTCAGCCCAAAGATAATTTGGACAATTCTTCTCCTTCAACATAGCTCTAGCAAACTCAACCAAAGTCCTGTTCCTTCTTTCTGCTACACCATTTTGTTGTGGTGTATACCTACAAGTTATTTCTCTCTTAATACCTGCATTCCAAAGATAATCATTGAACTCTTGGGAGAAATATTCTCCCCCTCCATCAGACCTCAGTCTCTTAAGCTTTTGACCTGTGACTCTCTCTGCATATGCATGAAAATGCTTGAAGGCTCCAAACACTTCTGATCTTTCCTTCAAAACATATAATGTTATCCATCTTGTAGCATCATCAATGAAAAGAACATAATACCTTGAGCCACTGATAGATCCTTCTTTTGTTGGTCCCCATACATCTGTATGAATGAGCTCAAGTACTCCATCATGTTTGAATCCTTTCTTTTGAAATGGTAACCTGTGTGCTTTACCCATTTGACATGCTTCACATTTATAAATCATATGTTGACTTTGCACATTTGGTAATCCTAGTACAGACTGATTAGCAACCATAGCTTTAATTCCTCTTTCATTGAAATGACCTAATCTCTTATGCCAGAGATCAAGTTCTATAATCACTCCTTCACCATGTGTAAGCAAAGCTTGACCAATGTTCCCTTGTACTCTTAAAGTAAAGAGTCTACCTTCTTTCTTACCAGAGACAATCTGATTATATCCATTCTCTGGATCTTCAACAAATACTCCTTCATTTGTAAACCTGACTTGAAAACCTTTTTCAACTATCTGTCCCACACTAATCAAGTTTTTAGGTATTGTAGGAACATACAAAACATTGGTTAGCAAATCTGCTCCACTCTTGCATTTCACTTTTCCAATTGAATGTACACTATGTCTTGTATTATCACCAGTTTGAACTGTGTGACTCGAAATGCCTTTTTCCAATTCTGACATCAATTCTATGTTTCCTGACAAATGATTAGAACATCCAGAGTCAATGTAAAATACCTTTAGATCTTCTTTGTCTGATGTGCTGATTGAGTTCATCATCAATTATGTATGACTTTCATTTTGTGTGTCATTTGCATAGTTGTAGTAGGTGGTGTTGTAGGATTGATTTGGTCCCCAACTTCTTCCTCCACCTCTACCGTAGCCTCCTCTTTGACTTTGTCTACCTCTCTGAAAATTACTTTGATATCTTCCACCTCGACCTCTGCTATTGTTGTTTTGATTCTGGTTTGATCCTTGTTGATTGTGCCAACAGTCATGAGCCAAATGATTACTCAATCCACAGATCCAGCAAGCCTTTTTGTTGTTATTTTGATTACCTCTTCCTCTTCCAAAACCTCTTGCTCTTCCTCTGCCAGTGCCTTTACCTCTTGCATAATAAGCTTGAGAACTAGACTCCTCTTCATCCTTTGCTTTACCTTTATCTCCTTTCTTCTTGTTCTTCATGTACATTGCAAAACTTTGTCCTTTATCTCCATCTCCCTTCAAGTCTTGCTCATATGTGAGCATCAAACCAAACGATTGGTTCAAATCTGGAACATAATGATTTAATGAAAGTTCTGTTGATAAGATAAAAGGTTTCCACCTTTCATCCCCTCTCAAACCTGCAAGTCGCTGAGCAATCAATCTGTGATCTTCAACATCTTCATCTATGGATCCAAGACTATCTGCAAGATCCTTCATCTTAGTGACATAGTCACTAATGGTTTGACTTGGCTTCTTCTTGAATGTTGTAAACTCTGACCATAGACTTGCTTTCCGTGCTTTAGTAGTGCTTTGGAAATGATACTCCAATGCATTCCATATATCTTCAGATGATTCCAATCCTCTGATGTGTGGTAGCAAATGATCAGAGATTGTATTGTAAATATATGCCTTTGCACTTGCATCCTTCTTCTGCCAATGCTTTAAAGCATCAAGTTCCTCTTTCTTTGGTCGGCTTTCATCTTCAAATACTGGCTTCTCTTCTTCACCTGTTACATATACCATGAGATCCTTACTCATAAGTAAGGCTTCCATTCTCATTACCCATGCGGAGTAATTATCTCTGTCCAGTTTGTCAATGGAGATATGATCTGCCATAGTTCTTTTCTTCTACTGCAACCTGTGAGCTTAAAGGATAAAGGATAATACCTTTTGAAGTTCTTTATGGATGAGGATACTTTTGAAGTAACATTTTGATGCCTTCTGTCTTCAAATGCTTCACCTTTCAAACTTTAATGGAAAACTTTACAAAACTTCTCGTACCTTTGTCGTCTTCTGCTCTCGAGAATCTTTCTGCTCTTTTACCACTTGTTGATGTATGAAACACCACAAGAAATGAATTAATGTGACACTACAACACCTCTATGGTCACTATTAACTCATTGCCACTCCAAACTTTGAGAAATGATAGCCTAAAGTGAGAACTTTGCTTCTACAGAAATTCCTAGTCACCGAAATGACATACCTTCAGTATTTTGCTAATTTCTCCTAGCTCAAGTATTATTTCTCCATGAAACTTTATAGGCTGAAACTAGAAGAGTAGAGCTTTCCAAAAAGCTATCATATGCATCAAACAGATCTCTAGAACTCAGGTTATGGCTCTCACAAGATGACCCTGTATGACCTTCCAAAACTGGAAATTTTACCTGTTTTAGTAAGAGCGCCTGTTTAAAATTAGAATTCGATGCCTAGCATCGACTTGCAACAAGAATTCGATGTCGGGCATCGACTTGGGATATTTTTGGCCACTTTTTAGCAGGGATTCGATGCCTGGCATCGACTTCCCGCATAAAGTCTTGATCTTTTGGACACCAAAACTATAGGTGATTTCATGCACACTTACAATATGACTTATCAACTGGAATTCGATGCCAGGCATCGAGTTGCTCCAACAACATCATCTTTTCAAGAAGATTTGGCAGTAGATAAAAATCAGATATGAAGATAAGGACTTATCAAGTGAGATTCGATGCCACGCATCGACTTGCTTGGAAAACTTCAACCTTTCAAATCATTACACAGAAGACAAACACTAGAGATGG
>CM035414.1:130346041-130396041 GCA_020310875.1 Ceratopteris richardii
TAATTGTGATAACTTCCATCCTTTACAAGCATCAATAGCAATCAATGATCTAATTGTAGACATTTTAGCAACAGGAATAAAGGTTTCATCATAATCTACCCCATAAGTTAGGGCATAACCTTTGACCACAAGTCTAGCCTTGTATCTAGACACCTTACCATCTGCAAATCTTTTTGTTTTATACACCCACTTACATCCAATGACTTTCTGACTCTTTGGTCTTGGCACCAATTCCCATGTTTCATTTTCAAGTAAAGCATCATACTCTTCTTGTATTGCCTTCTCCCAATTCTGTTTACCTTTAGCTTCTTCATATGTGATTGGATCCTCCTCTGTCTTCACAATGTAAGCATAATCTTTTGTTGTTAGAAAAGATGTATCATAACTATACCTGATAGGCTCTTTTCTTTCCCTTGAGGATCTTCTTACCTCTGCACTTAGTCTCAGCCACATTTGATTCTGGATAAAATCTTGGCCCATCTTCAACATTATCCTGCAATTTACTTTTATAGTCAACATCATCAATATCTTCTTCATACACACTTACTTTTGCCTTCCCTTTCCTTTGTATTTCTTTATCATCTGCATAATCCTATGTTGACCCTGTATACCATGTGTTTTGCTCATCAAATGTAACATCTTTGGTAACAAGAAATTGCTTTGTAGATGGACTCCACAATCTGTAACCCATATGTCTATCATCATACCCAATAAACACATACTTCTCTGCTTTGGGTTCTAGCTTATGTCTCAATTGTGAAGGAACATAAGCATATGCTAGACATCCAAATACCTTACAATGATCAAGAGTAGGTTTCTTACCCCAAAATGCTTCATAAGGAGTTCTTCCCTCCAATGCTTTACAAGGTAACCTATTCACAAGGTATGTTGCAGTGTTGATAGCTTCTGCCCATAAGTAATTTGGACAATTCTTTTCCTTCATCATTGCTCTTGCAAACTCTACAAGAGTTCTATTTCTTCTTTCTGCAACTACATTCTGTTGAGGGGAGTACCTGCAAGTTACTTCTCTTTTTATACCTGCATTCCACAAATGATCATCAAACTCTTTAGAAAATACTCTCCCCCTCCATCTGATCTCAACCTCTTGAGCTTTTGTCCTATAATCCTTTCTGCATAAGCATGATAATGCTTGAATGTCTTGAAGACTTCTGATTTTTCCTTGATTACATATAAAGTAATCCATCTAGTTGCATCATCAACAAACAACACATAATATCTGGATCCATTTATGCTATAGTCCCTTGAAGGACCCCACACATCTGTATGAACTAACTCAAGCATGTTTGAATACTTGTATCCTGATTTTTTGTAAGAACTTTTGTGTGCTTTACCTAATTGACAAGCTTCACACTTGTACACCATGTGTTGCCCTTCAAATTTTGGCAAACCAAGCACCACATCATTCCTTGACATTTCATTTATGGCTCTCTCATTGAAATGACCTAGCCTTTTATGCCATAGGTCTAACTTAGACATCTTTTGACTTCCATAAGTAAATAGAGCATGTCCCACATTACCTTGAACTTTGAGAGTAAACAACCTTCCTTCCTTTTTACCTGCAATAATGTTTCTATGTCCCTGATTTGGATCTTGCACATAGACACCATCATTTGTGAATCTGACTTCATATCCTTTCTCCACAATTTGCCCTCCACTTATCAAGTTTTTAGGAATAGTAGGAACATAAAGTACCTTGCTCAAGAGTGTACTTCCATTCTTTGTCTTCATTGATCCAATGCTTTCCACCTTATGCTTAGTATTGTCACCTATTTGAACTGTATGTCCATTCACCTTTGCTTCCATATCAGTCATCAGTGATATATTGCCACTCAGATGATTGCTACATCCTGAGTCAATATAAAACACCCTTTGGTCTTCTCCTGTTGCTTCATGAGTTGCATTCAAGATGAGAGTCATGTCATCCTTTTGATCTGATGCATAATTATAATAATTGTTGTTGTAGGACTGAGATTGAAAACTTCTTCCACATCCTCTAGCATATGATGTCCTAGCACCTCTTCCTCTGAACTTGCCTCTTTGGTTTCTGCCTCCTCTACCTCTTTGATTAAAACTCTGATTATTATTTCCTCCATTTTGATTGTTATACCAACAATCATTTGCCAAATGATTGGTTCTGCCACAAATCCAACAAGCTTTAGTATTATCTTTGTTCTTACCTCCTCTTCCTTTACCTCTGAAGTTCATCTTTCCTTTTGTAAAGTTAGCTTGACTTGAAGATCCTTCATCATCAGTTGACTGCTTCCCTTTTCCATTCTTTTTCTTGTCCTTGGAGTACATAGCTTGACTTGCACTCCTATCATTATCTCCCTTAATGTCCTGCTCAAAAGTTAGCATGTGTCCTAGCAATTGATTAAGATCAGGAGTAAAGTGATCAAGTGACAATTCTATGGACAATATGAAAGGCTTCCACTTCTCATCTCCTCTCAGACCTGCAAGTATTTTCCTTACCAACTTATCCTCTTCAATGTCTTCATCTACTGCTCCCAAGCTATCTGCAATATCCTTCATTCTTGCCAGATAATCAGAAATTGATTGTGAGCTCTTCTTCTTGAAACTTGTAAACTCTGCCCATAATGAGTACTTCCTAGACTTGGTTGTGTTTTGGAAATGCTCTTCCAAAGCATTCCACACATTTGTTGCACTTTCTAATCCTCTAATGTGAGGTAGAAGATAATCATTTATAGCCATGTAAATGATGCTCCTAGCTTGAGCATCCTTTCTCATCCAGGTTTTCAAATCTGCAAGCTCTTCCCTAGTTGGAATACTAGGATCTGCAAACTCAGGCTTTTCTTCTTCTCTTGTAATGAATGCCATCAAATCTTTGCTCATGAGGTGTGCCTCCATCCTCATGGACCAAGCTGGATAGTTATCCCTATCTAGCTTATCAATCTGCAAGCTTTTTCCCATCTTTGATCTTCTATATCTGCAATTACTATGATTTATGATAGTAAAGTGTACCTTTCATATGAAACTTCAATCCTTTTTGATCCTTCGAACTCGTGATTTGTACTTCTGCAAGTTATCTTAAAGAATTTGTCCTTGTCCACTTTCAATTAGAAGGAACTTCAATATCTGCAGCAGTCGAAACTTCCAATCCTTTACTTCACTTGTATTGCACCTTTAGCTCTAATACCACTGTTGGAGACCTTTTAATCTCCAAAGAAAGTCGATGCCTAGCATCGAGTTTCAGCATAAAGTCGATGCCTGGCATCGACTTCCCACATAAAAGTGGTTTTGCTCATGTCTTGTGTTCATAGGGTAATTCTAGCACTGAAAAAGTGCTCAAAGTTGATGTCTGGCATCGACTTTTGGTTGCAAGTCGATGCTAGGCATCAAATTTTCATTTTAGACACTCAAAATTACTAAAAGAGACAAAATTTCCAGTTTTGGAAAGTCATACAGGGTGATCTTGTGAGATTGATATGATGGAATTTAATCCCTTAGATTTGCACACTAGAAGTGAATTGAACCCAATACCTAGGTCCCTTCATACACCTTTTCTCTTACCTTGTAGTAAAATTTCTATTCACTTGCCTTACATTGATCCAAAATGGTCAATCAAGAACTCTGTACAAAACAGACTATGCAGAGATGTAGGATATGCAAAAATTAGGGTTACATAGATACACCAATTTTGGTGCACATGAAAGTGATTTGAAGAAACCCTATTAGCGAAAGTAAGATGCATATATAAGCTATAGAATGCACCTTAATTCTCTTGAATTGGATATGTACACAAAGCTTTATACCTATTATAAGCAAACTATTTCTATACCTACAAGAGACTAGGGGGGGTGTGGGTTGGATAGCTCCTCCTATGTGCATGTAATTTCCTCCTCTGCATTTTTCCTATCTTGGACTGCTGCATTTTAGCTCCTTGAGCATTGGATGATTCTCTCCTTGAGCCTCCTTGAGTATATGTGTGTTATTCTTCAATGACCTACAAGACTTCCATGCATTTGATGACTCTTCACCTTTTTTTATAGCTTTTGGATGCCTCTCCCAAATTTTCCACCGCCTTAGGACTAGAATGCCTGACTTTGCCCAACCTTGAGACCATCCTAAGTGATTTGAGTCGTGAATTTTGTGCACATTAAGTTCTTTTATCCACCTAGAGCTTGCATAGTTCACATTTTCAACACTCCCCCTCAAGCTTAAGGTGGTAGTGTCTATATCAAGTAAGCTCATAGCTTTTGAAAACTTTGTTAACTTGGTCACATCCAAGATTTTGGTGAAGATATATGTACATTGGTCCTTTGTACCTACAAAATGAACATTAATGTCCCCACTCGCAACCTTTTCCCTTACATAATGGTAATGCACCTCAATGTGCTTGCTCCTTGCATGGTACATGGGATTGTTTGCAAGATGTAGGTTTGACAAGTTATCTCCATAAAGTGGAATTGGTTCAAGTTGTATACCAAGATCTTTGAAGAGCTTCTTAAGCCACATTGTTTCACATGTAATGAGGGCCAAAGCTATATATTCAGCCTCTATTGGACTCAATGGAACTATGGGCTGCTTTTTGTTCATCCATGAATGAGGGCCAAAGCTATATATTCAGCCTCTATTGGACTCAATGGAACTATGGGCTGCTTTTTGTTCATGCATGAAATTGCTTTTGTACCTAGCACAAAAACATATCCAGAAGTTGACCTTCTATCATCGACACTCCTTGCCCAATTTGCATCACTCCATGATCTTACTTGAAGTTCTTCATCATACCTGTATAGAAATCCATAATTAATTGTACTCTTCACATACCTTAACACTCTCTTTGCATGATTGAGATGTTTATATGTGGTTGTGTGCATGAACTGAGATAGAACTCCAACTATGTAGCACAAGATAGGCATTGTGAGTGTAGCAGAGATCAATGATCCCACAATGTTCTTGTATAGTGTAAAGTCTTCTAGCTTCTTACCATCTTCCTTGCTTAACTTGACATTTGAATCCATAGGTTGAGCTATTGGTTTGCAATTTGTCATTTGAAACCTAAACAACATATCTAGAAGATACTTCTTTTGAGAAGATAGATAGCTTCCTTCCCATAGATCACCTCAATGCCAAGAAAGTACTTTACTACACCTAAATCTGATATTTTGAACTCTCTTCCAAGCTTCCCTTTTGTTGGTGCAATCAACAATTGAAGTTTTGATGAAGAATTAAAGTCAAGGACTGAAGGAAAGATCAAGTTATGAAGCATGAAGGAAGTGCATATTTAGAAGATGAAGATGTGTACACATATGTACATTAATTTAGAGTTAGCTCACTTACACTTTTGATTAATTATGAGCTTATAAATATTTGACTATATATACAAGGGAAAATGTCAGGGCAAATATGAGAGAATGTGTAAGAACAAGATTTGAGGAGAATTAGATGTCATTAGACATTTTAGAAGTGATTAGGATCTCTCTCATCACTCAGATGTAAAAATTTTCTAGAAATGAAGAAATGTTGCACCCGATCTTTTTGAGTATTCTCCTTGTGTGTTGAATCTTTTGTGAAATTCTTTTGTACAAGTCTAATTCTATAGTTGATTGACCTTTATACAAATTTTCAGCTTCTAATTGTGATCAGGCTGAGAGAACTGAGTGTAGGAACATTTACATGTGTAAATGGAAAGAAGAGAAGTTGCAAGAGGTGCAAAATTCGATGCTAACGTTTTGATCAATTCTCCTTCCACAGTGTAAATTTTTGAGCAAGCAAGCACTCATTCTTTAATTTTGCTAAAAGCATTTGCATAAATGGGTTCTAGATTGAGAGAACCAAGTGTTAGAAGTTACAGGTGTCTGAATCGACTTCTCAGAAGAACAGTTTTAGACATAGGTGAATTGTTGATACCATTTCTCAAGATCTACTGAGTCTTTTGAAATGATTTAACTTCGAGAAGATGTGAAAACTATAGGCGACACCTTGTGCAAAGTTTTATCAAAAGCTTTACACATTTGATAAGTCAATGAGAGAGTTATGTGCAGTAGACTTTCTGTGTAGTCATCTTCTTCAGAGTTTGATCAAAATTTTGATAATTGATCATTGATCTTTTGAATTGGTGAAGGTTTTGAGTTACTCTTGATATAGTAGCTTGTTCTCTTGGAGATTAACACTCTCCATCAATGGTATCAGAGCAGGAAACATCAAAATTGAAGAAAGGAGGACCCCGATTGCTGCAGCTATAAAGAATTCAACATTTGAAGATTCAAAAGGTGAAAGCTTGAAAGCAAAGCTTGAGTAGGAGGCCAGAAGATATCAAGGAAGACAAAAGGAACTTCATTCGAAGCAAAGGTAATCTTATTACTCATAAAAGCTTGAAGGATTTAATACACAGGTGAAGAAAGGATGGGAGATTCTGTTCAGATAGAGAAATTGGATAGAGAGCTCTATCCAGCATGGTCAATGAGGATGGAATCTCATCTTATGAGCAAAGACTTGATAGGTTATATTACAGGTGAAGAAGAAAAGCCTCAGTTCAGAGATCCTAGTGTTCCAACTAGCAAAGAATTATCAGATTTGAAGACTTGGATGATGAAAGATGCTCAAGCCAGGAGCATTATCTACATGGCAGTTAATGATTACTTGCTACCTCACATTAGAGGTCTTGAAAGTGCAAGTGATATATGGAATGCTTTGGAGGAGCATTTCCAAAACACCACAAAGTCAAGGAAGGCATCCTTGTGGGCAGAATTTACCACATTCAAGAAGAAGGCCTCTCAATCCATCTCAGATTATGTAACAAGGATGAAGGACATTGCAGATGCATTAGGAGCAGTTGATGAAGATATTGACGAGGATAAATTGGTAAGGCAAATCCTCACAGGTTTGAGAGGTGATGATAAATGGAAGCCATTCATTTTGTCTACTGAATTATCACTAGATCATTTTACTCCTGACCTAAATCAGTTTCTAGGACACATGCTAACTTTGAGCAGGATGTCAAAGGAGAAAGTGATAAAAGTACAGGTCGTGATAAGAAGAATATCAAAGGGAAGCAACAAGCAAATGAAGATGAAGGTACAACTAGCCAAGCTAACTTCCTAAGAGGAAGAGGATGTGGCAAAGGTAGAGAAAGAGGTAGGAGTAATAAAGATGGAGTCAAAGCTTGTTGGATTTGTGGTAAGACAAATCATTTAGCTAATGATTGTTGGCATAATACTCAGAGTAATGGTGGATATAAGCAGAATTTTAATTCAAGAGGAAGAGGTGGTAGAAATCAAAGAGGTAATTTCAGAGGTAGAGGTAGTAGAGGTTACTTTGGAACAAATGCAGGTAGAGGATTCCAAAGTCAACAATATAACAATACCTACTACAATTATGCTTCAGATCAGAAGGAGGATTCAACATTGATAATGAATGAAACTTGTGAAAGGCAAAGTCAAGACCAAATTTGACTCAAGGTGTAGCAATCACCTGAGTGGCAACATAGCTTTGATGATTGATTTGGATAGTAAAGTAACTAATCATGTAGTTCAAACAGGTGACAATACAAAGCACAATGTGAAGTCAATTGGATGAGTGAAGGCCAAGGATGGTAGTACTCTCTTGATTAAGGTTTTGTATGTTCCTACCATTCCTAAGAATCTGATAAGTGTAGGAAAAATTGTTGAAAAAGGTTATGAAAGTAGGTTCACTAATGAAGGAGTGTTTGTGGAAGACCCTAGCAATGGGTATAAACAAATTGTTTCAGGAAAGAAAGAAGGAAGATTGTTCACATTAAAGATTCAAGGTAATGTTGGTCATGCTTTGTTCACCTATGGAGGACATAAGATCTCTGAGTTAGATCTTTGGCACAAAGGCTTGGACATTTCAATGAAAGAGGTATTAAAGATATGGTTAAAAATGGTTCAGTGCTTGGATTGCCTAATGTTGCAGGTCAACATATGACATACAGATGTGAGGCATGTCAATTAGGTAAGGCTCATAAGCAATCCTATTCCAAGCATGGTTTTATGTATTCAGAGAAGCTTGAGTTGGTACACACAGATGTGTGGGGACCATCAAAGGATTTCAGTATCAATGGTTCAAGGTATTATGTGATTTATGTTGATGATGCTACCAGATGGATCACTATCTATGTGATCAAAGATAAGTCAGAGGTATTCAATACATTCAAACATTATCATGTGTATGCAGAGAGAATTACAGGTCATAAGTTGAAGAGACTAAGGTGAGATGGAGGGGGAGAGTATTTCTCTAATGAGTTCAATGATTATTTGTGGAATGCAGGTATAAAAAGGGAAATTACTTGCAAGTACTCTCCTCAACAAAATGGTGTAGCAGAAAGGAGGAATAGAACTCTTGTTGAGTTTGCAAGATCCATGATGAAGGAGAAAAATTGCCCACATTATTTGTGGGCTGAGGCTGTAAATATAGCTACATATTTGGTCAATAGATTACCATGTAAAGCTTTGCAGGGTAGGACACCATATGAGGCATGGTGGGGTAAGAGACCTACCCTAGACCATTGCAAAGTATTTGGATGTTTGGCATATGCATATGTGCCATCTCAATTAAGGCACAAATTGGAACCTAAAGCTGAAAAGTATGTATTCATTGGATATGATGATAAGCAGATGGGATATAGGTTGTGGATTCCATCCACAAAACAATTCCTTGTATCAAAGGATGTTACATTTGATGAGCAAGCTACTTGGTATGCAGGTACAATCAATATTTATGCAGGTGATGAAGAAGTTGTGAATCAAAAGAAAGGTAAATCAAAGGTTCAGATATTTTATGAAGAGGAGAACAATGAAGTATAGGTTGAAGTTGAAGAAGTGCCAAGATTTGATCTAGAGTGTGATGAACTAGAAACCTCAAGAAGTGGAGCACTCAAAAGGTCATCAAGACACAAATGGCAACCTATAAGGTATAGCTATGACACTTCGTTTTTGGATACCAAAGATTATGCTTATATGATAAAGGCAGATGAAGACCCTTCTACATATGAAGAGGCAAAAGGTAAGGAAAATTAGGAGAAAGCTATGCAGGAAGAGTATGATGCATTGATCGAGAATCAGACATGGGATTTGGTTCCTAAACCAAATAGTCAGAAGATCATTGGATGCAAATGGGTCTACAAGACAAAGAGGTATGCAGATGGAAGTGTGTCTAGGTATAAAGCTAGACTTGTTGTGAAAGGGTTTGCTCAGACATATGGTGTAGATTATGATGAGACCTATAGTCCTGTGGCAAAGATGACAACTATCAGGACACTCATAGCTATTGCTCCATGTAAAGGTTGGAAGTTATGTCAATTAGATGTGAAGAATGCTTTTCTAAATGTTTATATCTCAGATGATGTTTTCATTGAGCAACCACAAGGATTCAGAGATGAAAGGTATCCAAATCATGTATGTAAGCTCAAGAGACCTTTGTATGGCTTGAAGTAGGCCCCAAGGGCATGGAATTATAGACTTGTGAAGTTCTTGAAAGAACTTGGTTTCCAAGTATCTAAAGCAGATAGTCACTTGCTTGTTAAAGCAAGTGATGATGGGTTCATTTACATGTGCATATATGTTGATGATATAATTCTTACAGATACAGATGAGAAAGGCATTCAAAGTCTAAAGAAGCAAATGGAGAAAGAGTTCAAGATTAGTGACTTGGGAGACTTGTCATATTTCTTGGGCATGGAGATCTCATACACTCAACATGGAGTGTATGTAACTCAAGAAAGGTATTTGGGAAACTTGTTGATCAAGTTTAAAATGGATGATTGCATGGTAGCACCTACTCCAATGGAGGTTAAGCAGATATGGAGGAGAAGAATTCAAGGACATGAAGCTATATCAAAGTTTGGTTGGTAGTCTGATCTATGCTACTTTAACTAGACTTGACTTGTCATATGCAGTTGGAGTATTATCTCAACTCATGCATTGTCCTAGGAAAGAACATTGGATTGCAGGACAAAGAGTGTTGAGGTACGTACACTCAAAAAAGGTTTGTATTATGGTTTTACATCAGATACAAACATCAAGATCTATAGTGATGGAAATTGGACAGGTAATCCTGATGATAGGAGATCAACTTATGGATACTTGTGTTATGTGGGAGATAAGTTAATTTTTCTTGGTGTTCAAAGAAGCAACATACAATTGCTTTATCATCCATAGAGGCTGAGTACAAAGGTATGGTGGAAGCTGCAAAGGAAGTGATATGGCTAAAGACTCTCATGAAGAGTTTTGACATCACTCAGAGTATACCCACTATTCATGGAGATAACATGAGTTCATTGTATTTAGCTGCTAATCCTATTTTTCATGCCAAGACTAAACATATTGAGATTCAGTATCATTTCCTAAGAGAGAAGGTGATAGATAAAGAAATTGAAGTTATACATACTTCAACAAAAGATCAGATAGCTGATATGCTAACCAAGAGCTTGGATGGACTAAAGCTGCAGAGATTCAAAGACATGGCACGCATAAAGAAGATAGAGAAACCCTCAATTGATGATTGAGGGGGAGCTGTTGGTGCAGGGCAATCAACAATTGAAGTTTTGATGAAGAATTGAAGTCAAGGACTGAAGGAAAGATCAAGTTATGAAGCATGAAGGAAGTGCATATTCAGAAGATGAAGATGTGTACACATATGTACATTAATTTAGAGTTAGCTCACTTATACTTTTGATTAGTTATGAGCTTGTAAATATTTGACTATATATATAAGGAAAAATGTCGGGGCAAATATGAGAGAATGTGTAAGAACAAGATTTGAGGTGAATTAGATGTCATTAGACATTTTAGAAGTGAGTAGGATCTCTCTCATCACTCAGATGTAAAAATTTTCCAGAAATGAAGAAATGTTGCACCCGATATTTCTGAGTATTCTCCTTGTGTGTTGAATCTTTTGTGAAATGCTTTTGTACAATTCTAAGTCTATAGTTGATTGACCTCTGTACAAATTTTTAGCTTCTAATTGTGATCAGGCTGAGAAAATTGAGTGTAGGAACATTTACATGTGTAAATGGAAAGAAGAGAAGTTGTAGGAGGTGCAAAATTTGATGCTAATGTTTTGATCAGTTCTCCTTCCACAGTGTAAAGTTTTGAGCACGCAAGCACTCATTCTTCAAGTTGGAAGGTAAGCTACCTATGGCTAAAAGCATTTGCAAAAATGGGTTCTACATTGAGAGAACCAAGTGTTAGAAGCTATAGGTGTCTGAATCGACGTCTCAGAAGACCAGTTTTAGACATAGGTGACTTGTTGAGATCATTTCTCAAGATCTACTAAGTCTTTTGAAAGGGTTTAACGTTGAGAAGATGTGCAAACTATAGACAACACCGTGTGCAAAGTCTTATAAAAAACTTTACACATTTGATACGTCAATGAGAGAGTTATGTGCAGCAGACTTTCTTTGTAGTCATCTTCTTCATAGTTTGATCAAAATTTTGATAATTGATCATGGTTAAAGTTTGAGAGCCTAATTGTAAACAGGCTGAGAGAATTATGTGTAGGAACATTTATATGTCAAGAAGTGTTGAGTGCCTTCCGAAACAGGTGCAATCTCGATGTTCAAAGAATTGATCTGTTCTTAGTGTACAATGTAAAGTTTACACAAATCAAGAGTCAAAATCTAAGCAAAGGTAAGCCATCTATGGCTAAAAGCATTTGCTTAAAGGGGTTCTAGTTTGGGAGAACCATGTGTTAGAAGTTGCAGGTGTCAGAATCGATTATACAGGAGAACAGTCTCAGACATAGGTGAACAGTTTGATTCATTTCTCAATACTTAATCTTTTGAAATTATTTAACTTGCAGAAGGTGCGCAATCTTTAGGCAACACCTTGTGCAAAGTTTTATCAAAACCTTTACACATTTGGTCAGTCAATGAGTGAATTATGTGCAGCAGACTTTTTGAGTACTAACTCTCTTCACATTTAGTTCAAGATTTTGACAATTCAGTATTGATCCTACAAATTGGCAAAGGTTTTGAGTTATTCTTGATATAGAGGTGCTCTAACATCAAGGATAGCTTGTTCTTTTGGAGATTAACACTCTCCATCAGTGGTATCAGAGCAATAATCATAAAAATTGAAGAAACGAGGACCCCGACTGCTGCAATCATACAAAAATCAATACTTGAAGGTTCAAATGGTGAAAGTTTGAAGTGAAAGCTTGAGAAGGAGGCCTGAAGCTATCAAGAAGATCAAAAGGAACTTCATTCGAAGTAAAGGTACACTTATTTATCATAAAGGTTGAGGAATTTAATACACATGTGAAGAAAGGATGGGAGATTCTCTTCAGATAGAGAAATTGGATAGAGAAAACTATCCAGCATGGTCAATGAGGATGGAAGCTCATCTCATGAGCAAAGATTTGATAGGTTATATTATAGGTGAAGAAGAAAAACCACAATTCAGAGATCCTAGTGTTCCAACTAGGGATGAACTATCAGATT
Source organism: Ceratopteris richardii (assembly GCA_020310875.1). Lineage (NCBI taxonomy): Eukaryota > Viridiplantae > Streptophyta > Polypodiopsida > Polypodiales > Pteridaceae > Ceratopteris > Ceratopteris richardii. The sequence continues at coordinate 130,358,481 of CM035414.1, forward strand.
TGAAGACCTCGATGAAGAGAGATGCTCAAGCTAGGAGCATTATCTACATGGGAGTCAATGACTATTTGCTACCTCATATTAGAGATCTTGAAAGTGCAAGTGATATATGGAATGCTTTGGAGGAGCATTTCCAAAACACTACAAAGTCAAGGAAGGCATCTTTGTGGGTACAGTTTACCACATTCAAGAAGAAGGTCTCTCAATCCATTTCAGATTATGTAACAAGAATGAAGAACATTGCAAATGCATTAGGAGCAGTTGATGAAGATATTGAGGAAAATTGGTAAGGCAAATTATCACAGGTTTGAGAGGAGATGAGAAATGGAAGCCATTCATTTTGTCTATTGAATTTTCACTAGATCATTTCACTCCTGATTTAAATCAGTTGCTAGGGCACATGCTAACTTTTGAGCAAGATGTCAAAGGTGATGGTGATAAGAGTGCAGGTCAAGCAGCGTATTCAAAGGATAAGAAGAAGAATACAAAAGGCAAGCAACAAGCAAATGAAGAAGAAGGCACAGCTAGCCAAGCCAACTTCCAAAGAGGAAGAGGAGGTGGCAAAGGTAGAGGAAGAGGCAGAAGCAATAAAGATGGAGTCAAATCTTGCTAGATTTGTGGTAAGACGAATCATTTAGCTCATGATTGTTGGCATAATAATCAGAATAATGGAGGATATAATCAGAACTTTAATTCAAGAGGAAGAGGTGGCAAAAATCAAAGAGGTAATTTCAGAGGTAGAGGTAGTAGAGGTTACTTTGGAAGAAATGCAGGTAGAGGTTTCCAAATTCAATCCTACAACAATACCTACTACAATTATGCTTCAGATCAAAAGGAGGATTCAACCTTGATTATGAATGCAACTTGTGAAAGACAAAGTGAAGATCAAAGAGTCTTCTACATTGACTCAAGGTGTAGCAATCACTTGAGTGGCAATATAGCCTTGATGACTGATTTGGAAAATAAGGTAACTAATCATGTAGTTCAAACAGGTGACAATACAAAGCAGAATGTGAAGTCAATTGGATCAGTGAATGCCAAGGATGGAAGTACTCTTCTGAGTAAGGTCTTGTATGTTCCTACAATTCCAAAGAATCTGATAAGTGTAGGACAAATTGTTGAAAAAGGTTATGAAGTAAGGTTCACTAATTATGGAGTTTTTGTGGAAGACCCTAGAAATGGGTATAAAAAAATTGTTTCAGGGAAGAAAGAAGTAAGACTCTTCACATTGAAGATTCAAGGTAATGTTGGTCATGCCTTGTTCACTTATGGAGGAGATAAGATCTCTAAGTTAGATCTTTGGCACAAAAGGCTTGGACATTTCAATGAAAGAGGTATAAAGGATATGGTTAACAATGGTTCAGTGCTTGGATTGCCTAATGTTGTAGGTCAACATATGACATACAAATGTGAGGCATGTCAATTAGGTAAGGCTCATAAGCAATCTTATTCTAAGCATGGTTTCATGTAAGCTTGAATTCGTACACACAGATGTGTGGGGACCATCAAAGGATTTCATTATAAATGGTTCAAGATATTATGTGATTTATGTTGATGATGCTACCAGGTGGATCAATATCTATGTGATCAAAGATAAATCAGAGGTATTTAATACATTCAAATATTATCATGTGTATGCAGAAAGAATTACAGGTCAAAAGTTAAAGAGACTAAGGTCAGATGGAGGGGGAGAGTATTTCTCTAATGAGTTTAGTGATTACTTATGGAATGGAGGTATAAAAAGGGAAGTTACTTGCAGGTACTCTCCTCAACAAAATGGTGTAGAAGAAAGAAGGAATAGAACTCTTGTTGAGTTTGCAAGATCCATGATGAAGGAGAAAAATTGTCCAAATTATTTGTGGGCTGAGGCTCTAAATAAAGCTACATATTTGGTCAATAGATTACCATGTAAAGCTTTGTAGGGTATGACACCATGAGGCATGGTGGGGTAAGAGACCTACCTTAGATCATTGCAAAGTATTTGGATGTTTGGCTTATGCATATGTGTCATCTCAGTTGAGGCATAAATTGGAACCTAAAGTTGAAAAGTATGTGTTCGTTGGATATGATGATAAGCAGATAGGATATAGGTTGTGGAGTCCATACACAAAACAATTCCTTGTATCCAAGGATGTTACATTTGATGAGCAAGGGACTTGGTATGCAGGTACAATCAATATTCATGCAGGCGATGAAGAAGTTGTGCATCAAAAGAAAGGTAAATCAAAGGTTCAAATATTTGATGAAGAAGAGAACAATGAAGTACAGGTTGAGGTTGAAGAAGTGCCAAGGTTTGATCCAAAATCTGATGAACGAGAAACCTCAAGAAGTGGAGAAATCAGAAGGTCTTCAAGACACAAATGGCAACCTACAAGGTATAGCTATGACACTTCTTTTTTGGCTACTAAAGACTATGCTTACATGATGAAAGCAGATGAAGACCCTTCTACATATTGTTAAACGTTGTGTTCTAACTGTCAGAAGTGTGTTTAAACGTTGTTGGGTTCTTGGGAGTGGAAGGGGTCTGTAAAAACAGAGGCCCTATGCTTGTTTCCCAAAATGACTTCACAACACATAATATACCAACATTCAAGATGTTATCAAGAATTGGTATCTCATTCTCATTCTTTACGGTTCGTCATTTTAACTCTATCAGAGTCTACCAAACACAGTGTACCAGACTATCAGTATCGTAATATCGAATTACCTCAAAACCCTTTTTCCGAATACACACGACTGTAACATTTAACAGTAGTTCAACCTTCACCAAACAGTGCTCACAATCAGACAAACCGAAAACACAGAAGGACTCAACAGTTTCAAACATACAGTGCTGAAGACTAACACACACTGGAGATAACCATTACTGTAGCCCAAATCTCACCGTACAAGTACAGATCTCAATATTGAGAACAACACAATCCTGCACAGCGTTTTTAGGAACACTACCACAGTTACACAGACTTCATCAGCAATTGGCAGATCAATCAAGAAGAAGGACACCATGATCTATGTACTTAACAGAACAATCGTCACAAAGATCCGCAGAACAACTCTCTTAGACAACAGTCCGGCGATTTACTGGATGTAAATAAAACTCACAGCCGCAACAGAGATCGATAGACAACGAACACAGATACGCACAGTATATTCAGAATACTCAGGAATTAGACAAGCAACGCTACAGCAACTCGAACAAGTGTCGATAATACCACACAGAAATGAACACAATACTCCAAATTAGCCAACTCGACACACAGTAACGACCACGACAATCACCCAGAAAGATAGTCTGGTGATTCCACGAATCGGCACTGAGCATCTCTTTTCATTGCTTTATATAAAAGATTACAACTGTCAGTGTAACAACTTTTCGCACGTGCGAACAAAAGATTCAGTTTTACAACTTCCAATCCGGCGGCCGACTAACACTCTGGCACGCACGGTGGACTCGAACCCGTAGGTTTTACAAAATTACTATTCTTCTATAATTCCGTCTAAATACATGTTTTTGGCTAATCTAAAGGTTCGGGCGATTTTCTTCTTTAACGTTTCTAACAGTTGTTTGAGAGTATCCGGTTCTACTAGTTGTGCATCTACTCTTACAGAACTTAAAGCTATAGCTTCGGTCAGCAAAATTTTTGCTTGCGTCTGCAGAAAGGCTTCTTGTAGGTAGAAATCGTTCGATAGGGCCGCATCTCTGGAAACTTTCATTTCTACCACTTGTTTCTCCATCTTGCTTACTCTTTCTTTCTGATTCTCCAGCTGATTCTCCCTTCTTTCGATCTCTTGATTCTGAAACTGTATGGTTCTGGAATATGCATCCCTTTCTCTTCGAAGATCTGTTATTACTTTTTGTAATTGTGCTTCTAATGTCAGTTTTCGCCGTAGAATGTTGTTTACCTCGTCGAATTCTATCTTACATTTCTGGAGTTCTTCGGTTGTTTTCATCGCCAGATCGTATTGCTCTTGGCCTTTTTGTACCACTTCGTCTAGTTGAACTCTGGTTTCTTCGAGCAGATTTCCTAATGCGATTCTTGCATCTTCTTTGTCCTGTAACTCTTGCTTCATTTTACTGTTTTCGGCATTTGCATTTTGTAATGATTCTTCTTTCTTTGTGAGCTCAGCCACCGCCGCATCTCTGTGTCTGGTAACCATTTCCTGTTCGGCAATTCTGGCCTGTAATTCCTTCAGCTGTTCTTGTAGAGATTGGTTTTCGGCTTTGGCTACTAGTAATTCTTCCTGTAGGGGGCTAATGTCGGCCTCCAGTAGATCTACTTTATGTTGGAATTCATTGCGAATATTCTCTGTTACTTGTTTCATTTGTTGTGGCAGTTGTTGTGATAAGTGGATTAGCATCTGTCCCATAGATGCTAACTCAGAAAATACGGGAGTGGATGGGAGTGGAAGATGAGGACGAGGTTGTGATGAGGATGTGGTGAGGAGCTGCTGGGAGTTCGGTGGAGAGTAGTTTGGGGATGAGGAAGAAGAAGCAGTGGGTTCTTCGGGACGAATGGGTGGAGCAGGGATAATTGGGTTGATTGGAGGCTCCGGTGGGGGAGTGGGAAGAACAGCGTTAGGTTCTGTTACCTGTTTTGTGGTTTGTTGTGTGGTGTCGGCGGTGTTGGCAGCTGTGGACTCGACTGCTTTCAGTAGCTCTTCGAAAACTTCTTTAATGATTTGTTCCTCATCTCCTTGTTGTTCCTGCTCAGATTGCTGCTGAGATGCTTCTTGGGACGAGCTTGTGTCCGAGTCGGTGTGATCCTCCTGTTCTTGTTGCCCTTCTGACGAAGACTGTGCTGATGATTCGTGCTGCATAGATGTTGCGGTGTCATGGAAGGTTTCTTCGTCCTGTTTTTCTTCTTCTTTGTCATCTTCTTTATTTCCTTCCTCTGAACCTTATGCTTCACTTTCAGATGAGCTGATTCTAATTCTTTTTCGGTGGAAGAGTTGATTGAGTTCCTCTTCGTCTTCTTCATCATCTTCCAATAATTGGGCCGATTCTTCATGGTGCAGGACCGGGCCTCTGGGTGGTGGTTGTGCTGCAAGAATGGCCGGAAAAAGGAAAGATATGATGTGCGGCAGTCTGGACCTTGGCATTCCTCCTTTGTTTACCTGTTTGATGATCGAAACACATTCTTTGTGAATGCGGTGGAAGAAGTACGATGCAAAATTTATAGGTTCTCGGGTAGCTAAGTCTATGGCGGAGTAGAAGGGTCGAGATATTCCATATGTGCGCTTTTGGAGATTGAGGATGGCTACTAAGAATTGTAACGCGGATGTCTCAAGTTCAGGATGGCAGAGGATGGCGTATTCGTTAGAGGAACTCCTAGGGAATAGTTGATTCATGGTGGCTATTGGCAGATTCGGGCCACTTTCCCGACCTTGCTGAGGGAGTCTACACACCTCAGCAAAAGCTTGGAAGGTGATTACGGTTCGTGAAGGTAGGGATGTGATCGCCCAACTTTGTTCGGTGGGAGGTGTTTTAGTGATAGCGGCGATTATCTGAGCAAAAAACAGGTGGGATTCCACTGAATGCCACGGCAGTTTAGCGAAATTGGATAACCCACGGGTGCGTAGAAACTCTCCTACCTCGGTAGGGAGTCCGTCACGGAAAGCGGCATAGTTTGCCAGAGCTTCCATGGCGCAAACGATGATAGCAAGCACAAAACGCAAACGCACAGGGTATACACAGTCACACAAATCACGCAAGCACAATAGCAATTTTTGGCGAAATAGAGAAGGTTAAGTAGATGTTCGGCAGTGGGAAGCAATCAAAATCACTAATAATCGTTCGTCATTGAGATGATAACTTCTTAACTTTGGTGTGCATGCATGAGTAGCTGGAAAGGGCAGGGCAGCTGTTGACATAATTAGGTATCAAAACGTGGATATTTACAGACTTATTTTATTAAGCACGCAAAAAATAAAAGAAAAGAAAAGAAGAGAAAAGGAAAGAAAAGAGAATGCCAAAAGATGCGGCCAACCGCAAAACGTTTCATTGCGGGTTAGATGTTTGTTGATACGGCCGCAGCTTCGAACCGTTGATGACTTTCGGAAGAGGAATTCCGGTCAAAGTAGTCAACCGAAAAGTTGTTGGGCCCACTTGTTCAAAAATCGGGTAGGGGCTAAACCATCGTAACTTGAATTTGCCCGCAGAGCGATTTGATTTTGCATTGTAAAATAGTACAAGTTGTCCCACCGTAAAAACTGGGGTCTTTAGATAGCGATCATGTGTTCGAGCTTGTCTTAGCTGTATTTCCTGCATAGTTAGAAAACTTTGCCATCGGTGCTCATCCAGTTTTCTGAGTGTATCTAGCCAAAATGATAAAGAATCTTCTGGTATTAATTTCTGAGTGAGAGCCACACGTAAGCTTGGCACAATAATTACCATGGGTGCTATGGCTTCCAATCCATAAGCTACTTTGAAGGGTGTTAGACCTGTTGCTACCTTATAGGTAGTTTGGTATGCCCACAGGACTACAGGTAACAGTTGGTCCCATCTTTCCGGTGCTTCCAAAATGAGTTTTCGAAGCATATTGAGCAGGGTCTTGTTTGTACTCTCAGGCAAACCATTTGCACGAGGATAATATGGTGAACTGAATTTATGCGTGATCTGAAAAAGAATGTGTGAGTACTTTCATTAGATTGTTAACAAAATGAGTGCCCTGATCTGTAACAAGCTCCAGAGGTAATCCAAAGCGCGGAAAGATATCTTTCATTAGGCAATTTGCCACCGAAACAGCTGTTGCAGATTTTAAAGCCCATGCTTCTGCCCATCTGGTCGTATAGTCTGTACAAGTCAGAATATAACGATTATTGTTGAGTATTGTTGGCGGTGTAATAGGTCCGATAAAGTCTAGACCCCACTTCTGAAAAGGCTCTAATGGCAAGACAGGTTGTAGAGGGAAAAGATGAAGTTGCAGGGGCTGTCCAGATCTCTGACAACTATCACATTGTTTGACAAACTGTGATACATCCTTGTATATAGTACGCCACCAAAGTCCGCTTTGCAGAATTTTTTGGTGCGTTAAATCTGTTGCAAAATGGCCATCGGAAGGAATTGAGTGAGCCAACGTAATGACTGAGTTAACTTCATGTGGTGGAATACAACGAAGTAAAACTCCAGTGTGATCCATATAGTAGAATTCCCCAGCAATCAACCGAAATCGACGGCTGGAAACTGCAATTTTCCTGCATATTGCAGTAGAAGTCTGAGAAGGGAGGCATCCATCAGTAAGAAAGGTCAATATCTGATCATAGTATGTAGATGCATAGGTGGGTCTGCAATTTCATCATTAGTTGGTTCAAAAACATAAATTGCCGGTGTTGTGTCATCTACACCGACCGGAGCTTCACCGGAATCTAAGCGAGAAAGGAAATCTGCTAAGGCATGTGAACTGCCAGGCCGATGAATAACTTCGTAATCAAATTCTTGTAAAAGCAAAACCCATCGCGCTAATCGGCCACCTAAGTGCTGTTGCCAAACCAGATAGACAAGTGCAGCATGATCTACATGAAAAGTAAATTTGCGGCCAAGTAAATAATGCCTGAACTTCTTGACAGAGTATACTAAACCCAGACATTCCCTTTCAGTTACAGAGTAATTCTTTTCCGCAGGGGCAAGCCTTCGACTTGCATAGTATACTGGTCTGAACCACTTATTTGTTTGTTGCATTAATATGCTTCCAATTGCTATATCTGAGGCATCAAAAAATACATGAAAGGGGTGATCCCAGTCGGGAGGCTGTAAGATGGGAACTTGTGTTAATAAACACTTTAAACGATCAAATGCTATCTGACATTCCTGAGTCCACTCAAATTGTCGAGGATTCTTGGTGATTAATCTGTTCAGTGGTATTGCCAAATGAGCAAGCCACCATAAGTGCCGACCATGCCATCTTACTTGTCCCATGAAGCGCATCACTTCCTTAGGTGTAGTGGGCACAGGTGCTTCTAACACAGCTGTAATTTTATCTGGATCCACCTATATACCTTGTGCAGATACGATGTGGCGAAGTAGCCTTCCACATGAAACCGCAAACACAGATTTGTTTGGGTTCAAACAGAGTCTGTATTCTCTGCATTTTTCAAAGCAACACCGTAAATGGAACAAGTGTGCTACTATCTTGCCAAATAACGAAAAATCATCCATATAAACTTGCATAAACGAGGTAAGGTAAGGGGAGAATATTTCGTGCATACACCTCTGAAAAGTACTTGGGGCATTTCTTAATCCAAACCACATTACGGTACAAGCAAAAACACCCCAATTGGTGATGAAGGCGGTCTTTGGGATATCCTGTTCAGCCATTCTAACTTGATTATACCCACTGTATCCATCTAGGAATGAATACATTTCATGTCCTGCTACTCTATCAAGCATTGTGTCAAGAAAAGGTAGCGGAAATGGATTAGGCACCGTAGTTGCGTTCAGTTTCCGGTAATCTACACATATTCAAAGCTGCTTATTCTTTTTAGGCACAATAACAATTGGTGAGATCCATTCAGCATGCTCTACTGGTACAATGAATCCGACTTTGAGTAGCCTATCAAGTTCTGCCTTTACCTGTGATGCATAGTTCGGATTCATCTGGTAGCTTGGTTGTTTGATTGGTTTTGCTTCTGGCTTCAGCATGACCCTGTGTTGATAAGTGCGCGGGTCCAAACCCTTCATATCTTTGTAATCCCATGCAAAGACATCGGAGAACTCTTGGAGTAGCTGGATTAGGTCTGCTTGAAATGTTTCCGGTAAGTTTTCTTTTATCTTGACAGGACGCGGATGGTCTTCATCTCCTAAATTATAAGTGATCAACTGATCCTCTGGAACATAAAATTGTCGGGGCTTCTCTGTATCGTCAGCTGGCTTAAAAAGTTGTTGCAGTTGAGCGTCATCTATAGCAGCAGTATCTTCCTTCTTATCTTCTTCTGTTACAGGCATCACCGTACAAACTACGGGATTCCAATTATCTACAACAGATTGTAGATCAAGTTCCTAGGGAGATTAAGTCAATGTTGTTCTTTAAAAACTCTTCTTCTTCATCATCTGACAACCCATCTAACATATGAACTGGTTCTGCAAAATATGGTATAGCATGCAATTCGCAAGGCTGTATAGCATCTAGTTTTACAATATATTTATGATTATTGTCTTTGAAAGTGAGTTCCTGTGCAGACCAATCTTGTATGACCTTAGCTTGCTTCAGCCAAGGACGGCCAAAAAGAAGATTATAATCAAGGGTGGATTTCGGTAATTCTAGGACGACAAAGGTCATCTTAAATGTGGTACCCTGCAAAGTTATTGGTACATTCCGTACAAGTCCTACTGGATGGACTCTTGACTGGTCAGCCATTCTGACAAAGAACTGAACTGGTTCGATTTCAGTCCATCCTAACTTCTTACACAGTGCAGTAGTAGCAATGTTGACTCCAGATCCTCCATCAATTAGTACTTGTGTAATTTTATGATTTTTATACCATACCGTAATTAAAGGAACCGAATGATCGACCGTAGAATCAGGTTCCGGTTGCACTACCGTTGTTGCTGGAATGCAAGAAGGTACAGGACTGAACTGTTGTTGGAATTGTTGTCGAACTCTGGTACTAGTGCAAGTAATTGGCCAAGAGGAAGAGTAATGGACGCTTTAGATAAAATCTCCCAGGCCTTATGTGATTGAATTGTGCTTTCCATGGATTCTGAAGATGATGCGCTGGCTGAAGAGGATGTATCTGCTGAAGATGATGTGCCTGCTACTGAATTAGAATCTTGTTTTTGTGTTCCTTCCTTGGTTAGTAGAGCCTGTGTCACCAAAATAGGATCTGGAAACACTGGAGGTTCGGCGGTGGTCCATTGACTGGCCTTATCATACATCCTTTGTTGTTCACGTATGCCTGGTTCAAATACTTCTGCCGCTGGTTGCAGTTGCTTACCAGATCGGGTCTGAATTACTGCAGCTTGCATTTCTACGGGCGTGATTTGTACCATATTAGTCATTGGGTTTTGTCGTTCTTTCTTCCTCTAATCATACTCAGCTGCATCCTTACAAAATCTTCCAATGTGACCAAATTCACCGCAAAAATGGTAGCGTGGTGGTGGCAAATTGGGATTTTCCTGTGTTGGTCCGACCTGCCAGTGATTTGCATTGTAGTTATTATTTCTCTGTCGTCTGTAATTTCGATAGCCTTGTTCTTGGTTGTTTCTCATTTGCGGAGGTACATAATGATTGGCTGGCTGTCCTGGTTCCTGTATAATAGCATTGACAGTTGCGGTTCCCTGCACTTTGGCGTTGTATGCACAGTTTTCGGTAGTATGTCCGGTCGTGTTGCAGATAGCGCAAAACAACTGATTAAGTGCATAAGTGGCACTAGTGTGCCCTGAATTCTTGCATGTGGTGCAGAACATTTGTCTGGTCGGGTCTTCTGCAATATTTTTATTTGCCTTTAACCATTCCAAGTCTTCTGTAAATCCTCCAACCTTGTTTTCCAACTGCAAAGCCATTGCAATCACTGCATCTAGCATCATAGCTCCTACACAGCGTATGATCATAATCTGTTTAAGTTGCGGAGTCAATCCATTGATAAACCATTGTGTGATAACGTCATCCGGTAGGTTGGCATGTGCTGGTGGTAATTGCCTCAAATGGGTTCTGAATAGAGTGGCATATTCCTGCACTGTTTGATTTATCTTCTGTCTATTGTTTTGTAGGTAGTCGAAAATTTCGGCTGGATTCTTCTTTAGCCTGAATCTTTGCAAAAATGCATCCCTTACTGCTTCATAGGTGCCGAAATGGTTAATATCATATTCTGTAAGCCATCTTGCTGCTTCATTAACCAATGTAGACTGGAAGACAATAGCCTTATATGCCGGATCGGGTGGATGGTTGAGCACTACGTAACTTATCTCAAATGTGCGTACATGAGCATCTGGGTCATCTCCTAGAAATCCACCGAATTTAGTGTACGTTACTCCGGTTGGAGTCGGCCTTGGTGGGCATGGTTGTTGTTGTTGTTGTTGCCCGTTCATGGTGCTGATGGTTGTATTGTGACTATCTTCTGTACCCCGAGACTGAATATCTGAATCATCGGAATCTGTATCGTCAGCCTGTGCACTTTTCGGGTCGATAATCTTGTTCAATATGTTTCGAATCTCGGTTTCGAACAAGCTACCTTCCTTCTTGATGTCAAATGTACTCCAAATAGCGGTGACTGGACTGATGATTCACCAAAAAATGGTAAATCACCGCTGGAAAACTGTGATCTTTCAGCAACTGGTACCGAAATATCACCGGAATGTGTTGATTTTTCACCAATACAGGGTGCTTTTTCTCCCTTGCTGATTTCTTTGACTAAGATGTTTCTATTCGTAAACAAGTTTGAATCTTTACTCAATGATGTTAAATTAACTTCATACTACGTCCTGTTAGATTCTGGAGTTACTAATATCTTCGACAGATTGTGACGAAATCGCACTGGAATCTGCCTGAGATTTAGTTCGTTCCACCGGAATATGATCGGAATCCTTACTAACGTTCTTTATTTTCTTGACAACTGGGTTAGACCTATCTGTGCTTTTACCTCCTGGAGGCATCCTTAGCAAATTAGGTACCCCAGGCTGGCGGTTCTTTGGATACGTTTCACCAGATCGAGTAACCGGCATGTATCATCTTTTGGTACTAATCGCGTACTATTACTGTCGATTTACAATTTACAGTCACGTTTCCATAACTGATTTGCAACAATCTGATATGTTGCCACCGTCCCACCGTGCGTGCCAGTGTTAAACGCTGTGTTCTAATTGTTAGAAGTGCGTTTAAACGTTGTTGGGTTCTTGGGAGTGGAACGGGTCTATAAAAACAGAGGCCCTATGCTTGTTTCCCAAAATGACTTCACAACACACAATATACCAACATTCAAGATGTTATCAAGAATTGGTATCTCATTCTCATTCTTTACGGTTCGTCATTTTAACTCTATCAGAGTCTACCAAACACATTGTACCAGACTATCAGTATCGTAATATCGAATTACCTCAAAACCCTTTTTCTGAATACGCACGACTGTAACATTTAACAGTAGTTCAACCTTCACCAAATAGCGCTCACAATCAGACAAACCGAAAACAGAGAAGGACTCAACAGTTTCAAACATACAGTGCTGAAGACTAACACACACTGGAGATAACCATTACTATAGCCAAATCTCACCATACAAGTACAGATCTCAATACTGAGAACAACACAATCCTGCACAGGGTTTTTAGGAACACTACCACAGTTACACAGACTTCATCAGCAATTGGCAGATCAATCAAGAAGAAGGACACCACGATATACGTACTTAACAGAACAATCGTCACAAAGATCCGCAAAACAACTCTCTCAGACAACAGTCCGACGATCTACTGGATGTAAATAAAAATCACAGCCGCAACAGAGATCGATAGACAAGGAACACGGATACGCACAGTATATTCGGAATACTCAGGAATTAGACAAGCGACGCTACAGCAACTTGAACAAGTGTCGATAATACCACACAGAAATGAACACAGTACTCCAAATTAGCCAACTCGACACACAATAACGACCACGACAATCACCCAGACAGACAGTCTGGTGATTCCACGAATCGTCACTGAGCATCTCTTTTCATTGCTTTATATAAAAGATTACAACTCTCAGTGTAACAACTTTTCGCGCGTGCGAACAAAAGATTCAATTTTACAACTTCCAATCCTGTGGCCGACTAACAATATGAAGATGCAAAAGGTAAGGAAAATTGGGAGAAAGCTATGCAGGAAGAGTATGATGCATTGATGGAGAATGAGATATGGGATTTGGTTCCTAAACCAAATAGTCAGAAGACCATTTGATGCAAATGGGTCTACAAAACCAAGAGGTATGCAGATGGAAGTGTGTCTAGGTATAAAGCTAGACTTGTTATGAAAGGGTATGCTCAAACATATGGTATAGATTATGATGAGACCTATAGTCCTGTGGCAAAGATGACAACCATCAGAACAATCATAGCTATTGCTGAATGTAAAGGTTGGAAATTATGTCAATTAGATGTGAAGAATGCTTTTCTAAATGGTTATATTTCATATGATGTTTTCATGGAACAACCAGAAGGATTCAGAGATAAAAGGTATTCAAAATATGTATGCAAGCTCAAGAGAGCTTTGTATGGTGACAAACAGACCCCAAGGGCATGGAATTATAGACATGTGAAGTTCTTGAAGGAAACTTGGTTTTCAAGTATCTAAAGCAGATAGTAGCTTGCTTGTCAAAGCAAGTGATGATGGGTTCATTTACATGTGCATATATGTTGATGACATAATTCTTACAGGTACAGATGAGAAGGGCATACAAAGCCTCAAGAAGCAAATGAAGAAAGAGTTCAAGATTAGTGACTTGGGAGACTTGTCATATTTCTTGGGCATGGAGATCTCATATACTCAAGATGCAGTTTATGTTACTCAAGAAAGGTATTTGAAGAACTTGTTAATCAAGTTTAAAATGGATGATTGCAGGGTAGCCCCTACTCCAATGGAGGTGAATCACAAATTGAGCACATATGGAGGAGAAGAATTCAAGGATATGAAGCTATATCAAAGTTTGGTTGGTAGTTAAATCTATGCTACATGAACTAGGCCTGACTTTTCATATGCAGTTGGAGTGTTGTCTCAATTCATGCATTGTCCTAGGAAAGAACATTGGGTTGCATAACAAAGAGTGTTGAGATACATTAAGGGTACACTCAAGGAAGGTTTGTATTATGGTTTGACATTAGATACAAATATCAAGATATATAGTGATAAAGATTGGGTAGGTAATCCTGATGATAGAAGATCAACATATGGATACTTGTGTTATGTGGGAGATAAGTTAATCTCTTGGTGTTCTAAGAAGCAACACACAGTTGCTTTATCATCTACAAAAGTAGAGTAAAGGTATGGTTGAAGCTGCAAAGGAAGTCATATGGCGAAAGACTCTTATGAAGAGTTTTGACATCATTCAGAGTACACCCACTATTCATTGAGATAACATGAGTTCATTATATCTAGCTACTAACCTTGTTTTTCATGCTAGGACTAAATACATTGAGATTCAGTATCACTTTCTAAGAGAGAAGGTGATTGATAAGGAGATTGAAGTCATACATACTTCAACAAAAGATGAGATTGCAGATATGCTAACCAAAATCTTGGGTGGACCAAAGCTACAAAGATTCAAAGACATGGCAGGTATAAAGAAGATGGAGAAAACCTCAATTGATGATTGAGGGGGAGTTGTTGGTGCAAGTCAACCACCAATTGATGTTTTGTATGAAGGATTGAAGTCAAAGAATGAAGAAAAGATCAACAATTGAAGATTGAAGATAAAGCATGTTCAAGAAATGAAGACTTGTATACATATGTACATTAATTTATAGTTAGCTTACTTATACCTTTTGTATGTTCATGGTCTTGTACATATATGCCTATATATACAAGTAAAAAGTCGGGGTAAGCATGGGAGAGTATGAGATGAGAAGAATTAGAAGTTAGAATAGTCATTAGACACATGAGAAGTGAGGAAGAACTCTCTCATCATTCAGAAGTAAAGTTTTCCGAACTAGAAGAAAAAATTGCACCCAATATTTTATTGTGTTCTCCTTGTATGCTTGATCATTTCAAGAATCCTTTTGTAGATATCTAATTCCATAGTTACTGAGTCTATGATTAAAGTTTGAGAGCCTAATTATAAACAGGCTAAGAGAATTATGTGTAGGAACATTTGTATGTGAAGAAGTGTTGAGTGTCTTTTGAAACAGGCACAATCTCAATGGTAAAAGAATTAATTAGTTCTCAGTGTACAATGTAAAGTTTTGCACAAATGAGGAGTCAAAATATAATTTGAAAGGTAAGCCATCTATGGCTAAAAGCATTTGCTTAAACGGGTTCTAGTTTGGGAGAATCATGTGTTAGAAGTTGCAGGTGTCAGAATCGATTATACAGGAGAACAGTTTCAGACATAGGTCAACTGTTTGATTCATTTCTCAAGATATACTTAATCTTTTGAAATGATTTAACTTGGAGAAGGTGCAAAATCTTTATGCAACACCTTGTGCAAAGATTTATTAAAAACTTTACACATTTGGTCTGTCAATAAGTGAATTATGTGCAGCAGACTTTCTGAGTACTAACTCTCTTCATAGTTAGTTCAAGATTTTGACAATTGAGTATTGATCCTCCAAATTGGTAAAGGTTTTGAGTTATTCTTGATATAGAGGTGCTCTAACATCAAGGATAGCTTGTTCTTTTGGAGATTAACACTCTCCATCACTAACCTCTGATTCCAAGCCCTTGTGGCTTGCTTTAGGCCATACAAGACCTTCTTTAGCCTGCAAACATAGGTAGGATGTTGTGGATCTTGAGTGAACAAAAAGTAGAATACAGAATAACCTCACTACATCAAAATTATTATATAGTTTCAAATACATGAACAAAGAAAATGTATTCCTTGATATCTATAATTTGTATTTGTTTGCGCCTATGTTACTGTAGTAATTTTCATCTAAATTGTCTATTCTATTATAAGACTGATGTGAGCTTCAAAATTCTTCTTCTATGGAAATAAAAGGTTTGATTTCATCTAAATACATGATAAAGTTAGCAAGATCAAACGTGGATCTTCTTGTTTATCTCTAAAATCTCCCTATACCTAGAAATGGAAGTTTCTTCTTTATCATAATGATAGATGCTTTCCCTAAATGTCATTTTTTTCAAGGGTTTTTTTTTAAGAAGAAGATCCACCAAGTTGTAGTCTCCCTTGCTTGAATTAATTAAAAAAAAATTGTAGAGTGAAGGGGCATAGTGCCCTAGGGATCCCTCATATCCCACAAAGCAAGGATAGGATGGCCCGAAGGTGCAAAAATAGTGATTGCCAATAGTCGGCATGAAACCTATGTTTTAGAGGGAGTTATCGAGAAGGTTAATGATCTTCTCATCACCCTCATGGGCAAAATTGTATGGTGTGTAAATGGAGGGGACTTCTTACAATTAGATATTCTTCTACCTAACTGGCCAAGGGATTTATCAATAAACCATTCTTTCCAATTGTCATCAAAGTTGGCCACACATCTTTATTTCCATATCTTCCAAAGTTCTTCCCCCCTAATGACATTCCACAAGGATGAAGAGTAGCCTATCACTTCTCCAGGTAATGCTTGCTTCTATTTGAATTGATTCTATAAACTCAAAATCCTAGCAAGTACCTACCAAACCAAGTGACTTTTAGGGCACAAAAATAAGAAATGACCAATGTCTTCTTATCATTGAGGTAGCACTTACACCACTAAGGGGCCCTACATATTTTATTAGCTTTGATATTGGTCCAAATTCTCCTGTGGAGAATTTTCCACATATGAAACGACTTTTTTTCTCAATGAGAGGATGTCATAGGTCCAAGAACTTAAATTTCCATTTAATATAGGGCTCGTAAATGAACCATCTCTTGTTAAGGGAGACATTCAAGGCTAGATTCTTCTTGAAACATATCATCTTATCTAATTTGTTACTAGTGATCCATCTTAACCCTTCAATATGTGAGGGATCATGTTCAAGAAGGAGGTGGGTCTTTGAGTTCTCCAAAGAATTGATTCTATGTGTTAATAGGAACCAATCTTCATACTCAACTCTCCTAGCAGGTCATATGTCCTGAAATCTGATCTAGTGTCTTCTCTCTTGATTCTAGATATGTTTCCACATACGAAAACCTTTGTTCCATAGCTTCTTTGTCCTTTGGAGGTTTCTCAAGTCAATTGATTTGATTCCGTGATATGAAACCAAATAGAATCATTTTTTCTAATCTCAACTAGCCACTTCCAATCTTCATTGACCTTGACATAAGATTTCATCTTGTTACAAACTCTTCCACAAACTAAGTTCAAATGGATTCACTAGAAAAGGAGAAAACAATAAAGTGAGCAAATCATGTCCCTTCCACCTAGCAAGACCCACAAGCGTAAGAGAAGATACATTTTTGAAAATCAATTTTGCCCAAGAAATTTTTTACTTGAACCACACTTTGATTCTCCACTTGATAAACATCTTATCTTTCATTTCGCCCATGTCCACAATACATAAACGACCAAAATCTTTTTGGTTAGCACAAATTTCCTGTTTTATTTTGGTAACACCATGTTGATATATTTAGGTGGTGGTGTGTGAACAGAATAGGACCCTCGGGGCACTTTTTTCCCTCTTTAGGAGGTTTTTTTCCTCCGGCCTGTATATATGCCTATTTCCCTAATGGGTCACTTATCTGTGTACATTCTAGTGGTAATACATTCAGTATTGTGTGTTGTGCTATGAGCTTCTTCTTCTTCCTTGTGTTGTTTGCATGCTTCTACAGATCTCGAACTCCAACAATTGGTATCAAAGTATGTCGCCGCTTCATCTAGGGCATCATCGACACCCCTCCAATCACAATCTCAGAATCACGCAAAATTTGGTGAGCATACTCAGGGTGATTAGGAGATCAAAACAGCTTCGCTGTTTAGTGCCAAAATGACGATCTGAGATCATTTTGGCCTTCAAATGCACTATCATAGTGCTTATGCAAGCTATTTCATCTTTTTGTGCCAAAGGTATATACAGGTTTTGTTTCTCGAGTATAAGCGTCTCAAAGTCTGGTACAAGCTAAGAAAAACTTGTCAGGGTAGTTCTGTTCAACTTTTTTAGATGCAATCATTTTTGTGCATCAGGGTATTTTAGTTAGTGGCCAAGGCTGAAAGCGGTGATGTATCTTGTATGTTGGCTCTTGAGGATAAGTTGGACGGTACAAATTACCCATTGTGGGCTTAT
This sequence comes from Ceratopteris richardii, assembly GCA_020310875.1. Classification (NCBI taxonomy): domain Eukaryota; kingdom Viridiplantae; phylum Streptophyta; class Polypodiopsida; order Polypodiales; family Pteridaceae; genus Ceratopteris; species Ceratopteris richardii. Next base: position 130,376,326 of record CM035414.1, read on the forward strand.
ATGATGCATCATGTATTGGTCGCAAAAGGACTGTGGAATATTGTGTAGCATGTTGAAAAATGTCCTATTATACCTGCAAATTCAGATACTAAAACTGATGCAAACGACTTTGAAGATGACGATATTCTTCATGTTCCTGTTCATGCTGCAGTTCTACTGCACCTACTATAAAGCAAATTCATTAGGATGGCAGAGATGCTCACACACATGCATTGATAGCCTTGTCTGTCAAACGTGCCATTATTCCTCACATTCACTCTTGCAAAAGAGCTAAGGATGCTTGGGATACACTTACCACATTGTACCAGGCTGGGAGTGAGGCTCGTGTTGCTTACCTCCGAAAAAAGTTGGAGAGTGAGCATATGAATGAAGGTGATTCTATGGAGAATTTTCTGAAAAAGATTAAATACTTGAAGGAAAACTTGATTTCTGTTGATGAAGTTATACCAGATAGCTCACTTGTGCACACCATTTTGAACGGTCTTCCTAATTCATATCAGAGTTTTGCTTCTACTCTTCATTTGATGATGAAAAGCAATGCAAATGCCTTGAAATTTGAGGAGTTGTTCTCTGTTCTATTGCAGGAAGATTAGTCTAGGTAGAACAGGTCCATTATGCATGTTGCAGATCAAGCTTTCCTGGCTAGTCAGAAGGGCAAAGGTAAATGGAGCTCATCTACTAGTAAGCAAAAATCTGCAAATGCTGCACATTTGAAGAAGGAAGACAAAGATGAGAAGAAATAAAAAAAGCAGAAATTCTCTTATAAGTAGTATAAAGGAAATGACCATATTATAAAGAACTCTCCAAAATTGGCTACAAAAGAGGCAAAGAAAAAAGAGGCTAGAATGGTTGTTGCAGAGGCCTCTACACCGAAAACAGAGTTTGCAAACCTTGTGCAGAATGAAGAATGGGCATTTACTATTGTTTGCAGTTTTGACCCATCTTCTCATAAGCATTTTATGTCTACAATAGACTCAGATGTTTGGTATTTTGATAGTGGGGCAACCCAAACATATTACCTTGCAGCATAGTTTCTTCATTTCACTTGAGCCTGCCCCTATAGGAAATACTATCACATGCACCAACAGCTCCTCTTATCCTATCATGGGAGTTGGTAAGATCATTCTGATTACTATGTAGTTCTTTTACATTGTCAGATGCTTTATTTGTGCCAAGGATCAAGAAAATTTTGTTATCAATTTTTGTATTAGCCCAGATTGGCTTGGTTGTGAAATTTGTTGATGATAGATCAGTTCATGATATGTCAAATGGCAACATGATTATTGCTTCTGGCATTTTATGTCGTGGGCTCTACAAGCTCATTGACTACGAAAAATCTGTGAATGATTTGGCATTTGCAATACATGATTCTCAGGCTATTTCATATGCAAAGCTTTGGCATGCACACTTTGGTCATCTAAATTTTGCTCGTTTGCTACACCTGCAAAAATTTGAAATGGTATCCTCTTTTCCCAAACTGAGGCACCTAGTAAACATGTTTTTGAAGGCTGTATTTTGGGAAAAATGCAACATTCATCCTTCCCAAAAGATGGGTTCAGTTTGAGCTACTCAAAAATTGCAACTTGTACATAGTGATGTTTGTGTTCCTGTGGAGATACCTTCTTTTGGAAAATATCTTTACTTCATGACTTTTACTGATGATTTTTCCAAGCATGCATGGGTATATCCACTCAAAGCAAAGTCTGAAGTGTCTATGTGCTTCAAACAGGTTTTGGTTTTGGCAAAAATGTGTTAGCATGTAAAATGGGCACCCTCCGTTCTAATCGAGGGTGGGGATATATGTCTTTTAATTTTAATGCATTTCTGGATGAACATGGGATAAAACATCAGTGTATAGTGTTGTATACACTTGAACAGAATGGAGATGTTGAACAGAAGAACAGGCCACTCATGGAGATGGTGAGGTGTATGGTCAAGAGTCAGGCTTTACCACATAGTTTCTGGCTGGAGGCTATCATGTGTGCAGCATATGTACTTAACAGGTATCCCATTAAAGCATTGTAGTTTATCACTCCATATTGTGGAGAATGAGTTCCCCTATGCGCAACAAAAACGTGTAGTGAACCCTTGTATGGCCAACACTTAGACAAATAGCTACACCTTAGATAGCTTGTTGCTCCCAATACAAAACTCAAATGGACATGTGCCTTTAGTCAATCAAAGTAGATAAAGAGAGCTATCTAAAAACCTATAAATGACTTAATTTGGATAAGTTTTGATTAAGAAACCCAACTGACAAAGATGAACTACCTGTCCACACAAGTATGCTAAAGAATTGAACTTCACTCTCAGAATGATAACTCTCTAAATTTATATCCTTTGAGGAAGATATTTGAGATAGAAAAAGCTTTCCAAGAAGCTAAAAATCAAGTAATTTGGATGTGTTTTGGTTAGGAAACTCAACTGACCAAAATAGACCACCTCTGCACACAAGTATACTAAAAAACTAGACTTCACTCTCTGATAGATATCTCACAGAATATAACTCCTTTGAATAAGATATTGGGAAACAAAAAGTAAATTTAAAGAGCTTTCCAATAATCCAAAAATCAAGAAATTTGGATACGTTTTGGTTGGGAAACTTAACCGACCAAAATAGACTACCTGTCTACATAGGTATGCTAAAACATTGGACTTCACTCTTTGACTGATATCTCACAGAATATATAAGCTTTGAAGGAGATATTTGAGCGAGAAAAATTAAACAAGATAAGCTTTCCAATGAGTGTTTAAACACAAGAAATGATTACATATACATTGAGATATGAGCTTCACAACAGAGTTATGTACAAAATGACGTGCAGCTGGAAGGAGTCTAGGGGAAGACAAAATGAAAAAATTGTTGGAGCTTCACTCAATAATTAGACATAAAGACATGAAGATATATGAAGGAAGAAGAAAGACAAAGAGAAGTGAAATCAAAGCACTTAGAAAATTAAGCCTAAGTGAAGGGACAAATTCACACTTGTAGTATAGTGCAAAATTAGTTTAATTCTGACATAGAACTTCTTAAATTATGAGTTTGAGTCTAGAAGTATGTAGATCATATGTATATAAGTCAAACTGATTTGAAAAACAAATAGAAAAACTTGATTTGTAAGTCTTGAGTGAGTAGAGAAAAAGTCTGGTTTTCCTAAGAGAGATATTGAGGAATAACTACTCAGAGTAGGAGAGTTTTCCATGCCTATGAGCAGAATGAAGCCAAGCCATTTTGTGCACATCTTCTCTAATAGATAAAACATGTTTGTGTAGAAGGATTTGGTCTAATTCCTCTTGTAAAGAGATTTCTAAGTGATTTCATATCAGTGTGTAAGTTAGTTGACAGTTACGAGTTTTTTGGCACACTTTTCCTTGATCTTCTAAAGGTCAAATCTCACAGTACAGTGTCAAGTTTTTCATGAGTGATAGCTCATTTTGAAACTACTACCTTCAACTACAATTGACCAAAAGATTTTTGCAAAATGGGATGTGTACGCAGAGAAATGAGTTTAACAGTGAAGGTATGCCAAATCGATGAAGTCATTTTTCAGATTTCAAACATAGTTCAAATGTTGAAGTGAGTTCAAAATATTCTGAAGTTACTACTTGAAAGTTTTTCTTGGAATGTGTTTCTTAATATTAGCAAGAACTTCTATTAGCAAATGATCAAAAGAATTTACAAGGATCAAGCTAATACAGATTAGATTTGAAGCTAGAAGAAAAGGTACAGATTTTTGGAAAGTGAATTTTTGGATTTCACTAAGTGTAGTGATAAATTTTTCAAATTTAGAGTGTTGCTAAGCTAATGATGGTTATGGAGGTATTCTAATATCACTTTAGCTTAGTTATTGTGGTGTTCCATACACCAACAAGTGGTATCAGAGCAGAAAGGTCCTCAAGAGTGAAAGGAGGTGCAGACACAAGAGGAGTTGAAGAGTTCTTCATTGAAAAGGTGAAAGTTGAGGTGTTCAACAACAAAAGACATCAGAGGAGGACTTCGAAGTTATTGTCAAGCGTAAAGATCTACAAAAGGTAACAGACTTTAACCTTATACTCATAAGTTGCAACAGAAGCAAGAAGACTATGGTAGATCATGTATCTATTGACAAATTTGATAGAGATAATTATCATGCTTGGGTAATGAGAATGGAGCCTTACTTATGAGTAAGGATCTAATGGTATATGTGACAGGTGAAGAAGAAAAGCCTACATTTGAAGATGATAGTCAACCAAGGAAAGAAGAACTAGAAGCTTTGAAGCTATGGTAGAAGAGAGATGCAAGTGCAAGAGCTTATATATACAACACTATCACAGATCATTTGTTACTACCATGTGCAGCTCTAAATGGAATGACCCCTTATGAAGCTTGGTGGGGTAAGAAACCAACACTTGATCATTGTAAATTGTTTGGATCAATTGCTTATGCTTATGTACCATCACAACTCAGACATAAGCTTGAACCAAAGGTAGAAAAATATGTGTTTATTGGATATGATGAAAAGCAGATCGGTTATAGACTATGGAGTCCTCTAACCAAACAATTTATTGTTTCCAGAGATGTGACATTTTATGAACAGAAGAGTCGGTATGCAGATAAAGAGTGCAGTCTTGAAACATTTGAAGAAGAGGTAAGAAGAAGTGAAAGAGGTAAATCACACATGCAGGTAGATGGAGATGAAGATCATATGCAAGCAAGCACATCCAGGATTGGATCATATAGAAGAAATGAAGATGTACCTAGATTTGATGAAGAAGTATATCCACATACACATGAAGAGTGTGAACCAAGAAGGTCAACCAAATTGAGGAAACAACCAACAAGGTATTCCTATGATACTTCTTATTTGACTCAGAAAAACTATGCTTACATGGTTAAGGAAGATGAAGAACCTCAAAGCTATGATGAAGCAAAGGGTAAGAGACAATGTGAAGAAGCAATGAAGGAAGAGTTTGATGCCCTTGAAGAGAACAAGACTTGGGAACTTGTTCCAAAACGGTAAGAAAGTGATTGGAAATAAATGGGTTTACAAAATAAAGAAGCATGCAGATGGAAGAATAGCCAGATACAAAGCTAGATTGGTGGTTAAAGGCTATGCTCAAACTCATGGCATAGATTATGATGAGACATTTAGTCTTGTAGCAAAGATGTCAACCATAAGGACAATCATTGCTATTGTAGCATCAAAAGGATGGACATTGAGTCAATTGGATATAAAGAATGCATTTTTAAATGGATATATATCAGATGAAGTCTACATGGAGCAACCTCAAGGGTTTGCAGATTACAAATATCCAAATTATGTTTGTAGATTGAGAAGAGCACTTTATGGGTTAAAGCAAGCTCCAAGAGCTTGGAATTATAGACTTGTGAAGTATCTTAATGATCTTGGATATCAAAGTTCAAAGGCAGATGCAAGTTTACTTATCAAGAGAACAGATGAAGGTATGATCTACATTTGTATTTATGTAGATGATATTATAACCACAGGTACTTCAAATGAAGGAATTAAGGAGGTGAAGAGATTACTTGAAAAAGAATTCAAGATAAGTGATCTAGGAAAATTGTCATATTTTCTTGGAATGGAAATCACTTATGCAGATGATGGCATATATGTATCACAAGAAAGGTATCTTCTGAATCTTCTAAAGAAGTTTAGCATGGAGAATTGCAGAGAGGCATCAACACCACTTGAGGTCAATCATAAACTCAGTAAATATGATGGTGCAGAATTCAAGGATATGAGGAAGTATCAATCTTTAGTGGGAAGCTTGATTTATGCTACACTAACAAGACCTGATCTTAGTTATGCAGTGGGAGTTCTTTCTCAATTCATGCATTGTCCAAAGGATCCACATTGGATTGCAGGTCAAAGAGTTCTTAGATATATCAAAGGAACTTTGAAGGAAGGATTATATTATCCTTTTACATCAAATATAAAATTGAGAGCATATAGTGACTCAGACTGGGCAGGAAGTCAAGATGGTAGAAGGTCAACACATGGGTATATGATATACATAGGAGATAAACTTGTGAGTTGGTGTTCAAAGAAGCAACATATAGTACCGTTATCATCAACAAAAGCTGAGTACAAAGGACTTGTGGAAGCATCTCTTGTTAAGGGAGATATGCAAGTTTAGTGGCTTTTTGATACTCATCACCTTATCCAATTTGTTACCATTGATCCATCTTAACGCATCAATGTGTGGGGGATCATGCTCCAGAAGGAGGCGAGTCTTTGAGTTGTCCCACAAATTGATTCCCTATCTTATTAGACATAAATCTTCATAGTGGACTCTCCTAGCCAGGTCTATGTCCTCAAATCTAATCAAGTGTCTTCTCTCTTGGTTTGAGAGATGTTTCCACATACAAAACCCTTTGTTACATAGCTTCTTTGTCCTTTGGAGGTTCTTCTAGTCAATTTCTTTAATGTCTGCAATAGGAAACCAAATCAAATCATTATGTCGAATCTTGACAATCCATTTCCAATCCTCATTGACTTTGATGTATGGTTTAATCTTGTTCAAACTCTTCCACAAGAAGTAGACAAGGTAGACCCCTTAGAGGCACTAGAAAAGGAGAAAACATCAAAGTGAGGAGATCAAGATCCTTTGGCATAGGGAGTCCCACAAGTAGAAAAGAAGATTTGTTTCTAAGGATCAATTATTCACCTAAGATTTTTTCAATTTGCACCACGCTTTGATCACCCACTTGGCAGTCATCTTATCGACCATCCTCCCCACACCTATAATGCCAAGCCTACCTGAATCTTTCTAGTTAGCACAAATGGCTCATTTAAATTTGGGCACATCTTTCCTATTGGGATCACGAAACTTATGCAAGTTCTTTCCAATTTCACTAATTCTTTGTCATTCAAACTCAAACATGCCTAGAAATAGATAATTGATGGAAGAACGAAGGTTTTTTTCACCATGGCCTACCTTGCAAGGTTGACTTGCATGCCTTTCGAGTAAGTAATTTCATTATCAACCTTGGCAAGATCTGAGTTCCACCTTTGACTCATGGAAATATCAAAACCCATCAAAATTTTGAGTAGATGGAAGATAAGACCATCGAGGAGATCTTTACATCTCTGTTCAACCAAAAACAATTGGGGGGGGGGGGGCACAAAACAGTCTTCAAAGATATCTTTGAGTGATTATTCTAGACCTTGAAGCAATACAAAAAGTGTTTAGACATTTCCAAAAGGTGGTGATACTATTGATATCATTATGCACAAAAGCATTCGTGTCATCAGCAAAGAGTCTCATTGTCATCATATTCTAGCTATGGGGAAGCAGCAGATCATGGATTTGCCCAAGATGGGCATAATGGTGAACCAATCAGCTTAGGGCATCGATGGCAATAGCAAAGAGAAGTGGAGTCAGGGGTGGCCCTATCTAATGAAGTGCTTTAATATGATCACCTAAAAAAGATGTCTATTGATATTTTCTGAAGCCAAGAAAGTTCCCATAAGTGTTGCAATCATCTTGATGAATTTAGAGCCACACCCTAGATCTTTGAGGGATTAGAGAATAAAGTCCCACTCAAGGCAATCATAAACTTTGTCAAAATCGATCTCGATGAAGAGGAATTTTTGAGAACATTCCTTGGCAAATTCAAGGCCTTTCCACACATCAATAATAGCCCTTAGGGTGGATCCACCCTTAACGAACCCTTTTTTACCCTCTTTGATCCAGGCGCTAAGATGTAAGACAATATGATTAGTAATGAATTTTGAAAAGATTTTATAGGCAGTTTGCAACATAATGATGGGCTGCCAATTTTCAATTTTGTTTTTCCTATCTTTTACGTGAATGATTTTGATCACATTTTCATTGAGAAAGTTGGGCAAAGCACCAAAGTTTAGGGCTTCTTGCTAGATACAGCATAAAGGGTTCACCAAAACACTCTTGAAGGACTTGAAAAACTCATTGGTGGGGTTGTCCAAACCCAAGCTTTTACTGTTGGGCACAAAATCAATAGCTTCAGTAATCTCAATGTTAAGATGGGGGCATCAAGAATATGCACCATATTTTGTGGAGTTGTTTTGGTTCTAACTCTCAAGATGGAAGCCATGAAATCATGCCTTTGAGAAGAGAGTGGAGTGGACACCCCTAGGAGTTTACTGAAATGGTTGGAAATCATTTCAATATTCTCTTCATTTGTCATGCATTCCATCTCATGATTGTCAATCATATACGGGAATTCTTCCTTGTGTTGCTTCTTCTTCAGGAGCTTACAGATTTCTTTAGTCGATTTGTTTGCTTTTCCTACCTCTCAAAAAAAATTGCAAATTCTTTCTTTGAATTTCCTCTTCGTATCTAAGCTTGCTTCTAATTTTTTGGATCCCGAATTAAAGGTAGGAATTTCCTTTAGTGATTTTTGCCTCGAGACGTTGGAGCCAACGATAAAGATTTTCCCTTCTCACATGATGAATTATTTGAACCTAACATCAAGACATTTACAAGTCTTAAACCTTCGATCTTTCATCCAAGAGACAAGGTGATTACCAATACACTATGCATCCCCAAGTTTTGTTCCATGATGTGGAACTTGTTTACTTGGGGAATTGCTCCTCTATGTGAACTTCTTACAACATTTGGTAAGATAACATTGGAAGGCAAGAATCTCAAATAGGTGAACCCACCCTTGGTTGCATATTAAAAAACTCTACTTCAGAAAGTTCATCAAACGTTCTTGCATGTTGAAGTGGTGCCTGTGTGCACACCAATATCATCTCTCTCTCTTCTCTCTCTATAGCTTCTACCTCTTGCTATCTAGACACGAAATACAGCTCGCGAGTCCCTATCGTTCAGTTCTCTTCCCTAGACAACTTCACGTGGGCATTTGTACAACGCTCAATAGTCTATATGAGTACGACACATGGAGAATTCCACTTAATAATTATCTTTTGGATGCGTTGGAATTTGAAGTCTTTGTCCTTATCCTTGGAATCGCTTGTGGCTGTGTCTAAATCTTTCCAGCTCATAATAGTCACCTTCAATCCCTAGAATGTGAGAATAAGAGGAGTCTCGAGAATGCATGAGTTTATTTATTTTTATAAAAGGAAGTTCGGCCATGGCCTAATCTCCCGGACTTTAATTAAAATAATGAAGAAAACTTACAGGTGAATGGGACTAGTGCCCATGAGACTAGTGCCCATGTGAGAATAAGACTAGTCTCGAGAATGCATGAGTTTTATTGAAGTGAAGAATTCATACAGTTAATTCTACACTCCTTGGGTCAATTGGTCCGGCTTTTCACCTTTTGAGATGGAGGTAAGGGTTCGACCCCTCCCAATGGTAGTTGGACATTAATTAGAACCTAAGGTGTTTGTATCTCGCTTTGCTTTCAAGCAGTTTCCTTGTGTTGCTTTTGGGCAGTTTAAACCATGTATCACCTTCAGGTAAATCCAGTTGTGTTTAACCCCTGCTTTGTGTGATATAGTTGGTCCTATGGGTGTTATGCCCACTTTCATCTGTACCTTTCAATTAATTCAAGCTTCTAGAAGAGTAAATTTCAATTCAAGCTTCTAGAAGAGTAAATTTCAATGGTCAAATTTCCTTTACATAAATAATAATAAAAAACTCATAGACTCTTCGGACTCTCCTTATCCCCTATTTCTAGGAGTCATACATTAGATCAAACTCTAAGTTTTGAACCCTTGACCTCATAGTCTAGGATCCAAAATGTTTACCACTACACTAGATTTTATGAGTTTTTCGTTTTCCATAAATTTGATCATCAACTTACTCTTTCATGTAGACTCACTACATGAAATGAACAACTCATGTAGTCTAGGTTGAAATGAACAACTCATATACTCACTAGACCCCTTCTCCCCCATTTTCCAAGAGTTGACTATTAGACGATACTCCAAGTTTTGAACCATGAACTTTAGAGTCTAGACTCAAACTATTTTACCACTAACTACACCCGAGTTTCAAGCTTGAATGGAAGAGTAGGTATACAACCAACTTTCAAAGAAATTTCTTTTAAAAAAAAAAAAATCATAAGCTTCTTTCAATCTTTCAATCCTAAATGGAAGAGTAGGTGACAGAATAAGGCATCCTACTCCCATCTCCTCATATTTTGGAAATTCTAAAGTGAAAGGAATCTGATGGCAACATTGCATGAGAAAAAAATATGGGCCTTGCACAGCTAGGAGATACATGTGGCATCGCTTATGCCCACAAGCACTCACTTCTTGCATATGCCCAAAATAAGAAGCTAGCATGTTGGCATCTTGGTTGCACTGAGGACACTCATGTAATCATGATATGATGAGATGATAAACCAACTCTCTACGAGAGATAATCGTTGGCTTTCAAGCACTATCGATGGGCAATTCGCTAATGGTAAGGGTCGTGCTTGCTACGCCGAACAATGTCGCTAATGGTAAGGCTCTCGCTTGTTACGATGAACAATGTCGCTAATGGTAAGGGTCATGCTTGCTACTACAGAGTTGACTTTATTTTTTTTTTAATAAAAGGAAGTTCGGCCTTGGCCTATTCTCCCAGACTTTAATTAAAATAAAAAAAAGTTACAAGTGAATAGGACTAGTGCCCATGGGACCCTCCAAATCCCACAATGCATGGGAGGAGAACGGCAAGCTAAAGGGCATTACAAATGAGACGGACAAATCTATCATCTCCCTCATGTGGGACCCATTTAGAGTTGACTTCAATTCAAAATAGTATCTTTGTCTGGCTTTAAGACCATGTCTTCTTAGTTCTACCTTTCTACCTTAACAGACCTTCGTGCTCTTTATTGTAGTAGTTCTCAGTGGTTCAAACCCTTACTTTGTGCGATTCAAGAAGTCTCATGGGTATTATAGCCATTCTTCATTGTACTTTCTAGTTCATTCAAGCGTTCCCGAAGAATAGCTCTCAAAGATTCAACTTCCTGTCCCAGTTCGCTGGCCTAGTGGTTGGGCCTCTCGCCTCTTGAGGCGGGGGCGAGGGTTCAACCCCTGACAGCAACATGTAAGGGACATATGAATCCTGGAAAAATTGTTGTATGTGGCTCTTGGCCATCGTTTGTTCATCCTCGCGGTAGTTGTGACTGTCGTTTAACCCAGTCTTGTAAGCCCCTGTTCTTGTGGGATAAAAGGGGGTCCCATGGGTACTATGTCCTTCCTTGTACAGTTGCAATTTTAAAGTTAAAGTCCAGGGGAGTAGGCCTCGGCAGAACCTCCATTTAAAAAAAAGATTCAACTTCCTTTAAAAATTCTAAAAACACAATAAAAAGAAGCCAACATGGGCAACCCATCATCTTCATTGCTCTCAGGCCTTTCAAGTCTCCATCGCTGGACGTAACCCATCATCTGCATTGCTCTCAGGCCTTTCAAGTCTCCATCGCTGGACGTAATACAGTGCAGCTGACCATCTCGCCGCCTCTTCTTTCAATGCTCTAAAGCTGAAGAAACCAAATTCAACGCCTCTGTTTTTGTTTTTTCCCAGCTTATACACATAGATCGCCATGCACGTCACATGCGGTACCCACATGTCTACCACCTTCCCATATTGTACATAAAGAACAGCACATTTCAAAGGAACATTTAGAAAGCAGCTTGAAATTCAACATCTTCTTCCCTTCTTTTCAATGCTCTCAAATTCAGAAGAGGAAGACTCCGTAGCTCAACCTTGCTCTCTAGCGAACTACGTAGAGGACATAGTTTTGCGCCAAAACAGCAGAGGAAGACTCCGCAGCTCAACATTGCTCTCTAGTGAACTACGTAGAGGACACAGTTTTGCGCCAAAACAGCAGAGGAAGACTCCATAGCTCAACCTTGCTCTCTAGTGAACTATGTAGAGGACACAGTTTTGCGACAAAACATTGCTCGGCATTCAGCTGCCTTTCCTCTGATTATCCACCTCGGTATCAGTTCATATCTCGCATGCATGTTCATATCTCGCATTCACCTCCTCAGAGCAAACCTTTCGTCCTCTCATTGTAGCTTTTTTCTACACTCACTAGAATTACTGTCATACTTCCAAAAGCCACAAGATAGGAGCCTCGGAATCAGCCAAAATATGTCTTCTCAAATTTTGTAATTGAACTTCATAGACATCTTGCGTACTGTTGTTTTCTTGAAGTTATAAGATATCGAAAAGTACCTACTGTGAATGAATGGAAACCTCTAGCTATAGACATGGCAAGCTCGAGGGGGATTGAACAAGAGACTTATTCACAGCAAGGCAACCACTAGCTGTAGACATGGCAAGCTCGAGAGGCATTGAACACGAGACTTACTCATAGCAGAGCAACCTCTAGCGATAGACATGGCAAGCTCGAGGGGGATTGAACACGAGACTTACACACAGCAAGGCAACCTCTAGCTATAGATATGGCAAGCTCGAGGGGGATTAAACACGAGACTTACTCATAGCAAGGTCACCTTTAGCTATAGATATGGCAACCTCGAGGGGGATTGAACACGAGACTTACTCACAGCAAATAGATATGGAAAGCTCGGGGGGGATCGAACCCGTGACTCATTCACAGCCAATCCATGTCTTATCGAATGGGCCAAGAGCTGTTCGTATGAATATCAATATGTATGTATGTATTTTTATAATTGGTGATTCATCTTTTCCTCATTTGCATTCTTGTTATCATCAATTCTTGATTGTTGTAGCTAATCCTGAATTGTCTGGGCTATTTCTAGATAGACTCACGACAATTTCCCTATTTTTGGTACTCACCAATTGACAATTTGTGTGACTATTCGTGAATTTTCTAGGCTATTCGTGATCGTGTGACTCATAGCTTGGCATGAATCATTCACCTGCAAGGATCATTCACATTTGGTAACACTTGCACATCCAGACTTGTCATTTTGTTTTACAAATTTATGATTTGTGATTTTGCTCACTTTGTGAATTGTATTGTGTTACTGATTCCCATGTCGACTCTAATCAATTGTGAATTGCAGTTCTAGTTTTCTCATTGCCATTCATGTAATAAAATTAGTTGTTTTGAGGACCCTAGTGACTGTTTTTAGGGACTATAAAAATTTGAAGGGATTTGTATCATTGGAAAACAAGATACTCTACCCATCAAGAAAGAAATTGAAACCCACCTAAGGAATCTATGCACCTAAGATATGGAAGGTGATTAGAGACCAAGAAATGGTGACCAACCCAAAAAAGGGATTATTCCAATCAACCATGAAGTTCCTCCTACAAAGAATCAAAGTGTGATGGGATTTAATCCCACACCAAACCCTTAAACTCAAGAGATGGGAATGTCTGATGTACGGCATTAGGTGGACATATTAAAGTATGAACTTATGAACAAACTCAATGTCCTAGTTTTTAGAGATGCATTGAATAGTTCTGTGGTAAAAGTAAAGAATTTTAGGGCTACATTGACCTTGATCCACTTGACTCAATACATAAGTGGGAGATGCAAAGAAAAACAAGAAACCATTCATATCCTCTCTATGCACTCATTCAATACAAATGAGAATGGTCAAATTCAAATAAAGCTGGATTGTAGAAAACCAATTCTTGGGTCCACCCATTAGAGCTATTTTGAGGTTAAAAGGAGGGCCTTTTAAAAGAGAGAGAAAAAAGATCATTTCCAATATGGTGGAGCCGAAGTAATATTGGATATGTTTTGATAAAAGTATTAACATATAGAAATTCTAAGAGAGACACCATTCTTACCACTAGAAAATGATTCATGTTTGGTCGAAAAAAAACAAAAAAGATAGGGTGAATGTAGGAGCAAATATTTTTGAAAGGAGGGTGTTTTAGGTATCCTGCATAGGTAACTTTGAAACTCCTCCCTTGCCTTCCTCTGCACATTTCTCCTTGAACATGTTCTCTACTTCTAACTACATCACTTCTTGATGATATTCAAACTCAAGGGCCTCCACTCCTAGGCCTCATTAGCCTACAACATCTATACTCTCTATTACTTTGCCTATCCCCATTGGTGATGATCCATGGAGTAAACTTCTTATCTTGAAAAGGTCCTATGTGTTGATGTAATAAGAACAAGCATGAAGAACGTTTCTTCAAATGGTCATGGAAGGGTAGGGTTACTACTTTCAAGACCCAATAAGGTGAAAAATAGTTAAGGAATTCTTGATGTAGTGCATCTACCTACACATTCAGCTTGTCCAAGTAAGAAGAGGGTCCAACTTCAAGCAAACAGGGATACATAAATGAAATTATGCTTTTGTATTATTTTACTTGTTTTAGAAAAATAATTTATTATTTTTTCATTATGAAATCCTTCATAGGTTGATGAAGATGTCCACGATGAGAATCACACCTTTTTTGTCCCTCAAATATTTCGACATCATTACTTTGAGTGTCCACCAAAGGAGGAAACTGCCATCATTCATAAAATCTACATTCATGTAAGGCATGTTTTGCATGGTCATTGAAGGTGTTAAGTAAATTCCAATGTATTATAACAATTTCAAAACACTCAGATATGATCATCCTTGTTTGTCAATCCTTGATAGCCTCACTACAAGGAATACGGGTGCATAATGATGGTTAATGCAACACAATTTCGTCATTATATAATTGCATCAAACGTTGGAATGAGCATCAAGCATGTGGCATCGGTTAAATGACAAAAACTTCGATGTTCCTATCAACATGTGCAGCGATGTGTATTGCGATGATAACATTAAGCGTCACTAAATCGATGAACTAAAAAACCATCGCATAAGCAATGATAAAATGCATCGAATGATGATAGAGAGCATTGTTTATGCAATGCAATTTGAAGATGGACATATGATGGTTTAGCATCGGTTACACGATGGTCTTTTACCAAAAAAATAAAAACATTGGAGGCTCTTTGATCGGCATCTACACGCATCTGATCGAAGAGCTCTCCAACGTTCACGATTGCACTATGCTTACAAGCTGAAACAATCACTTGCTAAATTGTACTTTTGTCTAATCTCTATCTTGTTGTCTCTCTCTCTCTCTTTCTCTCCTTTCTACCTCTTTCTCTTTGAATTATCTCTCTTTCTCTTTCTCTTTTGATCTCTCTCTCTCTCTCTATCTATCTATTGCTATTGCAAGTTATTCAAGAAGTTAACCAAGCAAAAAATATGGCTAACTATTGTAAGTACAATTTCCATTTTCTGTATATCATTTGAATTGTGTTATTTTCATTAGTTAGCATAGTCATACTTATTCATATGCACATATACACTTATACATGAAGATGCACGTTCACACATATACACATGCACATACACACATACATATGCACATACACTTACACATACACACACATACATATATACACACACATACACATATATACACACATACACATGCATATGCACAAACATTTCCACAAACACATAAAAGTACTTGCATCATGCATTATTGCATATACATATACACATACACACATTAACACATACTTAAATACATTTTATATGCACATTCACATGCATGCACATACACATGGATGCAAATGGAAATGCATCCACATGCACATGCATATACATACACTTTTATATGTTTATAAACATACACATACATATGCACATATGTATATATACACACACATACATATATATACACATATACATGCACATACGTACACACACATACGCACATACACACACACATACACATGCACATACATACATATACACATATACATGAACATACACACATATACACCTACACTTACACATATGCACATACATACATATACACACACATACACATGCACATGCACACACATACATATGCATATACACTTACACATGTACATGCACATACATGCATATACACACATACATACATACACACATACATACGTACACACATATACATGCACATATTTACACACATATATGCACATACACACACATACACATGCACATACATACATATGCATGCACATACACACATACACATACACTTACATATATACATGCACATACATACATATACACACATACACATGCACATGCACATACACATACATACGCACATACACTTACACATGCACATGCACATACATGCATATACACACATACATATGCACATACATGCATATACACACATACATATGCACATACATACATGCACATATATATACATAGATACATGCATATACATGCATATAGACAAACTTACACAACTATAGATATATACCTACATGTGCATACATACATTTTATACACACACAAGCACAGATAAATATGAATGAATTATATAATTAAAGTAATAAAACACAAGCTAAATATAAACAATACTAAAATTCATTAGAACAAGACTTTTCATTACTTAATACCATAGACACAATTCAAAACATAACTGGAATGTACAGAATATAGATTATATATATATATATATATATATATATATATATATATATATATATATATATATATATATATATATATATATATATATATATATATAGATATATATATATATATATATATATATATATATATATATATATATATATATATATATATATATATATATATATATATATATATCATAATCAAGAATCTTAATCATGATCATCATCATGATCATCCTCATCATCAAGAGCCTCATCCTCATCTTCATCATCACGATCATCTGCATGATTTGATGTATCGATAGTGGCATCATGGGTAGCGGTGCAAGCACTCAGTGATGATCGAGAGCATCCCTCTTGTGTCTGTCTCTCCACCTCATCCATATCTATCTCTCCATAATACTCATGTATTACATATAACAAACATAAATAAGTAAAACATACAAAACATCCATAAAAATAAAATAATTATATGAAATTTAACAATACTCACAAAAGCATCTGGATGATCTTGCATATACTCACTCAAATGCCGATATCCAAAATGTGTAGCATACTCAATCTATTGTTTCATAGGATATCGACCATAATCCTTTCACTACATTAAAACAAATAAAAAACATTAATCTCTTGCTTTTTAACTAAATTAAAAAATATACTTTCAATAACACATACATGTTGGAGATAGATGTCTGCGGAAGCACGCAAACAGCACAAGGAAGAAGTAGAAGCTTGGAACACAAACACACAATAGTGAGTGTATTACTAGAGAATATACAAAGATAAGTAGCCCATTAGGGCAATAGGCGTATATACAAGCCGGGGGAAAAAAACCTCCTAAAGAGGGAAAAAAGTGCCCCGGCGGTCCTAGTGTGTTCACACACATCACTACCTAAATATATCAACAATTCCCCCCTGGGAGTGCTGCGTTGAACAAGGAGCTGGCACTCATGTATAAGGAAGTGCCAAGCTATGTGGAAATCACTCCACAAAAGGAAGTAAGCTCAAAGCTTTGCGGAAAGCTTCAAACTTCTCCCTAGGCAGAGCCTTCGTGAAAAGGTCTGCAATGTTCTCCTGTGTGGGCACATATGCCAAGCTGATCTCCCTAGCAGAGAACCTCTCCCTCACATAGTGATAATGCACCTCAATGTGCTTAGTGCGAGCATGGAACACATGGTTCCTCGCAACTACCAATGCGCTCTGGCTGTCAGTGAAGATGGTGGTGGCAGAAGACTGGCCAACACCCAAATCAGCCATAAGGCGTGTGAGCCACACACACTCAACAATCGCTGTGAAAGTTGTCCTATACTCAGCCTCACAACTGGAAGTGGCCACAGTAGGCTGCTTCTTGCTCAACCAAGATATACATGAGCTACCAAGCATGAAGCAAAAACCACTGGTGGACACACGAGTGTCATAGCAACTAGCCCAATCTGAGTCCGAAAAAGCATGCAAATTTGGCGGTAGTGATCCCCCCTTGGGATAAAACAACCAAAGTAGCCGAGTACCACTCAAGTAGCGAAAGATGCGCTTAACCGCCTTCCAATGTGTGACTCCTGGGCAATGCATAAACCTGCTCATCTGTGAGACAGCAAACTGAATATCTGGCCGAGTAATGCATAAGTAAATCAAGCATCCAACAGCCTGCTGATAGAGAACAGCATCAAATGCATCTCCAGCATCATGAAGACTCAATCGTAAACCTGTCTCCATAGGAGTGGCAATAGTCTTACAGTCTTCAAGGCCAAGATGCTGCAATAAGGTGTCAATATATTTCGTTTGACACAAAGCCATTCCACCATCAACTTGCATAAATTGAATGCCCAAATAGTGATGCAAATGCCCCAAATCAAACATCTCAAATGAGGCATGCAAATCAGCCTTAAAATCAGCAATATGCTTCTCAATAGGACCAGTGAGTAGCATGTCATCAACATAGACAACAATGATTAGAAGCACATCATTAGCACGCTTAACATATAAGGTGCTTTCAGTTGGACTGTTCACAAAACCATGTGCAACCAGATAGGCATGTATCTTCTCATACCAAGCACGTGGTGCTTGCTTTAAACCATATAACACCTTTTTTAACCTGCACACTTGGTTTTCATGCCCTTTCTGCACAAAGCCACGGGGCTGAAAAACATACGCAAGTCACCATTCAGAAATGTTGTTTTAATGTCCAACTGATGTACATTCCAACCATGATGGGCTGCAAGTGCACAAATGCTCCGAACAGTAGTCATACGGCATGTAGGTGCAAAGGTCTCATCAAAATCAATGCCTCTTTCCTGCGCATAACCCTTTGCAACAAGCCTAGCCTTATACATGTCAACTATACCATCAGGTTTACGCTTCAGCTTGTATACCCACTTAGTGCCTATGGCCTTCTTGCCAGGAGGCAAGTCACATAAAGACCATGTACCATTCTTCATTATAGCATCATATTCAGATTGCATAGCAGCCATCCAATTTTCTGAATTTTGTGCTTCATCAAAAGAAACAGGCTCATTCTCATCACAGAGGCTAGATGCAGCCATAGCATAGCAATCTGGTGCAAAGGAGGCACTATGAGAGCCTGAACGAGTACGATATGACAAAGGTGCATCTAGTTTGCTGTCACGCAAAGTCTGCACCAGCCATTTTGGCATAGTTTTTGCCTGATCAATATCAGCTCTCTCATCAACAAGTGCATCATGTAAATCTGCATCAGAAATGGAATGATCTGCATCATCTTATGAAGCCTGCAAAGGCTGAGAAGTTGCCTCATTAGGACCAGCACTAGACTGTCCACCTGTAAAAAGAGGCATCAAAGTATCATACATGTCTTTAGAGCTAACAGATGTCTCCTTAGTACATGAAAGCAATGGCTGAATAGCATCTTCCACAAAGACAACATCACGGCTAACCAGAATGCGTTTAGTCTGTGGATGATACAGACGATAGCCTTTACTTTCAGAACTGTACCCAACAAAAATAAATTTTACTGCCTTATCATCCAATTTTCTGCGATGTTGTTCAGGCACTAGTGCATATGCCAAACAACCAAAAACCCGTAGATGAGCAAAAGATGGCTTGCAATCATGCCAAGCCTCATATGGAGTGATAGACTGTAGCGCTTTAGTGGGACACCTGTTAAGTACATATGTTGCACACATGACAGCCTCAAGCCAGAAACTATGTGGTAAAGCCTGACTCTTGACCATACACCTCGCCATCTCCATGAGTGACCTGTTCTTCCGTTCAGCAACTCCATTCTATTGAGGTGTATACGGCACTGTACACTTGTATTTTATCCCACGTTCAGCCAAAAATGCATTAAAATCAGAAGACATATATTCCCCCCCTCGATCAGAACGGAGGGTGCCCATTTTACATGCTGACAGATTTTCAGCCAAAACCAAAAA
>CM035414.1:130401041-130483541 GCA_020310875.1 Ceratopteris richardii
ATGAGTAGAGATGTAGCAAGATACATAGTTGTCAGTGCTATTACTTCATTACATGTTGGTGATGAATTATTAGTGAATTATGGATAGGCCTCCAATAGCACCTTTTAGCTAGAGAGAAAATGAAAACTTTCTATCGACCTATCTTGTGTTGCATTGAAAAATTCTAATTTTGATCTCTTTTCAAAATAACTTACATATTTAATTTTATGGTTAAAGTTTACTTTTCATTCATTTATGGAATACTAATGATTGTTATTCATGTGTGTAGATTCCAACTGATGATGTTGATGATATTCCACCACACAATTCAGAGTTACCAGTAAGACCTCGTTTATCAAAAGCTTCTATGAGGAGGCTACACAAAAGTGATCCTATAGAATATGCAAGGTTGAAAGACCCATATTCAAAAGAAGATAAAGTACAAGATTTGTGCGACAATGATGAAGATGATGGTGTGGCAGATTTTATTGAGGATTGGTATCAAAATGATAGTGAGAGCATTGATATTTCTAAAAATGAGAAATATCTTTGAGAGGAATGTCTAAAGCATGTATATGAAGGAAGTCACTTGACACGACTAAGTGCAAGTTTACTTATTCTCAATCTTTAAAATCTTTTTGGATGGAGTAAGCTATCTGTTTTGGCACTATTAAGGTATAATTTTTAATTTTCTATCTACTTATATATATACATGCATACATATACACGTATAAATACATACATACATAGACATACACATATACATGAATGCATACACACACATATACATACATACACATGTTATGGAAGTAAGGCCAAATTATACATACTTGTATCAAATGAAGATATTCTGTCCATCTAGCCTTTGGAATTGTCTACTCAGCCTTAAGAATCTTCTTGACACATCTGCTTCTCCTATTCTAGTCGACCTAATACCTACATTGCTAACTCTTTTATGAACTTTGCATACAAATATTAAGTATCAGTTAGCTATGGAAGTATTAGGTTGTTTGGAAAATCTAGGTTGCATTATTTGTTATTTGACAATTTGTTTATTCATGAATAATTACGGAATTCTACGACAAACTCTTATTATTTGACCAAATTATTCAGTGACATGTCATCTTATTCGGACATGCCCAAATAGTTTTTGCATGGGAATTCGACAATTTTCGATCAAAAATGCTTTCGATCGATAATTTTTTGATCGAAGTCTTTTTCGATCAAAAAGCTTTCGATCGAAAAAAATTTGGTCAAAAAAATTTTGATCGAATAATATTTTATAAAACAGTAGAACTAGACTCATTTTTTCATAAAAGCTACTTTGTTCTTTACAAACTGAAAGTGTCATAGAGAGAACAAGGTATAAATTTTTTCTATATTAAATAATTGAAACTATTGTGATTGTTTGACTCAACATTGATTCTTACTTCACAATAGTATATGTATGTGAATTTAAAATCTATTATGATTGATTCTTACTCATTTTTCATAAAAGCTACTTTGTTCTTTACGAACTTAAAGTGTCGTAGAGAGAACAAGGAATACTTTTTTGCTATAAATATTAAATAATTTAAGCTATTGTGATTGTTTGACTCAATATTGTTTCTTACTTCACAATAGTATGGCAAATCCACATGTCAGTTATTACCTCCAAGTACAGACGGTCAAGATGCATTCCATCGAAGAGTAGCATATGTAAATCGAGAAGGATCTTTTGAAGATCTATGGCACATTGAAGCGATTCAAAAGCATCCACCTCCTATTTGGTGGAAAGAGTATGGAGGTGAAGCAGTGGAGTTGCAACATATAGCTATGAGAGTGTTTTCAGTAGCAGCTTCAAGTGGTAGTTGTGAACGTAATTGGAGTGCTTATGATTTTCTTCATTCAAAATGAAGAAATCGCTTAAGTCTATCACGTGCTAATGTTTTGGTATATGTGTTTTGTAATATGCATTTGTTACATGCTCCAACCAAGATAGCTTCTACAGCAGCACAACAAACTTTTGGAGAATTTCAAACTCATGAAAGTTTAACAAATGATTCATGGAGTGATCATGATTTAGATGTAAATCATAATGATGGTTCAGACATGGAAGAAATAGATGACATGATACCTGTCATAGATGATAGTTGAGCCCATAAAAGTCATATTGCTCAAAGTCAAGTGTAGTCAAAGTCAACTATAGTCAAATTCAAAAGGTCAAAGTCAAATTGGTCAAATTTAACATGTTCAAGGTCAAGGTCACCATGGGTGAAATCAAAGTGTTCAAAGTTGGAGGGTTAAGGTGCACAGGTCGTGCACAATTAATTGGTTCAAAAAGGGTAAATTGGAGAAAGTTGGTTGCAGGTTGCAGAGGTATTTCTCTAATTTCTCTAAGGGTCAAAGTATTTTTAAAGTGTTTTGCAAGGTTCAGGTGAACCCTCTCTTAGGTGCACAAGTGAAGAATTAAAAGGAAAAATGTGAAGATATGTGAAGCGGCAGCGTACGCAGAAGTGAAAGTATGGCCCCCCCAATTAAAATTTTTGTTTAATTCTAAAGTCACTACAGGATAAAATAGGGATTCGTTGGCTGCCCACTTGGGGAGACAATCTTGGGACATCAAAGTGAGCACCAAGATACTCTTGTAGTTAGGAGCATATGTGAATCGACACTCAAATCAATGCAAGGACTATTCTTGGAGGATCAAGTAAGACTAAGCAAGGTGAGCATAGTCTAAGCTAGGCAAGAGAGTGAAGTGCAAGAGACACACAGTGTGCGACGCAGAGAAGTGAAGTGCGAGGTGTGCATGAAGAGTGACTATGGAAGTGTGCAGAGAAGGACTAAGCTATTCACACCAAGGATCCCAAGGTATCATTGAAGTTGTGTGCGTGCCGACAAAAGGTGTCCATCCCTCCCCCTTATTGGAAGCTTGGTGCAAGGTGTGCACAAGTGCAGGCTTGGAGAAGGTGGAGGTCTGGTGTAGAGAAGGCCGGCAGCAACAAGACCCTTGGGTATTTGGTATTTTGTGATTGAGAATTCTATGGGATTTTGCACAGAAGCATTGGATTTTATTGTGCATCACAATTGTATTTGTCTTCTTATAATCAATCAATAGAGGCTTCCAGTGTGTATCTTTCTTATTGTCTTTCCCTTGTTCTCCTACAAACACTTAAATCCCTTCTTGTCCAAGAATCCCCCAACAAAATTTGGCACGCACGGTGGGACAACAAGGAGATTTGAGCATAGGAGAAGCCAAGTGTAAAGGGTAGAAGAGTTCAAGTGCCGACATTACTAATTCATTGGACTAAGAGGTAAATATTCTTATCAATTATCTCATACTAAGAGGGCTATGAGAAGCTCATGACCACAACCCAGTCCTAAACATTAAGGATCACCTACAAGGCTACAAGAAGGAAGGCTATTAGAAGATCCTCCAGTCCACTTTCGTCAACCTCATCAGTGAAGAGCATGGCAGGTGAGGTAGACTTGGAAACCCTACTATCAAGATTAAATATAAAATTTCCTTCTTTCAAAGGCCTAGCTCGGGAAGATCCTGACGAGCATATTAGAAGGTTTTTAGCACTATGCAAAACTAGAGGCTTAATGGGAAGAGAGGATGCCTTTTTGATACTCTTCCCTGCCACATTAGAAGGGTTAGCACATAAATGGTTCAGCAAGTTTGCAGAGAACCATTTCACCACTTGGGACTTAATGAAAGATGTATTCAAAACTCAATTCCAGCATGGAAATACTAAAAAAATCATCATAGAGGAACTAGAAAACTTGAAACTAGGTCCAGGTGAAAAATTTCCAGAGTTTGTAACTAGGGCCAAGGCACTAATGGCTAAGTTGCCAGATCCTCCGCATGATTTTTTTGTTAAGAAATGGTTAGATAAGCCACTTCCAGTGAGCACACAATGTAAAATCAATGAATTATTGTTGCCCATAGCTTCCATAGAGGAGTTCATCAACACAGCTACACGACTGGAGCAGATAAGACAACAGTATGGAGCAGTTTCTTCTCAACTACCCTATTCTACGGAAATGGAGGATCCAGTGATCCAGCTAAGGAAAGCGTTAGAGTCCCTCAAAGAGGAGGAGAATGTTGTTACTCAGTTGAGGAGGGAGATTGAGGCATTAAAGCTCCAAAAGGAGGAGGAAGCCCAAGCAAAGGAATTGGCTCAGTTGCGATAGGAGTTGCACGAACTAAAAGGGGGTGGCATCAAGAGTGGACTTTGGTGTACCATGTGCAGCAAGCAAGGTCATATAGTAAGTGAATTTCCTCTGTTAAGTCTAACTTTCCAACTATGCAGGAAAGCTGGTCATGAGGCCCAGGAATGCCAATCAAGAGGAATGCATGCAACAACATATTGGACCCAAGGAGGACACCTACCACCAGCAAATGTGATGGTGGTTGCACCCAATCAAGGTAACAATTATAACCCTAGACAGAGGGATAACTTGGGAAATGGTCCAAGGAGGCCTATTATTTGTTTCACATGTGGAGAATGTTGGCACTATCAAAGTAGGTGCACTCTACCAGAGAATGCCCCTCCTTGCAAGAACTACCCAAAGGCTAGAGACCACTATACTAATTGTTGTCCTAAGAACCAAGCATCTACATCTGGGCCCCACATTCAAATGATTTTTGTGTGCAAAGAAGAAATGGTAGATCAAGCCAGGGTGCCATCACCATCTACCATGGTGGTGCAGTTAGAAGAAATTGAATCTTTTATAGTGCAGACAAGAAGCAAGGGGAAGGCTCAAGTGGAAATAGATCAAGAATCAATGATCAATGGATTGAACAAAGACAAAGTTGCATCTGAAGACAAAGCCACCACAAGTGCAGATACAAGGCAAAAAGAAAATCTCATAGGTACCAATGATGCCATTGGACATGCATTCAACAGCGCTCATGAGGAGTTTGATAAGTCATTTGGAGCCCATGCTCTTAAGGAATCAGAAGCTTCCAGACTACTCAAGTCCATGAAAAAGGAGGTTAGTATTTTTTATTTAATAAAGATGGATGGGAAGTTTAGGTCATAATTCTTGCAGATAATTGATGAAATGGCCACAACAAGTTTAGTGGCAAAGGCTACTATTATGCATAAAGATAAAGGTGTAGGGGAAGCACCCCTCACAGATTATAAGAGCCCTCGACTAACAGTCTCTATCAAAGGTCATGAGTTTCAAGGAGTTATTGTGGATGGTGGTTCTGGCATTAACTTGATGCCCGAATATACCATGAAAAATATTGGACTACACCCTTCAAGACCTGCCAACTTTACTGTAACACTGGCATACCAAAGCATAGTAAAACCTATGGGGTGGTTCCTGGAGTCCCAGTCAAAATGCAAGGTACCATCTTTAACTTGGATTTTGTTGTTTTAAGGCTGCCACAGGTAGAAGGAAGTTTCCCCTTGTTAATTGGGAGACCTTGGTTAAGGCATGCCAATGTGTTGCATGACTGGGGTAAGGACACAATGTGGGTAAAGCAAGAGGGAAAAGAGTTGCAGCAGATATTTTTAGAAGAAGGTCCAGACAATCAAAGACATACCAGCATGATGCAGACAATTGGTATTTGTATGGAAGAAGAATTGTTGCACAACCCAGAAGCAGATCTATTTGAAGGAGCAAATTTATATGAAGATGAAAACATGTTGGCTTGGCTCCATGCAGAAGACCCATCTTCCTGCTATGGAATTTTTCCAAACTCAAGTAGAGAGGAAGCATATGAAGGAAAAGAGGATATCATTCAGGTTACTGACTTGAGTGAGACAGTCTCAGTCAAAGGCCATAGAAGAGAGAAGAAAAGAGAAGCCCTTAAGTGTAGCAGTGATGAGGCTACTTCAAATCCTATATCAAGGGCTAGTTTGTTATGGATACTGGTATGGATATCATCTGTTATGTCAATTTTTATGATAGTAAGTGCAGGGTTTTACAAGGATGTGGAAGGCGTACATGCAAGTCTTTGGAAATAGAGGGTTCCATTGGATGAAGAAGTTGGAATAGTAAAAATGATATTTTGCAGATTAAGTTATAAAGTTGTTGAAACAAAGATACCAAAGATGCAGTATGGAGGAGATAATATTCTAATGAAGGATTTAGGGTACCCCCATCAGATGACCAGTGTGCCCAACAAGAAGACAAAACCAATGTAGTGCAGTACAAGAGGAGATTATGGAGGAGTTTCTCTGAGTAAACATATCAAGACTCAAGGCCTATCATCAACAAAAGTGAAGATTTATAGATCACCTGGAACCTGCAAAATTTGTCCAGGTTGTACATAGCTTTCTCATGTCATTTTTGCTTAAGTTTTAGTAGTTTTATCTTTTTTTCATGCTTGTTCTTTGCGTTTTTAGAAAATTTAGCAACCCTTTCATAGTCCTTGGAATAAGTACAATTTTTGGGAATTTTTCAAGTATTTTTTAGAAATTTTCTAGCATTTTTCATCCTTTTCAAGTGTCATTTTCTTGCCAAATTGGATGAATAAAGGAAGCTCTCTGTGGTTTTGAGTGAGGAAATTGGCCTAAACCTATAGGGAATTTTTTGAGAATTATTTGAGAATTATATGTGTAGATTCCAACGTATGATGTTGATGATATTCCTCTACACCATTCACAATTGCCAGTAAGACCTCATTTATTAGAAGCTTCTATGAGGAGGCTACGCAAAAGTAATCCTGTGGAATATGCAAGGTTGAAAGATCTATATTCAAAAGATGATAAAGTGCAAGATTTGTGTGACAATGATGAAGATGATGGCATGGCAGATTTTATTGAGGGTTGGTATCAAAATGACAATGAGAGCATTGATATTTCTAAAAATGAGAAATATCTTCGAGAGGAATGTCTAAAGTATGTATAATAGCCTTTAGAATTGTCCACCCAACCTTTAGAATCTTCTTGACACATATGTTTCTCCTATTTTAGTTGACCTAATACCTGTGCTGCTAATTATACAAATATTAAATAGTAGTTACCAAGGAAGGTATTAAGCCACATGTAAAATGGGAGGATCAAATTTATCTTGAAGATTTTGAAGGATGGAAAAATAGTTTTAAAGGATGGGCAAACAAAAAGTGTCCATTCAATGTAGGTTTTTATTCTTACTTTAGATAAGGTAAGAACAAGAACTTGAATTGAATGGACACTTTTTGTCTACCCATCTTTTAAAACTATTAATGCATCTTTCCAAATATTCACGAAAAATTTGATCCTCCCATTTTACATATGACTAAATACCTTCCTTGGTAACTGCTATTTAATATATGCAAACAACTTAGCAATACAGGTAATAGATTGACTATAAAATGGGAAACTGTCAGATGATTCAATGGTCTAGATATGAAAATCTGCAAACCACAATATACAAAAACAATTAAAAACAAAATTAAATATACACAGCTACACATGCATACATACATATACATACATATATACACATTCATACATACACATACATACATACATACACATGTATACACACATACATATACATATATGCATACATATATACATATACATACATATATATATATATATATACACACATGTATACACACATACATATACACATATACATACATATATACATTATACACATACCCATATGTATAAGCATGCACATGCATATTCACATCCACATACACATACACATAAGCATACACATATATAAAATTATATGCATATATATATATATATATATATATATATATATATATATATATATATATATATATATATATATATATATATATATATATGTATATATGTGTGTGTGTATTTATTTATTTACTTTTTTTAATATATCGTTTTTTGATGAACTTACAGGTTATTATCTGAAAAGTTTTTACCAAGTCAGAATATTCTTCCTACCTCACATGATGAAATGAAGAAGATAATCAACAATCTTGGTATAGATTACCAATGTATACATGCATGTCCTAACGATTGTATTTTATATAGAGGTGAATATGCAGACTCTTTGACATGTCCCAAATGTCAATCTCCTCGATATAAGGGCGAAGAAGGTAAAATCCCAAAAAAGGTATTGAGACATTTTCCATTGGCTCCACGGATTAGACATATGTTTCAAAGCCCCAAATTATCAAAGCTTTTGACTTGGGGACATGATCATAAAAGTACTGATGGAATAATCAGAATTCCTCATGATAGTGTTGCTTTTCAGCATATTGATTCTACATGGCCTGAATTTGCACAAAATCCATAGAATCTAAAGTTAGGAGTTGCATGAGATGGGGTTAATCCATTCTCCATGAAACCCAGTAAATAGTCAACATTGCTAGTGGTAGTCATAAACTACAATCTTCCGCCATATCTTAGCATTAAAAAGGAACACTTAATGCTTTCACTTTTAATCCCAGGCAAAAGACAAGTTAAAGATATGAATATATATCTTGCTCCTCTCATTGACGATCTCCAAGAGTTATGGAGAGGTATTAATGTCATTGATGTATCAAAAAGCATCAATGAAAGACATATTATGGTTAGTGGTATTGTGGCTTGGACTATTCACGATTTTCCAGGATATGGTGTTTGTTCAGGTATTGATATAATTTTTTCATTCAATATGCATGTAATAAATATGATTTAATCTAATTATATTTTTATCATTTTCATGATGCAGGAATATCTACTAAGGGTTATAAAGCTTGTCCATATTGTGGTGATTGGTTGAGATCGATCTATAGTAAGAATCTCAACAAAAATATTTATCTTCGACATCGATGATTCTTGCCTGATGATCATCCACTAAGATCTAAAAGAGAAGCGGTACATTTTAATGGAAAGCTTGAAACAGGTCAGTGTCCAAAACCTATGACGCCTATGGATTGGTATAAAAAATGGACAGATGGACCTCTGATAGATCCAGAATTAGAAATCTTCAGTGATGATTCAGATAATGAGTATGTGAAGAGAGGTAAAGGAAGATTGGCACTAGTAGAGAACATATCAATATGGTATTCTTTGGAGTATTGAAAAGAGTTAAAAGTATGTCATCTTCTCGATCCTATGCATATATTCAAAAATATTGGTTATTCACTATGGCAACATCTTCTTGGACCAAAAGATACCATAGCATCAAGGAATGATTTGAAAGATCAAAAATCAAAACCAAAGTTATGGCCAGTTTTGTATAGACATCGACAAGAAACGCCTTATGCACCTGCTCCTTGGGTACTTACAACAAAAGAGATACAGACTATCAACAATAGAATTCAATTGATTAAGACTCCTATAGGATATGGAGCATCTTTTCAAAACATGTTTACTATGGATGATAAGAGCTTATCTGGGTTAAAGACCCATGACTGGCATAACTTTTTGAAATATATTTTACCTTTGGTTATTGATGGGTGTACAACGAAAGGAGTACGAGATGTGATCTATCGTCTTGGATCACTTATAAGGTAATTATGATACTTTTATATTTAATATGTATGAATATTGGATATCTTTTATTTTTTAATTAACTTCTTTATAATTGTTTTTATGATATGTATAGGTGGATTACATCCAAAGAGATTGACAAAAACTCGATCCCACAAAAAAAAAGTGAATGCAAAGAGCTACTATGTTTGATGGAGAAAGAACTTCCTACTTCATTTTTTGATATTCAGGTTCATTTATTAGTCCATCTTGTAGATGAAATAGAGATTGCAGGTGTTGTCAACACTCGATGGATGAATATTAAAAGGTTATGTGCAACAAATAGCAAAACCAGAAGGATCCATGGCAAAGGGTTGGATGCTTGAAGAGTGCATGTATTACGTTAGTGAGTATCTTGAAAGAGTTCATGAAGAAGCTCCACGTGCATGGACCAATGAGTCTTCTTCAAAAATAACAGATGAGGTATTATCAGGTAAGGGAGTTACATTCTTATTTACATTTCAAGAAAAAAATGATGTTTCTACTTTTGTAGCATATAATAGCGAATGCATGCAAGCATTCCTTAGCGAGTACGAACAAGAACTTCAAAATCTCCGAAGTAAAAGGTGAAAAAACAAAAGATATAGACGTAATCTCGATAATAATGAGATTACAGATAATCTTCTTTCACGGATTGGCTATATAGTCGTTTGCAACTTGCCAACGCAAAATAATGAAGAAATCTCAGATGAGCAGAGAGAGTTAATGATAGCTTGTGAACGAAAGGTAATTTTATTTTAATAATATTTTATTTTTTTCATATATGTATATTAGTTTCTATTTACTAATTGAATTTCTTTTGCAGGCTCGAATGTTCACTAATATGTGGGTTTTTGGACAGCATATTAGAATCAAAGCCATTGATTGTTTACGTAAAACAGAGGATTCTAGTATTGTTGCTTCTTTCAAGCAACTATCACGTGCTAGCTCAAAAGACACGAGCCTTATAGATGGCGAACTTGGTTACATAGGAACTATTGTTGGTATCTACGAAATTTCATTTCGTACATTCAAACAGGTAGAAAAAAGTTTATATTTTTTATGATAGAGTTAGTTATTTTTTAAAGCACCTAATAAGGGGATTTTGTTGTTATATATTTTGATAGGTCATTTTGAAGGTTGACTGGTTTCAAGCCGAGTATAAAGGTAGTAATTCCACATTAAGAAAGGAATTATCTGGGTTTTGGGCAATTGATCTTCCAAGGTAATGTGATCTACTAAAGAACCATATATTCTTCCTAGGTATATTGAACAAGCATTTTTTTATAAAAACCCAGATGCTCACCCTTGGTGGCAAGTCATTCATGTGCAACCTAGAGGTAGGTCATTGTTTGAACAGTTTATTGTTAGAGAGATCGAAGAAAGTCCTCTTGATGATTCAGCATCAGATATTGATACATCAACATCTGAAAGAGAAATTAGAATCATTATACGTGATAATGATACTAATCTTTTTGATGAAGAGGATAATTCTCTACATGCTGATTCTACTGATGAGGAAGAGGAATTACCAAAGATAGATATTAATCCATCAATAGATGATGTGACTCATGAGAACATAGACTTAACAATAGAAGAAATAAATGAAATCAATAAGGATAATGAAGATGAGACTATATTGATGTCTTACCAAAATGATGGCAATAATGAAAACATATGAGCAGATTAGATAGTAAATTCTACTCTAGTTATCCATCAATAACTTGATGCTTTTGAATGGATATCAGATAATAGATTTTTTATTAACTTGAATAATGATGAATCCTACTAGAGAGATGAAATCATGTTCTTTTAAGTTATAACATGAAGCTCGGGGGTATGCCTAATTATTTTATATATAGCTTTATCTTCGAGGAGCAAATTTTTATCATGTATGTATGCATATGTGTGTGTATTCATGTGTATTATATGTATACATATGTTAGTATGCATATATATGTATTTCATGTATATGTATGTGTGTGCATGTGTGTGATATATGTATACATGTGTTAGTATGCATATGTGTATATATGCATATGCATTTATGTAAAATATTCATGTATTCATGTAATATATGCAAGTGTTTATAATTGTGTACATGTATATATGTATATGTGTCTATGTGTAAATATGTACATGTAAATATGTATGCATATATATATATATATATATATATATATATATATATATATATATATATATATATATATATATATATATATATATATATATATATATATATATATATATATATATATATATATATATATATATATATATGTGTGTGTGTGCATGTAGGCATGTATATGTGATGTGTATATGTGTCTATGTGTAAATGTGTACATGTAAATATGTATGCATGTATATATATATTTATGTACCTACTCCATTTTATATTTATGTATGTGTATCTACATGATGTGTATATATCTTTATATATATTATGATCCTCATTGATTCGAGTAGCTATATATAGAGGCATAAGGTTGGGAGGAGAGACATCTCTCTAGTAGGACATCCGAGGAATAGATGCAATGTGTACATATACTTCAATCATATGGCTAAAAGGTTGAATTAGAGTTTTTAAATTAAGGGTTTTAAAACCCTAATATCGAAATTAGTGTTTTCAAATTAAGATTTTTGAAATAGGATTTATTTATTTATTTATTTATTTATGTGTATGCATGTGTTGTGTATGTATGTGTATCTATATGTGCATATGCATGTGTTGTGTGTCTGTGTGTATATATGCATGTGTATATGTATATATGCATGTAAATATGATTATATGAGTCTATGTGTGTGTACATATGATTATGCATGTGTATGTGTATGTGAGTATGTGTATGTGTATGTGTCTATGTGTATTCATTATATGTGTCTAACTGCATGCATGTGTATGTGTGTGTAAAAATGTGCATGTATGTGTGTGTATGTATAAATGTGCATGTATGTGTATATGTGTGTAAATGTGCATGTATGATGTATATGTGTGTGTATGTGTGTATTTGTACCTCTAGTCTCACTCTTCTCTTTCTCTCTCTCTCTCTCTCTCTCTCTCTCTCTCTCTCTCTCTCTCTCTCTCTCTCTCTCTCTCTCTCTCTCATATACATACATACATACATAAACACACATACTCATATCCACACATATATACACATAAAAGCAGTGTGTATCGTGCATTATCGCGACGATGAGCCATAAGTGTCTGCATCTCTTTTAGACACCACTTATGTGACCATCCTGTCCCAAACTCTATCTCAAGTGGACTAAGTACGTATTTTTTATCCCTCTCATCATGCTCACTACAAAAATAAAAAAAATAATGTAAATAAAACATAAGATATTTATTTCAATTTATATATAAAATTTATACTTACTTCCATGGTAAGTGGACAAGGTACAGGTAAGAGTCCCATAATGCCCGCATTCTTCTCTTGAACTCCAATCCATTCCCTATGTACACAATGTTCCCCTCTAGCTCTATATCGCACTCTAGTCCTAAGGTGCCTATGCATGTCCTCACAGGCAACTCTGCTCTGCTATCATGATCTGGAGGTGGTATAGGTGTCCTGAAAATAGATAGATAAAAATAAATAAAAATATGTGTTATAATATCATTAAAAAAGTTTATGAAAAAAAAAAAACCTATGAGCAGATAGTTGTCTTCTTACATGTGGAGTCGCAAAAGAGCCCTCCTCTGATCGCTGGGTAAGCATCTGGATCGTATAATCCAGCTCATCATTAGACATCTCTGAGTAATCATGCATGATGGCCCCTAGAGTATCAGACGGAACTCTTGCTCTCATAAGACTTTTTATGAGAGTGAGTTTCGCCTTTCTCTCTCTGCGAGGATCCATAATACCTAACATATAAAACAAAATGGGTTAGAAATCAATATATATACGTGTAGATATGTATGTGTGTATGCATTAAGTATGTGTATGTATGCATGTGCATTATATATGCATATGTGTGTGTATGCATGTAAGTATGTATGTATGCATATGCATATGCATTATGTATGCATATGCATATGCATTATGTATGCATATGTATGCATGTATGTGTATGTGTGTGTATGCATATATGTGTGTGTATGTGTGTGTGTATGTATGTGCATGTATGTGTGTGTGTATGTGTGTATGCATGTGTATGTGTGTGTATGCATCATTATGTGTGTATGTGTCTATGTGTGTATGTGTGTGTATATGTGTGTGTGTCTATGTGTATGTGTGTGCGTCTATGAATTTGTATGTGTTTATGCATGTGTATTTGTGTATGTGTGTGTATGTGTCTATGTGTGTATGTGTATGCATGTATGTATGCATATGCATGTGCATTATGTATGCATATGCATGTGCATTATGTATGCATATGCATGTGCATTATGTATGCATATGCATGTGCATTATGTATGCATATGTGTGTGTATGTGTGTATGCATTATGTATGCACATGTGTGTATGCATTAAGTATGTGTATGTATGCATGTGCATTATGTATGCATGTGCATTATGTATGCATATGTGTGTGTATGTATGCATGTAAGTATGTATGTATGCATATGCATATGCATTATGTATGCATATGCATATGCATTATGTATGCATATGCATATGCATTATGTATGCATATGCATATGCATTATGTATGCATATGTATGCATGTATGTGTATGTGTGTGTATGTCTCTCTATGTGTGTATGCATATATGTGTGTGTATGTGTGTATGTGTGTATGTGTGTATGTGTGTATGTGTGTATGTGTGTATGTGTGTATGTGTGTATGTGTGTATGTGTGTATGTGTGTATGTGTGTATGTGTGTATGTGTGTATGTGTGTATGTGTGTATGTGTGTATGTGTGTATGTGTGTATGTGTGTATGTGTGTATGTGTGTATGTGTGTATGTGTGTATGTGTGTATGTGTGTATGTATGTGCATGTATGTGCGTGTGTATGTGTGTATGCATGTGTATGTGTATGTATGCATCATTATGTGTGTATGTGTCTATGTGTGTATGTGTCTATGTGTGTATGTGTCTATGTGTGTATGTGTCTATGTGTGTATGTGTCTATGTGTGTATGTGTGTGTATGTGTGTGTGTATAGTGTGTGTATGTGTGTGTATAGTGTGTGTATGTGTGTGTCTCTATGTGTATGTGTGTGCGTCTATGAGTGTGTATGTGTTTATGCCTGTGTATGTGTCTATGTGTGTATGTGTCTATGTGTGTATGTGTCTATGTGTGTATGTGTATGCATGTATGTATGCATATGCATGTGCATTATGTATGCATATGTGTGTATATGTGTGTGTATGCATTATGTATGCATTATGTATGCATATGTGTGTGTATGCATCAAGTATGTGTATGTATGCATGTGCATTATGTATGCATGTGCATTATGTATGCATATGTGTGTGTATGCATGTAAGTATGTATGTATGCATATGCATATGCATTATGTATGCATGTATGTGTATGTGTCTGTATGTCTCTCTATGTATGTGTTTGCATATATGTGTGTGTATGTGTGTATGTGTGTATGTGTGTATGTGTGTATGTGTGTATGTGTGTATGTGTGTATGTGTGTATGTGTGTATGTGTGTATGTGTGTATGTGTGTATGTGTGTATGTGTGTATGTGTGTATGTGTGTATGTGTGTATGTGTGTATGTGTGTATGTGTGTATGTGTGTATGTGTGTATGTGTGTGTATGTGTGTATGTGTGTATGTGTGTGCATGTATGTGTGTGTGTATGTGTGTATGCATGTGTATGTGTGTGTATGCATCATTATGTGTGTATGTGTCTATGTGTGTATGTGTGTGTGTATATGTGTGTGTCTATGTATATGTGTGTGTGTCTATGAATGTGTGTGTGTTTATGTGTGTGTATGTGTCTATGTGTGTGTATGTGTCTATGTGTGTATGTGTATGCATGTATGTATGCATGTATGTATGCATATGCATGTGCATTATATATGCATATGTGTGTGTATGTGTGTGTATGCATAATGTATGCATTATGTATGCATTCTGGATGCATACGTGTGTGTATGCATTAAGTATGTGTATGTATGCATGTGCATTATGTATGCATATGTGTGTGTATGCATGTAAGTATGTATGTATGCATATGCATATGCATTATGTATGCATATGTATGCATGTATGCATATGTATGCATGTATGTGTATGTGTGTGTATGTCTCTCTATGTGTGTGTATGCATATATGTGTGTGTATGTGTGTATGTGTGTGTATGTGTGTGTATGTATGTGCATGTATGTTTGTATGTGTGTGTGTATGTGTGTATGCATGTGTATGTGTGTGTATGCATCATTATGTGTGTATGTGTCTATGTGTGTATGTGTGTGTATATGTGTGTGTATGTGTGTGTGTCTATGTGTATGTGTCTATGTGTATGTGTGTGCATCTACGAGTGTTTATGTGTTTGTATGTGTCTATGTGTGTGTATGTGTCTATGCGTGTATGTGTATGCATGTATGTGTATGCATGTATGTATGCATATGCATGTGCATTATGTATGCATATGTGTGTGTATGCATGTGTATGCATTATGTATGCATATGTGTGTGTATGCATTAAGTATGTGTATGTATGCATGTGCATTATGTATGCATGTGCATTATGTATGCATGTGCATTATGTATGCATGTGCATTATGTATGCATGTGCATTATGTATGCATATGTGTGTATGCATGTAAGTATGTATGTATGCATATGCATATGCATTATGTATACATGTATGTGTATGTGTGTGCATGTCTCTCTATGTGTATGTATGCATATGTGTGTGTATGTGTGTATATGTGTGTATGTGTGTATATATGTGTGTGTATGTGTGTGCATGTATGTGTGTGTATGTGTGTATGCATGTGTATGTGTGTGTATGCATCATTATGTGTGTATGTGTCTATGTGTGTATGTGTGTGTATATGTGTGTGTGTATGTGTGTGTCTATGTGTATGTGTGTGCATCTATGAGTTTGTATGTGTTTATGTGTGTCTATGTGTCTATGTGTGTGTATGTGTCTATGTGTGTATGTGTATGCTTGTATGTATGCATATGTGTGTGTATGTGTGTGTATGCATTATGTATGCATTATGTATGCATATGTGTGTGTATGAATTATGGATGTGTATGTATGCATGTGCATTATGTATGCATGTGCATTATGTATGCATGTGCATTATGTATGCATGTAAGTATGTATGTATACATATGCATATGCATTATGTATGCATATGTATGCATGTATGTGTATGTGTGTGTATGTCTCTCTATGTGTGTTTGTATGCATATATGTGTGTGTATGTGTGTATGTGTGTATGTGTGTATGTGTGTATGTGTGTATGTGTGTGTGTATGTGTGTGTATGTGTGTATGCATGTGTATGTGTGTGTATGCATCATTATGTGTGTATGTGTCTATGTGTGTATGTGTGTGTATATGTTTGTGTGTGTGTGTCTATGTGTATGTGTGTGTGTCTATGAGTGTGTATGTGTTTATGTGTGTGTATGTGTCTATGTGTGTGTATGTGTCTATGTGTGTGTATGTGTCTATGTGTGTATGTGTATGCATGTATGTATGCATATGTGTGTGTATGTGTGTGTATGCATTATGTATGCATATGTGTGTGTATGCATTATGTATGTGTATGTATGCATGTGCATTATGTATGCATGTGCATTATGTATGCATGTGCATTATGTATGCATGTGCATTATGTATGCATATGCATTATGTATGTGTATGTATGCATGTGCATTATGTATGCATATGTGTGTGTATGCATGTAAGTATGTATGTATGCATATGCATATGCATTATGTATGCATGTATGTGTATGTGTGTGCATGTCTCTCTCTATGTGTGTGTGTATGCATATATGTGTGTGTATGTGTGTGTGTATGTGTGTGTATGCATCATTATGTGTGTATGTGTCTATGTGTGTATGTGAGTGTGTGTATATGTGTGTGTATGTGTGTGTGTCTATGAGTGTGTATGTGTTTATGTGTGTGTATGTGTTTGTGTGTGTGTATGTGTCTATGTCTGTATGTGTATGCATGTATATATGCATATGTGTGTGTATGTGTGTGTATGCATTATGTAAGCATTATGTATGCATATGTGTGTATGCATTATGTATGTGTATGTCTGCATGTGCATTATGTATGCATATGTGTGTGTATGCATATATGTGTGTGTGCATGTATATGTGTGTGTATGCATGTATATGTGTGTGTATGCAACATTTTGTGTGTATGTGTGTATATGTGTGTGTATATGTGTGTGTATATGTGTGTGTATGTGTGTGTGTGTCTATGTGTATGTGTGTGTGTGTGTCTATGTGTGTATATGTGTGTGTATGCATATGTATGTGTGTGTAAGTGTGTGTGTGTGTGCATGCATACCTGGCTTCAACAATGATCTCTCTCTCTCTCTCTCTCTCTCTCTCTCTCTCTCTCTCTCTCTCTCTCTCTCTCTCTCTCTCTCTCTCTCTCTCTCTCATTCTCTTGCTCTCTCGCATCCAAATCCCGACACAAATGTGCCAGGAGAAATTGAAAGTTTTTCTTAACATTCTAGAGCGTCGCTTATGCGATGCTCTGGAACATAGGACGTCGCTTATGCGATGCCAGCCAATTTGCCAACGTCGCTAGTTAGCGACGCTATTTGTGACGCACACTTAATTTAATTCACATATGTTAAGTGAATCCACAACATTTAATCCACATAACTCAAATGATAGCACTTCATTTACTCCACATAACTCAAATCAATCCACATCATTTAACTCACATATTACAAATGATTACACTTCATTTCATCCACTTAACTCAATGATACCACAACATTTACTCCACTTAATGCAAATGAATGTATATCATTTAATCCAGATAGTTCAAATGAATACATATCGTTTTCAATATGGTCTTAATCCATCTGTCATGGAGATCTTTAAACCATATCGAGTTAGATGCGAGAATACTCTAAGCAGTCATGTGCGTCTACACTTTTTGATACATCTTTGTCAGAAGCTAATTCTAAAACATATTTGAACTTGTAAATCCCATTCTTATCAATCGGATAACTATTGAAATCTATATATTTCAAGAGTTGTAACAGGAGTATCGAAACTATAAATATCTCCTGACTCTTAAGGTGGAGGACTAGTGGATATGCATTCGGGTGCAATCCTCCAGTAGATATTTCTAAATTAAATAGCTTCAGAAAACTTTTTTTGTTTGATAAATATGTTGCTCTACCAAAATCACATAATTCGATGTAAGCGTGTTGATCTTCAAAATGCAACAAGATGTTGCCTGGATGGAGATCGTTATGGGATATATTATAAGTGTGTAAAAATGATATTGTTTGTAATAGGCCATTGATCAGCTTCCAAATGTTTGTTTTCACGATTGTTATGTCTCCTTCTGTGTCCTTCACACCTCTGCTTCGTGGTACGTATAGGTATTCCTTCTTCATTCTTTCTAGCCATATGTCCAATTTACCACCATTCCAAAATTTGAAAATGAGGCACGGACTTTTGCTATGGTGTCTAGCTAAACCAAGTGGACTAATAATTCCACTGTGCGCAATAGATAACACTGTGGCTTCATTGATGGCTTCATTTTCTTGTGCTTGTATGTCAGCACCATGTAAATTGAATAGCTTGGCCACAAATACTTGATTGCTGAATCTTGGGTGGGATATCTTGACTTTATGGATCATTCCATATTGTCCTTCCCCCACGAAAGCTGCATCTTCAAAAAGAATAGAGGAATATGGGAGCAAACAAAGATTGTTCGATGTTTGATCTCCCATACTCACATATGCATCTCTTGTATTTGGATCTACTTGTGCTCTCACAAGGTGTTGTTCATTCGTGTTTGGTTTTAATTGCTTTCCTCCCTTCATAGTCTGATAATGTAAATTGATAAATTTAATTTTATCGATGAATCCGAGCATACTGGTGATATCCACCACCAATGACTCTGCTACTTTGATGGTTTTTCCAAAGATACGTATAATCTCTTTTGACATTTGCTCATCTAAGACCTGTGCTCCACCGGACACACTACCAAATTTATCTTCAATATTAATAAATGTTGCTCTGGATAATTGCGCAATGAAATCTTTGTAACCAGATGTGTCCATGGCTATAGTGATTTCATCTTCTCTCATTCGATACATGTAAGAGCACACAAATTCTTCTAGAAATCTTTGCTCCTGCTTGTTTATTTTATGTGCCATCTGTGCAAAAATAAAAAATAGACTATCAGTAAGTGTATGGATAAATAAATCAATAGTATGTGTACACAAATGATAGACATATGCATAGTTAAATCAGTAGATTTATAATTAAATAGAAAATGTAATTATAATCTTGAAGTGAATCTATGTAACTACTAAGAATGTAATAGTCAAAGAATCAGACATTTATAATATTTCATATACATTCACTATACTATATTTGAGTTTTGTCACATAATTGTATAT
Source organism: Ceratopteris richardii (assembly GCA_020310875.1). NCBI lineage: Eukaryota > Viridiplantae > Streptophyta > Polypodiopsida > Polypodiales > Pteridaceae > Ceratopteris > Ceratopteris richardii. The sequence continues at coordinate 130,420,959 of CM035414.1, forward strand.
AACTATTGTGATAGTAAGAGTCAAAGAATTAGACAATCACAATAGTTTCTATACACATTGTGACCTACACTAAGTATTCTCATTGGAATCTACGTGACTATTGTGATAGTAAGGGTTAAAGAATCAAACAATCACAATAGTTTCTATACATCTTGTGACCTACACTAAGTATTCTCATCGGAATCTAAGTGGCTATTTTGAGAGTAAGAGTCAAAGAATCAGACAATCACAATAGACCCTACACACTCCCTATACTATTGAGAGAGTAGGAATCGAGGTGGCAATTCAAACAATCTCAATAGATCTATTGTTATGTAGTGAGTCAGGAAATCACAGTAGTGGTTTATTTTTAAATTTTTTCATCGATGTATACAAGTAAGAAATGCTTGCACGAGTTGAACATGTATACAATTGATGATTAAAAGACAAAAAACAAATTATATAAATAAAAATCAAGCATATGTAAGAGATGCATATGCGAATCGTACAATATGCATGATACAATTAACAAAACAATAAAATAAACAATAAATTAAAATTAAAACAATACCTCAATGATATGGTGAAGGAAGCTCTCTGATACAAATTGCAGGATTAAAGCTCTCTAGAACATCAATGAAGCACGTGTGGAATAAGATTTTCGATCGAATGTAAAAATATATTTCTCTGCTAGAAAACGCTTTTCGATCGAAAGGGCTTTCGATCAATAAATATTTCGATTGAAAGCGCTTTCGATCGGAAATGTTTCGATCGAAAAAGTATCCACCTCCATTTTTTTCAGTGTTTATTTGGAAAACCACGAATAAAACGAACATATTCGGTATTGTTTTATTATTTGATCGAATAAATGCAACCCAATGGGAAATAGGAGAAGCAAATTTATATGGAAGATTTTGAAGGATGGAAAAACAATTTTAAAGGATGGGTAGAAAGAAAGCATCCATTCAATGCAAGTTCTTGTTCTTACCTTAGCTAAGGTAAGAACAAGAACTTGCATTGAATGGATGCCTTCTGTCTGCCCATCCTTTAAAACTATTCGTCCATCTTTTAGAATCTTCCAAATAAATTTGCTTCTCCTATTTTCCAAACTACCTAATACCTCCATAGCTAGCTGATACTTTATATTTGTAAAAAAATATGTAAGTCTTAGTTAGCAAAGCAGGTAATTGATTGACTATAAAATGGGAGACAGCCAAATGATTCAGTGGTCTAGATATCTATGTGAAAGTTTGCATACCACAATAAACAAGAAAAAAATAGAAATGAAATCAAATATACACACCTACACATACATACATACATACACATACATACATACATACATGCATACACACATACACATACATACATATATGCATGTACATATGCATATGTATACATACATAACATATACACACTTACATACACATACACATAGATATACACATACGCATACGTATACGCATGCACATGCATATACACATCCACATACATATACACATAAGCGTACACATATACATACACATATGTATATATATACATATATATATGTGTGTATTTTTATTTATTTGTTTTTATTAATATGACTTTTTTCATGAACTTACATGTTACTAACTGAAAAGTTTTTACCAAGTCATAATATTCTTCCTACCTCACATGATGAAATGAAGAAGATAATCAACAATCTTGGTATATATTATCAGTGTATACATGCATGTCCTAACGATTGTATTTTATATAGAGGTGAATATGCAGACTTTTTGACATGTCCAAAATGTCAATCTCCTCGATATAAGGACGAAGAAGGTAAAATTCCAAAAAAGGTATTGAGACATTTTCCATTGGCTCCACGGATTAAACATATGTTTCAAAGCCCCAAATTATCAAAGGTTTTGACATGGGGACATGATCATAAAGCTACTGATGGAATAATCAAAATTCCAATAGATAATGCAACTTTTCAGCATATTGATCCCGCATGGATTGATTTTGCTCAAAAACCACATAATCCAAAGTTTAGAGTTGCATTAGATGGGGTTAATCCATTCTTCATGAAATCTAGTAAATAGTCAACATGGCCAATGGTAGTCATAAACTACAATCTTCCACCATATCTTAGCATTAAAAAGGAACATTTAATGCTTTCACTTTTAATCCTAGGAAAAAGACAAGTTAAAGATATGAATATATATCTTGTTCCTCTCATTGACTATCTCCAAGAGTTATGGAGAGGCATTAATGTCATTGATGTATCAAAAAGCATCAATGAAAGATATATTATGGTTCATGGTATTATGGCTTGGACTATTCACGATTTTCCAGGATATGGTGTTTGTTCAGGTATTGATGTAATTTTTTTATTTAATATGCATACAAATATATGTGAGTTAATCTAATTATATTTTTATCATTTTCATGATGCAAGAATATCTACTAAAGGTTATAAAGCTTTTCCATATTGTAGTGATTGGTTGAGATCAATTTATAGTAAGAATATCAATGAAAATATTTATCTTCAACATCGATGATTCTTGCCTGATGACCATCCACTAAGATGTCAAAGAGAAGTGATACATTTTAATGGAAAGCTTGAAACAGTTCAGTGTCCAAAACCAATGACGCCTATGGATTGGTATCAAAAATGGACAGATGGGCCTCTGATAAATCCAAAATCAAAAATCTTCAATGATGATGAAGATAATGAGAATGTGAAGAGAGTTAAAGAAAAATTGGCACTCGCAAAGAATATATCAAAATAGTATCCTTTGGAGTATTGGAGAGAGTTAAAGGTTTGCCATCTTCTTGATCCTATGCATATATTCAAGAATATTGGTTATTCATGATGGCAGCATCTTCTTGGATTAAAAGACACCATAGCATCAAGGAATGATTTGAAGGACAAAAACTCAAAACCAAAGTTATGGCCAGTTTTTTATAGACATCGACAAGAAATGACTTATGCACTTACTCCTTGGGTACTTACGACAAAATAGATACAGACTATCAATAATAGGATTATGTTGATTCGAACTCCTACAAGATATGAAGCATTTTTCCAGAACATGTTTACTATGGATGATAAGAGCTTATCTGGGATAAAGATCCATGATCAGCATAACTTTTTGAAGCACATTTTACCTTTGGTTATCGATGGATGTACAACAAAAGGAGTACGAGATGTGATCTATCATCTTGGATCACTTATAAGGTAATTATGATACTTTTGTATTTAATATATATGACTATTTGATATCTTTTATTTTTGAATTAAGTTCTTTATAATTTTTTATATGATGTGTATAGGTGGATTACGTCAAAAGAGATTGACAAAAACTCGATCCCACAAAAGAAACATGAATGCAAGGAGCTACTACGTTTGATGGAGAAAGAGCTTCTTAATTCATTTTTTGATATTCAGGTTCATTTATTAGTCCACCTTGTGGATCAAATAAAGATTGCAAGTGTTTTCAACACTCGATCGATGTTTTGGGTTGAGTGATTTATGGGAATATTAAAATGTTATGTGTGGCAAAGAGCAAAACCAAAAGGATCCATGGCAGAGGGTTGGATGCTTGAGGAGTGCATATGCTATGTTAGTGAGGACCTTGAAAAAGTTCATGAAGAAGCTCCACGTGCAAGGTCCAACGAGTCTTCTTCAAAAATAACAGTCAAGGTATTATCAAGTAAGGCAGTTCCATTTTTATTTACATTTCAAGAAAAGAATGATGTTTTTACTTTTGTAGCATATAATAGCAAATGCATGCAAGCATTCGTTAGCGAGTACGAATAGGAACTTCAAAATCTCTGAAATAAAAGACAGAAAAACAAAAGATATAGACGTAATCTCGATAATAATGAGATTACAACTATATCTTCTTTCACGGATTGTCTATATACTCATTTGCAATGAGCCAATGCAAATAATGAAGAAATTTCAAATGAGCAGAGAGAGTTAATGATAGGTTGTGAATGAAAGTTAATTTTATTTTAATAATATTCTACTTTTTATATATATGTATATTGGTTTCTCTTTACTAATTTAATTTCTTTTGCAAGCTCAAATGTTCACTTATATGTGGGCTTTTGGACACCATATTAGAATCAAAGCTATTGATTCTTTACATAAAACACAACATTCTAGCGTTGTTGCTTCTTTCAAGCAACTATCATGTGCTAGCTCAAGAGACACAAACCTTATAGATGGCAAACTTGGTTACATGGGATCTGTTATTGGTATCTATGAAATATCCTTTCGTACATTCAAACAAGTAAAAAAAGTTTATATTTTTTATGATAGAGTTTATTATATTTTTAAGCACCTAATAATGGTTCTTTATTTTTATATATTTTGATAGGTCATTTTGAAGGTTGATTGGTTTCGAGCCGAGTATAAAGGTAGTATTTCCACATTGATAAAGGAATTATCTGGGCTTTGGGCAATTGATTCTTCCAAGGTAATGTGATCTATTAGAGAACCATATATTCTTCCTAGGCATATTGAACAACCATTTCTTTATAAAAACCCTGATGCTCATCCTTGGTGGCAAGTCGTTCATATTCAACCTAGAGGTAGTTCATTGTTTGAACAGTTTATTGTTACAGAGATCGAAGAAAGTCATCTTGATGATTCACCATCAGATAATGATACATCGACATCTCAAAGAGAAATTGGAATCGGTGTACATGACAATGACAATAATCTTCTTGATGAAGAGGATAATACTCTACATGTTGATTCTACTGATGATGAAAAGGAATTACCAGAAATCGATATTACTCCATCAGTAGATGATGTCATTCATGAGAACACTGATTTAACAATAGAAGAAAAAAAATAAAATTAATAAGGATAATGAAGATGAGACTATATTGATGTCTTACCAAAATGATGGCAATAATGAAAACATATGAGTAGATTAGATAGTAAATCTTACTCTAGTTATCGATTGATAACTTGAATCATTTGAATGGGTATCAGATAATAGATTCTCCTTTGTTCAACTAGAATATCATTGAATCCCACTAGAGAGATGAAATCATGTTCTTTTAAATTAGAACATGAAGCTCAGGGGGTATGCCTAAAATTTTATATATGGCTTTATTTTTAGCACAAAATTTTTGTCATGTATATATGCATATGTGTGTGTATTCATGTGTATTATATGTATACATGTGTTAGTATGCACATATGTGTGTTTCATGTATATGTATGTGTGTGCATGTGTGTGATAGATGTATACATGTGTTAGTATGCACATGTGTATGTATGCATATGCATTTATGTAATATATACAAGTGTGTTTATAATTTTGTATGCATGTATAAGTATACATGTGTGCATATAAGCATCTATATGTGATGTGTATATATGTATATGTGTATATGTGTAAATGTACATGTACATGTAAATATGTATGCATGTATATATATACATGTGTGCATGTAGGCATGTATGTGTAATGTGTATGTATCTACTCCATCATTCTATATATTTGTATGTGTATCTACATGATGAGTATGTATCTTTATATATATTATGGACCTCGTTCATTCGAGTAGCTATATATAGAGGCATAAGGTTGGGAGGAGAGACATCTCTCTAGTAGGTCGTGGGAGGAATAGATGCAATGTGTACATATACTTCAATCATATGGCAAAAAGGCTGAATTAGGGTTTCTAAATTAGGGTTTGTTAAACCCTAATATCAAAATTAGTGTTTCCAAATTATGATTTTTGAAATAGGGTTTCTGAAATTATATATATATATATATATATATATATATATATATACATATATACACACACACTATATCACAATAAATATATATATACAGTATATGTATGTGTGTGTGTGTGTGTGTGTGTGTGTATATATATATATATATATATATATATATATATATATATATATATATATATATATATATATATATATATATATATATATATATATATATATATATATATATATATATACATATATATATATATATATATATATATATATATATATATATATGTGTGTGTGTGTGTGTGTGTGTGTGTGTGTGTTGAAAAGGGAACGAATTGGAATGGAGGGTACAAGGGTAGGGAAAAGGGGCAAGGTGAATTGGTTGTGGAGGAGTAGGGTGTGGGGTGGGGGTGGGGGTGGGGGAATGGGAGTGGACGGTGGGTGGGGGTGGAGGAGGATTGGGAAGAAAGGTAGGGGTAAAAGGGAGGATTAAGGGTAATTGAAAAAGAAAAATCATAAACTGTATAGGAATACATCAAACAATGCCAATGAAATAGAAACACTCACAATTTCACAAATACACCAGTGAAATAACCAGACAAGAGATGCCATGAATAATCGATAAGCAAAATCCCATATATATATATATATATATATATATATATAGCAAAAGGAGATACAACGAGAGCCTTGAAAAGGCTTGAAATACATGAAAGTGCCATGGAAAATGGCTTGAAGTACATGAAAGAGCCACTAAATGTAAGAAAGGTAAAGGGAAAAGAGGATGTCTAACTAAGTGAATGTGGGAAGGTATAGCCTATAAGAGCAAAATGAGGCAAAGTGACCAAAAAGGGGCGAGAAGCGGAGACATAGGTAGTGGAAACGGCCATCGGGCTGGTGGCGAATAAGAACCCCCCACAAGAGGAGCATCTCTAGGATGGGGAGGAGGGTCTGGCGATAATGGGGGATACAAGCAACAACCATGCTCTGATAACGGCACAGATGGTCGCGCTCTCGTCATACAAGCTGACAAGCAGGGCTCTCGCAGATGCCCAAAGATGCTCGTTGTCGGATCTCCAAAAGAGCCCGATTCACAGAATCGGCCTCAACCTGGAACCTGTCCCTCTCCTGCTGAAGTGCCCTCATAGCTACCTGAGATGACTGCCACTGTGCAGTTGTTGAAGCATCAGAGAGGCATACTAGCGATGTAGTGTAGTCGTCGCTGTAACCGATTCTAGGGATAGGCGTGCAACATCTGCTCCATCCACGGCTACGGTGCTCACATCCCTGAGTAAGTCTAGGAAGGGGGGGTCTCCTGAAGGTGGTGGGACGTCATCATGTGGAGGAAGCGGGGTCGCGGGTGGTGAGGAAATGGGGTCCTCAGTGCGAGGTGGAGACTGATGTGGCGGGGAATGGGTGTGCGATGTGGATGCGGAGTCGACGGAAATATGAGGGGAAGGTGGTAAGGATATGTGTTGAGAGGGTGATGGGGCTATCTGGTCCTCAGGGGGACTAGCATGTGTTGTGTCGAGGGAGTAGGTGGTAGTCCGAGGGCAAACCCGACGAGTGGACGGGGTGGAGGAAGTAGGGGGGGAAGGCTAGTGGGCGAGGGTGAGGTGATATCGATCCCATGCAGAGGAGGGGGAGCGATGTGAGGGGGGGCAGAGGGGGCTGGGGTGACCTGACTGGGCAAGTGAAAGAGCCAAGCCAGGACAAGGGCAGAGTAGACTGAAAAAGACCTAGAACTGTGGGGTAGGGCCTCATGGAAGCGTCGACATCATAGCTGGAAAGAAGCATACATGAGGAATGCATAGGGGTAGGGTCACCCATGGACAAAGTAGTATAGGGGATCGGCTATATGGATGTCATAAATGGGCTGGTGGGAAGCCGGGCTGCGGAAAAGGAAATGGAAGGTGAAAGCACACAATAGCTACACCATCGTGGGGGATGTTGTGGGAGTGCTAAACATGCAAGTGCAAAAGGCGATAGTATCTTCTTTAGAGAGACCGGAATAAAGGAAAGGAGGTGGCCAATATGTGGTCAACGAAGAACCAATACCAGCTGCAATGGACTGGGGGATAGAGTACCCGAACGGAAATGGGGGAATGAAGTGAGGGCCAAATAAATATCCTGACCCTCTAGCACCGACCACATGATCGAAGCTAGACGATGAATACCCTCCAGTAGTAAGTAATCCTCAATAAAGAGATCGAATAGGGAGGACTCGGGAAGTGCGAGGTGAAGGCGGAGGTGAAGGGATGTAGATGGAATCGGGAAATCTAAAGTCATGAACGAAGCTTGATGGGAGGATGTTGAGCCTGATTCACTCATAGTAGGCATAGAAAGGGAGGGCGGAATGGTAGGGCGAACCGTGGAGGGCGCGGGTAAGTGTAGACCAAGCGGGGACATGAAGGGCTATACAAGGATGAGTCTAAGAGTGAGTGGCTGGAAAAGGTTGGGGCAATGAGACGTGGGGGGGCAATGGGCGGTATGGTCGGGGCTGGAAGACGTGTGGGTGGACTAGAGTGGGTATGAAATACCTATTTTTTTTCATGGACTTGAGTAGTTTTGAAGCGTTTGATTCCTTAAGAGCATGGGCTCCAATTGACTTATCAAACTCCTCATGAGCCCTATTGAATGTGTGCCCGATGGCATCACTGGTACATATGAGATCTCCTTTTTGCCTTGTATTTGCACATGTGGTGGCTTTGTCTTCAGATGTCTCTTTGTCTTGATTCAATCCAGTAATCCTTGATCCTTGACCTATTTCTACTTGAGACTTCCCCTTGCTTCTTGTCTGCACTGTAAAAGATTCAATTTCTTCTAACTGCACCACCTTGGTAGATGGTGATGGCCAATCGACTTGATCTAACATTTCTTCTTTTTGCACAGAAATCATTTGAATGTGGGGCCTAGATGAAGAGGCTTGATTCTTAGGACAACAATTTGTATAGTGGTCTCTGGCCTCTGGGCAGTTCCTCCAAGGAGGGGAATTTTCTGGTAGAGTGCACCTACTTTGATAGTGCCCACATTCTCCACATTTGAAACAAATGATTGGCCTCCTAGGCCCATTTCCAAAGTTATTCCTCTCTAGGGTTGTAATATCTCCCTCCTCAACTGAGTAATAGCATTCTCCTCCTCTTTGTGGGTCTTATTCCTTTTTAAGCCCTCCAGCTCCTTCCTTAGCTGGATCACTGGATCCTCCATTTCTATAGAATATGGTAGTTGAGAAGAAATTGCTCCATACTGTTGTCTTATCTGCTCCAAGCGTGTAGCTGTGTTAATGAATTCCTCTATGGAGGCTGTAGGTAACACTAATTCCTTGATTTTACATTGGGTGGTCATTGGAAGTGGCTTAGCTAACCATTTCTTAACAAAAAAGTCATGTGGAGGATCTGGCAACTTAGCCATTAGTGCCTTAGCCCTAGTTACAAACCCTGGAAATTTTTCACCTGGACCCAGTCTCAAGTTTTCTAATTCCTCTATGATGATCTCTCAAGTATTTCCATGCTTGAATTGAGTTTTGAATGCATCTTTCATTAAGTCCCAAGTTGTAAAATGGTTCTCAGTAAACTGGCTAAACCATTTATCTACTAATCCTTCTAATGTGGCAGGGAAGAGTATCAAAAAAGCATCCTCTCTTCCCATTAAGCCTCTAGTTTTGCATAGTGCTAAAAACCTTCTAATATGCTCGTCCGGATCTTCCTGAGCTAGGGCTTTGAAAGAAGGAAATTTTATATTTAATCTTGATAGTAGGGTTTCCAAGCCTACGTGACCAGCCATGCTCTTTACTGATGAAGTCGACAAAATTGGACTAGAGGATCTTCTAACAGCCTTCCTTCTTGTTTGCTTGTAGGTGATCCTCAATGTTTGGGATCGGGTTGCAGTCATGATCTGCTCATAGCCCTCTTAGTATGAGATAATAGATAAGAATATTTACCTCTTAGTCTAATGAAGTAGTACTATCGACACTTGAACTCGTCTACCCTTTTCACTTGGTTTCTCCTATGCTCAAATCTCCTTGGAGTCCCATCGGGCATGCCAAATTTTGTTGGGGGATTCTTGGAAAAGAAGGGATTTGAGTGTTTGTAGGAGAAAAGGGAAAGACAAGAAGAACGATACACACTGGAATCCCCTGTCGATTGATTATAAGAAGACAAATACAATGGTGATGCCCAAATACAACCCAATGCTTCTGTGGAAAGTCACACAGAGTGCTCAATTACAAAATACCAAATATCCAAGGTCTTGTTACTGTCGGCCTCCTCTACACCAAACCTCCACCTTCTCCAAGCCTGCACTTGTGCATACCTTGCACCAAGCTTCCAACAAGGGGGAGGGATGGACACCTTCTGTCGGCACGCACACACTGCAAAGAGACCTTGGGATCCTTGGGAGACTAGCTTAGCACTTCTTTGCACACTTCCTTAGTCACTCTTCATGCACACCTTGTACTTCACTTCTCTGCGTCGCACACTCTGTGTCTCTTGCACTTCTCTCTCTTTTCTCACTTAGACTATGCTCACCTTGCTTACACTTGCTTAGTCCAAGAATAGTACTTGCCTTGATTTGAGTGTCGATTCACGTACGCTCCTAACTACAAGAGTATCTTGGTGCTCACTTTGATGTCCCAAGATTGTCTCCACAAGTGGGCAGCCAACGAATCCCTGTTTTGTCCTGTAGTGACTTTAGACTAAAACAAAAATCTTAATTGGGGGGCCATACTTTCACTTCTGCATACGCTGCCGCTTCACATACCTTCACATTTTTCCTTCTAATTCTTCACTTGTGCACATAAGGGAGGGTTCACCTAAACCTTCCAAAATACTTTAAAAACACTTTGAACCTTAAGGAAATTAGAGAAATACCTCTGCAACCTGCAACCAACTTTCTCCAATTTACCCTTTGTGGATAATTAATTGTGCACTACCTGTGCACTTCGACACCTGAACTTCAAACACTTTGACTTTTCGCATGTTGCCTTTGACCTTGAACATGTTGACTTTGATCCATTTGACTTTGATCTTTTGACTTTTACTATAGTTGACTTTGAACGTGTTTGACTTTGACCAATATGACTTTTATGGGCTCAACAATATATATATATATATATATATATATATATATATATATATATATATATATATATATATATATATATATATATATATATATATGTATGTATGTATGTATGTATGTATGTATGTATGTATGTATGTATGTATGTATGTATGTATGTATGTATGTATGTATGTATGTATGTATGTATGTATGTATGTATGTATGTATGTATGTATGTATGTATGTATGTATGTATGTATGTATGTATGCATGTATGTATGTATGTATGTATGTATGTATGTATGTATGTATGTATGTATGTATGTATGTATGTATGTATGTATGTATGTATGTATGTATGTATATAGATATATATATATATATATATATATATATATATATATATATATATATATATATATATATATATATATATATATATGTGTGTGTGTGTGTGTGTGTGTATGTGTGTGTAAGTATATTAATATCACAATATATATATATATATATATATATATATATATATATATATATATATATATATATATATTGTTGAAGCTGAAGGTCAAGGACAAAGCACAGGAGCACATCAAAGAGGTGGACACACAAGAAGAAGGAGCAAGTAGGGAGCTCCAAGATATGTATGTCAAATTTTCAAAAGAATCCCCTACAACAATAGTGATTTTCATCACTAAAAACCATTGTAAATACCATTTTCTATTTTTCCAACTCCATTTTGTTCAAGCCAAGGAGTCCTTAAGCTTGAGGAGTATCAAAAGTATCATCCTACCAATTTTCATAATTTGTAGACTTTGTTTAATCCCTCAAATAAGCCCGGGAACCTAAGGCCGGACACTAGGTCTGGACAGGACCAAAACTAGTCAAAAAACTATAAAAAGAGCTAGAGTGCTCATTTTTGAGGTTAGCTTGTTAGAGAATAGAGCTTTTGTAAGAGAACTCTTTTGCAATCAAAGCTTTCCATTGTTCCTCTCTTTGATCTTGCCTTGTGTGCATGTGTGTGTATGTGTGTGCATGCTTGTGTGCTTTCACTCACACACTTGTGCCTTCACTTGCTCGTGGTCTTCATACCAGTCCTCACGTCTCCGCGGATTGACAAGTAAAGGAGGTGGTGCTTACGCTTGAGCTACACCAAATTTTGGCGTTGTTGCCGGGGAGAGAGCTTCGAGGACGATCGTTGTGATGGTAAGATCGTAGATTTGCGACGTTGGAAGGTAAAAAAACTATCAGTTTTGTTCATTTTCTGATTTTTCTTCTTCATCCTCATCATCATCACCATCTCCATCTTCTTCATAGAAATTTCTTGTTATTTAGTGCATTTGCATCATTTTCATACCATCTTTCATGCATTATTGTGCGAGGAGGAGTTAAGAAGTGCAAGAGAGTGCAAGCGCTGTGTTTTTTCATGATTTTCTGCACATACGGAGCTCGCCATTACTCGGCGCTCAGAAATTCGAAGTTCCCGCCAAAAAACACGATTCTGTGATGAAAATCGCGATTCTGTGAAAATTCATTTTTTTTTTGAAAATCGCGATTCTCTGTTTCCTACCTAAAAGCCTTTTGAAAAGAACACGATTCTGTGGTTGTGCTCAAAATCGCGATTCTCACAAATCACGATTTTTAGTGAAAAAAATATGATTCTGAGAAAACATGATTCTATGGTTGTGCTCAAAATCGCGATTCTCTAAATTTTTGGAAACCACGATTCTCTGAGACAAAATCGTGATTGTCTAGAACACGATTCTCTAGAACACGATTCTCTAAGACACGATTCTCTAAAACACGATTTTCAAAAACACGATTCTCTATTGGCAATCACGATTTTCATGTCAAAAACATGGTTCTGAGAAAACATGATTCTATGGTTGTGCTTAAAATCGCGATTCTCTAAATTTCTGAAAACCACGATTCTCTGAGACAAAATCGCGATTCTCTAGAACACGATTCTCTAAAACACGATTTTGTGAACCACGATTCTGTGAAACACGACTTTGTGAACCACGATTCTGTGAGCCACGATTTTGTGAACCACGATTCTGTGAAAACACGATTCTTTGCTCAAAATCGCGATTCTCAAAAACACGATTCTCTGCTCAAAATCGCGATTCTCACAAATCACGATTTTCAGCAAAAACATGATTTTGTGAAAAGACGATTCTGTGAAAACACGATTCTCTGCTCAAAATCGCGATTCTCAAAAACACGATTCTCTGCTCAAAATCACGATTTTGTGAAAACATGATTCTCAAGGTACACAATCACGATTCTCTGATTTCACACAATCGCGATTCTCTGATTTCACACAATCGCGATTCTCTGATTTCACACAATCGTGATTCTCTGGAGATTTACAGCATCACGATTCTCTTGAAGTTCACAAAATCGCGATTCTCTTGATTTCACAAAATTGCGATTTTTTCCAAAAGGCCCTGTTTGCCTGTTTTGACCCCCAGGAGCCTAATTTGACATAACTTCTTCATCCAAAGTCCATTTTTTGAGCTCTATAGCTCGTTGGAAAGCTCGTTTTGAATCTTATACGGGCTCAACTGTTTTTTATAAGAATAATGCGTTGATTTTCAGATAGGATATTTTGAAGTTGACCCTCCGGTGGGACCAAGAACCCAAGGGGACTCCAAAGGATTTTGAACCATACTAAGGGGAAATTTTGGAGTCTTAACCAAAGCTTATGAACCTGAGATCTGGTAGACACCTAGGCAAGGATAAACAAAGCATTAGATCTTCTCAGTCTAGTGTCAACCATACAGCTAAGTCTTGGGCACAACAACTAAGTGGTTGTCCTTACGTACTAAGCTCTGACACAAGTGACTCTGAAATGTCTTTTAGTATGGGGAAACCAGCAGGTGGCTCAGGAACTGCCCATCTACAAACACCAGAAGGTCCCTATAAGACACAATTGGAATATATTCGGACCAACCGATTAGGTGCTCGCATCTATGAGGATGGCCTGAGGCGATCAGTGGTCCAACTCAAAAATCTAGATCAACCCTTTGGACTTGAACACCCGGTGGTCAAGTTCGAAGAGGGTTCATACATTGATAAGGAAGGAACCATGTATGTGGTCACCAACCTACCAGATAGGACTGATGAGTTTGGAAATATCATTCCCGAGAATGAGATAGGAGACCTAGAACAAGGAAATGTAGGACATGGACCCTAGACTCCTAGAGGTAAGTCAGTTTTGACCAGAGTGATCACTCTAGACTGGATCCCTCAAGACAACAAAAGCATAGAACTATTCTTGAATAGAGAAACAGAGGAAGCCTTTTGGAGATTCAAGCCAGATCAACCTAGCCAATTGGGCATAGTCATCATCTACGAGTTCAAGGATCCAGAGATACCAGGCAAAGTTGTCTACCTGGATAACACGTCAGAGAAAATTTTCTTGGTAATAGAACATGATAGACATGCATATACTTGGAAGAGTGAATTGATTTTCCCTCCACCAAGATCCAATGTTTCCCATGGCCTCCAAGGAGTAGGATCATCCCAAGCTCATGAAGCCCAGAGAGAAAGAACTAGAGAGAGACCTAAGGTAAGTTTTGCACACACGGTGGGCAGAAATAGAGCAGGATTTGAAAATGAAAGACCTGAAAGAGAGAGACATCAAGCACATAGGCAACAAAGAGATGAACATGATTTTCCATTGCCTAGACCCCGAGAGCACACAAGAACCCTTAGACCCACTCAAGTGATCAAGGCAACGAAGAATTATTTTGACGGGTCAGGAGATCCTTATGATCATGTGGCTGAGTTCAAACAAGTGTTAAGAGCCGAACAGGTTGAGGATTTATTCACCCAATACAAGGCGTTTGGTTTGACTCTTAAGGGCACTACCTTGGCTTGGTTTCAACCATTGAGTAGTCGCAACTATCACGATATAGGTCAGCTGCTAGACGAATTCATTGTAGAATTTTCCAAGAGTGGTATCAGACATAGCACATCATCTTTGATCCACAGTTTCAAGCAGACACCTCAAGAAACAGTGCGACTAGCAAGTAGAAGGTTCGGATAGTACCTAGAAAGGTGCCCTGCTCTAGAGTTACCCACACCAGCCAAACAAGTGGCTTTGTTCTTAGATGGCTTACTGAGCACAAAGTTAAGATCATATGTGTACTTGAAAGAGCCCAGATCCATAGAAGAGTGTGTGCGGACGTGCATTGACATAGAAGATAACTTGGGTGAGGAGTTAGGATTGTCCAAACTCTATAAGGATTCTGATAGTTCTACTAGTCATACTTCAAAAATCTCCACAGAAATAGATGAGATAGCTGAGCAAGTTGCCAAGAAGCTGGGAGTCCGAAATAGACAAACACAGAGAGTCACCTCATTGAACTGATGTTATACCTGCGGAGGGGACCACATGGCTAACGTATGCCCAATGCAAAACCAAAACATTACAGAAAGGAATGCTCCATATTGCACTATTGAGAGAAAATACACGAATCACACGGCTCAAGATTGTCCCTACAATAGACAGGCTGTTAGACAAACTTATCAATAACCTTATCAACAAGGGAGGTATCAGAACCAATACCAACAGCCATATTATTGACCACAACAACAATATCAGGCACAATATAGGCCACAACCAGTCTTGCGAAACCAACCACCAGCTCTTGCCAATGTGATCCCAGATAAGTATACGATGGCGGAGGAGAACCCTAATAGAGCATTGGTGCCACTAACCCCATTGGTCTCAGAAAATGACTCTCACGCTCAAGGTTTAGACTACTTCCATGAAGGTAGTCCGCATGCTTATTACACAGAGTCACCTGAACATAGTGAGATTTACCCGTATCAATATGAGGCACCACCTATGGAACAAAATTGGGAGCCAGAATACTCCAATGTCATGTACGCAAATGCTAACCCTAAAATTGAGACAAGTAAGACCACAAGCCCCTAGAGGACCATGTTTCAGATGCCAGGGTGACCATTTCCTTCGTGATTGTCCCCACCCACCATCTCCGAGTCAAGGACAGACTATCACAATACAAGCTTTTTGTCCTGATTGTGGCAAAGACCATCTCCCCAGAGATTGTCCAAGAAACCCCTCTAGTGTGCCCAAGATTACACCCATTAATGTGGTAGGCTTAGTGGCGGAATCAAGTGCCAGTAGCAGTAATGTGGCACCTGTACAGGCAGTTACTAGAGCACAAGCATTAAAATAAGATAAACCAGCAGAGCAATCAGATTCGAGTGAATCGAGAGAACCTAGCAAGCGAAAAACAAGAACATGGAAGGATACCACAGAGAAGGCCAATCGCAAGTGGAATAAAAAGTTATCGAAACTAGAAGAAAGCTTGAAAGACGCAAAAACAAAAATAGAAGACATTGCATCTCAAAACCCCTCGCATGCCGAAACTCCATCTACTCCATCTCATCCCACCCCACCACCCATTGTAAATAGACCGCAGCCAGGGTCTGTTCTTGCAGATTCAACCCGAGAAGGCTTAGACATGATGTTCAAGGCCTACCAGGCTCGACTTCAAGAAGGGCCAACAGCTGCAAACCTAGACAAGAGTTACCCTAGAGCGGATTTAGAGATTGAACAGATGAAAATGTGCATGAAAATGGTAGAACAAGCTCAAGCCATACTTGAGACTAGTCAAAAGTTCAATCAGACAAACTCTATCAAATCGAGTTTGCATTTCCAGGGCTTACTAGAAAGATTAGAGCAATTGGTAAACAAACCACAAGTTTCTTTACCTCCACAGGCTCAACCAGTTATTGAAAGAGGAAGCTCACCACCAATGGGAGCTTATGTTCCTAATTCCACGGATGTTGGAATACCTCCTTCAATTCAACAATACTCTCAAGAGTTCTTGCGGGAAATACAAGAAGAGAAATGGGCCAAGGAGAAGGGTAATTCCCCTCCTATTCCTGAGATTGATGATCTTCATTATCAATTTCCCCAAGACATTCCATCCATTTACGGAGATCAAGTCGAGCAACAAGAAGACGAAAGGATAGATTTTGAATCTAATACCTTAGAAGAACTGCCTCAATTTCCAGGCCCATGGGAATCTGAATCTCTTCATATCAGAGCTCCCACAATACTAGTCAGACATGAAGACTCAGTGGTACCAAGGAACACTGATGTCGTGAAGAACACTAAGGTTCAATGTCATCTCACTGTAGAAGAGCTTCTCAAAGCAAAACCTGAGCTATGGAATCATGTGAAGGATCAGGTTCCAGAACTTGATTCCAATAAGCCAAAAACAGGCTCTAAGTAAAAAGTTCCAGAGATACCTCTAGACAAAATAGGGGACATGTGTGAGGGTGAAGAAGGTAATACTTATCTTCCAATCACCTACCAAGGTTACACAACCAAAGCAATCATAGATTCAGGTGTTGGTGTTGCTATTGCGACCACCTCCTTGTGGAAGCAATGGGGAAAACCCACATTAAGACCAACTAGAATGAAGCTTCAAATGGCCGACGGTCATTTTGAAAGACCTCTAGGATTGCTCGAAGGGATAACTCTAACCACTTGTGGTATGGAGTTTGAACATAGATTTGCTATATGTGACTTTGAGAAAAATAACGTCTATGAGATGATCCTAGGAAGACCCTTCCTACGACAATTGCAAATAGTACAGGATTGGGGAACCAACTCCTTGTACTTACAACACCTAGGGGTCACCACCAAGGTCAATTTGAAGGATTACACCTTCAGAGATGTACCACCCCTACAGTGGAATTCTATCCACAAAGCGAAAGAAGATTCTATCTTTGTGCATTCGGAAAGTTCACTTGATCCATCATGGCTGCATGAAGATACTCATTTGTGAATGTGCAAGGTCGTAGAGGAAGAGGAAAAACGTTTAAAGGCAAGAGAAGAAGGAACTTCGCCAGGAGATAGACCAATTAAAGACCCAGCCTATACACCGATGATCTTTCTAGATGAGGAATTTGAGCCTCATGGCTGGCCAAAAATCTTAGCCACCATGGACATTGCTGTCAATGAAGAACAATGGACACCTCATTGTGATGAGGAGGGTTATGATATCTCAGTGTTCATGTGTCAGCCCTTGCTAGAAGAATGTGACCCTAGTGATTGATGGAGAGTGTTAATCTCCAAAAGAACAACCTACTCTTGAAATTAGATCACCTCTTTATCAAGAGTAAGTCAAAACCTTCACCAATTTGGAGGATCAATACTCAATTATAAGGATTTTGGAAAATCTGTGAAGATGATGACTCTACAGAAAGTCTGTTGCACTTATCTTTCTCATTGACCTATCAATTGTGTAAAGTTTTTTATAAATCTTTGCACAAGGTGTCGCCTAAAGATTGCGCACCTCCTCCAAGTTGAATTACTCCAAAAGATTCAGTATAACTTGAGAAATGAACTCAACAAGTTACCAATGTCCAAAATTGTCTCCCTGTAGAGTCGACTTTAACACCTATAACTTCTAAGACATGGTTCTCCAAGACTAGAACCCGTTTAAGCAAATGCTTTTAGCCACAAGTAGCTTACCACTTAAAGATTAAGTGCTTACTTGCTCAAAATTTAAACTGTGGAAGGAGAATTGATCAAAACATTGACTTCGAATTTTGCGCCTGTTTCAAGAACCAGTGAACACTTCTTCACATATGAATGTTCCTACACATAATTCTCTCAGCCTGATCACAATTGGAAGCTAAAAATTTGTATAGAGGTCAATCACCTATAGACTTAGACTTGTACAAAAGCATTTCACAAAAGATCTAACACAGAAGGAGAAAACTCAGAAACGTCGGGTGCAACATTTTCTTCATTTTTGAGAATTTTACATCTAGTGATGAGAGAGACTTAACTCACTTCTAGGATGGCTAAAAACTCATACAACTTCTGATTACTCTATTCTCATGCTCTCTCATACTTGTCCCGACATTTTCCATAGTATTTATAGGCAAATATTTACAAACTTATGACTAATCAAAAGTATAAGTGACCTATATTTGAACTAATGTACATATGTGTACATTTCTTTCAACTCCTGAATGTAAACTTCTTCTATGCTTCAAAACTTGATCTTGTCTTCATTCTTTGACTTCCAAAACTTCAATTGTTGATTGCTCTGCACCAACAGCTCCCCCTCAATCAACAATTGAGGTTTTCTCTATTTTCTTTATGCCTGCCATGTCTTTGAATCTCTGTAGCTTTGGTCCATCCAAGCTTTTGGTAAGCATATCAGCTATCTGATCTTTAGTTGAAGTATGTATGACTTCAATCTCTTTGTCCATCACCTTCTCTCTTAGAAAGTGATACTGAATCTCAATGTGTTTGGTCCTGGCATGAAAAACAGGGTTAGCAGCTAAATACAATGAACTCATGTTATCTCCATATATGATAGGTATACTCTGTATAGTGTCAAAACTCTTCATCATAGTCTTAAGCCATATCACTTCCTTTGCAACTTCAACCATGCCTTTGTACTCAGCTTCTGTAGATGATAAAGCAACTGTGTGTTGCTTCTTTGAACACCAAGAGATTAACTTATCTCCCACATAACACATGTATCCATAGGTTGACCTTCTATCATCAGGATTACCTGCCCAATCTGCATCACTATATATTTTGATGTTTGTATCTTACGTAAAACCATAATACAAACCCTCTTTGAGTGTACCCTTAATGTACCTCAACACTCTTTGACCTGCAATCCAATGTTCTTTCCTAGGACAATGCATGAATTGAGACAAAACTCCAACTGCATATGATAAATCAGGCCTAGTTAATGTAGCATAGATAAGACTACCAACCAAACTCTGATATAGCTTCATATCTTTAAATTCTTCTCCACCATATCTGCTCAATTTGTGATTCACCTCCATTGGAGTAGGTGCTACCCTACAATCATTCATTTTAAACTTGATTAACAAGTTCTTCAAATACCTTTCTTGAGTCACATACACTCCATGTTGAATGTATGAAATCTCCATGCCCAAGAAATATGACAAGTCTCCCAAATCACGGATTTTAAATTCTTTCTCCATTTGCTTCTTTAGGCTTTGAATGCCTTTCTCATCTGTACCTGTAAAAATTATATCATCAACATATATGCACATGTAAATGAACCCATCATCACTTGCTTTAACAAGCAAGCTACTATCTGCCTTAGATACTTGAAATCCAAGTTCTTTCAAGAACTTTACAAGTCTATAATTCCATGCCCTTGGGGCCTGCTTCAAGCCATACAAAGCTCTCTTGAGCTTACACACATGATCTGGATACCTTCCATCTCTGAGTCCTTGAGGTTGCTCCACGAAAACATCATCTGAAATATAGCCATTCAAGAAAGCATTCTTCACATCTAATTGACATAATTTCCAACCTTTACATGCAGCAATTGCTATGAGTGTCCTGATGGTTGTCATCTTTGCCACAGGACTATAGGTCTCATCATAATCAATACCATATGTTTGAGCAAACCCTTTGACAACAAGTCTAGCTTTGTACCTAGACACACTTCCATCTGCAAATCTCTTTGTTTTGTAGACCCACTTGCATCCAATGATCTTCTGGCTATTTGGTTTAGGAACCAAATCCCATGTCTGATTCTCCATCAATGCATCATATTCTTCCTGCATAGCTTTCTCCCAATTTTCCTTACCTTTTGCCTCTTCATATGTAGAAGGGTCTTCATCTGCCTTTATCATGTAAGCATAATCTTTGGTAGCCAAAAAAGAAGTATCATAGCTATACCTTGTAGGTTGCCACTTGTGTCTTGATGACCTTCTGAGTTCTCCACTCCTTGATGTTTCTGGTTCATCACACTCAGGATCAAATCTTGGTATTTCTTCAACTTCAACCTGCACTTCATTATTATCTTCTTCATCAAATATCTGAACCTTTGATTTACCCTTCTTTTGATTTACATCTTCTTCACCACCTGCATTAATATTGATTGTACCTGCATACCAAGTACCTTGCTCATCAAATGTAACATCCTTAGACACAATGAAATGCTTTGTGGATGGACTCCACAATCTATAACCCATCTGCTTGTCATCATAACCAATGAACACATACTTTTCAGCTTTAGGTTCCAATTTGTGTCTTAATTGTGATGGCACATATGCATATGCCAAACATCCAAATACTTTGCAATGGTCTAATGCAGGTCTTTTACCCCACCATGCCTCATATGGTGTCATACCCTGCAAGGCTTTACATGGTAGCCTATTGACCAGATAAGTAGCTGTATTTACAGCCTCAACCCACAAATAATTTGGGCAATTTCTCTCCTTCATCATTGACCTTGCAAACTCAACAAGAGTTCTATTTCTTCTCTCTGCTACACCATTTTGTTGAGGGGAGTACCTGCAAGTGATTTCCCTTTTTATACCTGCATTCCACAAGTAATCATTAAACTCATTAGAGAAATACTCTCCCCCTCCATCTGACCTTAGTCTCTTCAATTTATGACCTGTAATTCTCTCTGCATACACATGATAGTGTTTGAATCTGTTGAATACTTCTGACTTATCTTTGATCACATATATAGTGACCCATCTGGTAGCATCATCAACATAGATCACATAGTACCTTGAACCATTGATACTGAAATCCTTTGATGGTCCCCACACATCTGTGTGTACCAACTCAAGTTTCTCTAAATACATAAACCATGCTTGGAGTAAGATTGCTTATGAGCCTTACCTAATTGACATGCCTCACATCTATATGTCATATGTTGACCTGTAACATTAGGCAATCCAAGCACTGAACCACTGTTAATCATATCTTTGATACCTCTTTCATTGAAGTGTCCAAGCCTCTTGTGCCAAAGATCTAACTCACAGATCTTATGTCCTCCATAAGTGAACAAGGCATGACCAACATTACCTTGAATCTTCAATGTGAA
This sequence comes from Ceratopteris richardii, assembly GCA_020310875.1. Taxonomy (NCBI): domain Eukaryota; kingdom Viridiplantae; phylum Streptophyta; class Polypodiopsida; order Polypodiales; family Pteridaceae; genus Ceratopteris; species Ceratopteris richardii. The sequence continues at coordinate 130,442,625 of CM035414.1, forward strand.
CAATCTTCCTTCTTTCTTCCCTGAAACAATTTGTTTATACCCATTGCTAGGCTCTTCCACAAACACTCCTTCATTAGTGAATCTAACTTGATAACCTTTTTCAACAATTTGTCCTACACTTATCAGATTCTTAGGAATTGTAGGAACATACAAGACCTTACTCAATAACGTGCTACCATCCTTGGCCTTCACTGATCCAATTGACTTCACATTATGCTTTGTATTGTCACATGTTTGAACAACATGATTAGTTACCTTATTTTCCAAATCATTCATCAATGCTATGTTGCCACTCAGGTGATTGCTACACCCTGAATCAATGTAGAAGACTCTTTGATCTTCACTTTGCCTTTCACAAGTTGCATTCATTATCAATGTTGAATCCTCCTTCTGATCTGAAGCATAATTGTAGTAGGTATTATTGTATTGTTGACTTTGGAATCCTCTACCTGCATTTCTTCCAAAGTAACCCCTACTACCTCTTCCTCTGAAGTTACCTCTTTGGTTTCTGCCACCTCTTCCTCTTGAATTAAAATTCTGATTATATCCACCATTATTCTGAGTATTATGCCAACAATCATTAGCTAAATGATTTGTCTTACCACAAATCCAACAAGCTTTGACTCCATCTTTGTTGTTCCTGCCTCTTCCTCTACCTTTGCCACCTTCTCTTCCTCTTAGGAAGTTGGCTTGACTAGTTGTGCCTTCATCTTCATTTGCTTGTTGCTTTCCTTTGCTAATTTTCTTCTTATCCTTTGAGTACATTGCATGACCTGTACTCTTGTCACTTTCACCTTTGACATCCTGCTCAAAGGTTAACATATGTCCTAGCAACTGATTTAAGTCGGGAGTAAAATGATCAAGTGATAATTCAGTAGACAAAATGAATGGCTTCCATTTGTCGTCACCTCTCAAACCTGTAAGGATTTGCCTTACCAATTTATCCTCCTCAATGTCTTCATCAACAGCTCCTAATGCATCTACAATGTCGTTCATTCCGGTTACATAATCTGAGATGGATTGAGAGTCCTTCTTCTTGAAAGTAGTAAATTTTGCCCACAAAGATGCCTTCCTTGACTTTGTGGTATTTTGGAAATGCTCCTCCAAAGCATTCCATATATCACTTGCACTTTCAAGACCTCTAATGTGAGGTAGCAATCTAGTCATTGACTGCCATATAGATAATGCTCCTAGCTTGAGCATCTCTCTTCATCCAATTCTTCAAATCTGACAATTCCTCCCTAGTTGGAACACTAGGATCTCTGAATTGAGGCTTTTCTTCTTCACCTGTAATATATCCTATCAAATCTTTGCTCATTAGATGAGCTTCCATCCTCATAAACCATGCAGGATAGTTCTCTCTATCCAACTTCTCTATTTGAAGAGAATCTCCCATCCTTTCTTCACATGTGTATTGAATTCTTCAATCTTTATAAAGTATAAGGTTACCTTTACTTCGAATGACACTCCTTTTGACTTCCTTGATGTCGTATGATCTCCTTCTCAAGCTTTATCCTCAAGCTTTCACCTTCTGAACCTTTAAATGTTGAATTCTTTGCATCTGCAGCAGTCGGGATCCTCCTTCCTTCAATTCTGATGCTTCCTGCTCTGATACCACTCATGGAGAGTGTTAATCTCCAAAAGAAAAACCTACTCTTGAAATTAGATCACCTCTATATCAAGAGTAAGTCAAAACCTTCACCAATTTGGAGGATCAATACTCAATTATAAGGATTTTGGAAAATCTGTGAAGATGATGACTCTACAGAAAGTCTGCTACACTTATCTTTCTCATTGACCTATCAATTGTGTAAAGTTTTTTATAAAACTTTGCACAAGGTGTCGCCTAAAGATTGCACACCTCCTCCAAGTTGAATTACTCCAAAAGATTCAGTATAACTTGAGAAATGAACTCAACAAGTTACCTATGTCCAAAACTGTCTCCCTGTAGAGTCGACTTTGACACCTGTAACTTCTAAGACATGGTTCTCCAAGACTAGAACCCGTTTAAGCAAATGCTTTTAGCCACAAGTAGCTTACCTTCCAACTTAAAGATTAAGTGCTTACTTGCTCAAAACTTTAAACTGTGGAAGGAGAACTGATCAAAACATTGACTTCAAATTTTGCACCTGTTTCAGGAACCAGTGAACACTTCTTCACATATGAATGTTCCTACACATAATTCTCTCAGCCTGATCACAATTGGAAGCTAAAACTTTGTACAGAGGTCAATCACCTGTAGACTTAGACTTGTACAAAAGCATTTCACAAAAGATCTAACACAGAAGGAGAAAACGCAGAAACATCGGGCGCAACATTTTCTTCATTTTGGAGAATTTTACATCTAGTGATGAGAGAGACTTAACTCACTTCTAGGATGGCTAAAAACTCATACAACTTCTGATTACTCTATTCTCATGCTCTCTCATACTTGTCCTGACATTTTCCATAGTATTTATAGGCAAATATTTACAAACTTATGACTAATCAAAAGTATAAGTGACCTATATCTGAACTAATGTACATATGTGTACATTTCTTTCAACTCCTGAATGTAAACTTCTTCTATGCTTCAAAACTTGATCTTGTCTTCATTCTTTGACTTCCAAAACTTCAATTGTTGATTGCTCTGCACCAACAGTGATGTCATAGAAGAAGAAGAGAATGACGATGATATAGAGTCCATTGTGATGGATAGTTGCTTTAACTCAGAGCAGCACTATCTAGAAGATATAGGAGTGTTCACCCAGAAAGAAGAAGAACCTCTCACAAGTATTAAAACGGTAAATTCAAAGGATGGAAGTGAGATCAGTCAAAAGAAAAAGAAAAGAAAAGCAGTGAAACAAGAAGAGGAGGAATCATTGTTTGAAGTACCAGAAAACTTCAAGAAATATGAAGTTGACGACCGCAAAATTTTGGTACGAATGCCTAAGCGAGAGGCCATCATAGGGGAATCATATGATAATAAAGAAAAGACCAAGAAAATTGTAGTGACCATTGAAGAGAACGAAGAGAGATGCACATACATAGGAGATGACCTAAGTGCAAGAGAAGAAATGGAGCTCGTAGCTTTATTAAGGGAATATAGGGATGTGTTTGCATGGCACTATAGAGACTTGAAAGGGGTAGATCCAAGAATTTGCTCTCATACTATCCCCATGACTGATGATGCCAAGCCCACCAAACAGAAGCCCCTACACATATAATGATACATATGCAGCCAAAATAAAAGAAGAAATTGATAGGCTGATTGAAGCTGGATTCATCTATGAGATTGAGCATACTGAATGGGTGTCCCCCATTGTAGTGGTGCCCAAGAAGAACGGGAAGTTGCGAGTGTGTATTAACCTTAAAAAAGTTAATGCCGCTACGATCAGAGATAGTTATCCACTTCCAATCACGGAACACCTATTGGAGTGTGTTGCAGGCAAGGAAGTTTATGGCTTCCTTGATGGATTTTCAGGTTACAATCAAGTAGCCATTGCCCCAGAAGATCAACACAAAACGGCTTTTGCCACAGAGTGGGGAATCTTTGCATTTCGTGTGATGCCATTTGGGCTCACCAATGCACCTGCAACGTTCCAAAGGCTCATGTGTCATGTCTTCAAAGAGTTCTTGCGAAAGAGCTTAGAAGTGTATGTGGATGATTTATGTGCTCATTCCCAAGAAAGAAGATTTCACATCCCTGAGCTCAGACAAATCTTCAACAAGTGTAGAGAATATCGAGTGTGTCTGAACCCAAAAAAGTGTGTGTTCATGGTGCGGCAAGGTAAAATCTTGGGTCATATTGTTTCTAAGAATGGAATCTCAACAGATGAAGATAAGGTACGCACCATAGCGGAGCTGCCAAGGCCAAGGAATGTTAAAGAGGTACAAGCCTTTATGGGCCATTGTGGATATTACCGTAGGTTTATCCACATGTACGCGATCATAGCTAGACCCCTTTATGCCCTGTTGTCTAATTTTGAGTGGAACAACGAATGTGAGAATTCTTTCAATGAACTGAAGAAACGTTTGTGCACAGCACCAATACTCACCACTCCTGATTGGAATAAACCATTCCATGTCCATGTGGATGCATCCAATCATGCCATAGGATGTGTGCTAGCACAACCCACAGGTGAAGGAAACTTAGATTTGCCCATAGCATATGCTAGTAGACAACTCACCACAGTTGAACAAAACTATACCACAACTGAGCGAGAAGGCTTAGGCATGGTATATGGTGTGAAGAAGTTTAGACACTATTTATTGGCCAACAAGTTCAAGTTTTTCCACTGATCATCAAGCTTTGTTATATTTGGTCAATAAACCTTGCAATACTGGATGCTTAGTAAGATGGTTCCTCTTACTAATGGAATATGATTTTGAGGTTGTTGTCAGGAAAGGTAGAACCCAGCTTCGGGCAGATCACCTTTCTCGCATCACTTCAGGAGAGTCACCGCAAGGAGTGTCTGATGAATTACGCGATGCTTATCTGTTCAATTTAGAAGTTGTTCCTAAATGGGCAAATAAGTTGGTACGAGTCCTAACTTTCAGACTTGCGAATAAGAATGTGAAAAGATCACAAGAAGAAATTGTAAAATCACAAAAGTATCACATACTAGCAGGAAGCATGTACAAACAAGATACTGAAGGTGTATTAGCTTGTTGTGTCAAGGATGATGAACATAGTAGCTGGTTGCAACAAGCCCATGAAGGATTGCTAGGAAATCACTATTCTAAACAACGAACATTGCAGAATCTAAAATGTTTAGGAGTGTATTGGCCTAGCATGGACAAAGAAATACATGAGTGGATTAAGAATTGTCCAATGTGCAGAGAGAGACCACCAATAGAGCATGCCACCCTTTATCAAGTGACATTAATTCCTGATTGGAGTGCTCCATTGGTAGAGTTTAAGAGATCGGGAAGATTACCCAAAGAGGCTAGTCTAGCAAGAAGATGAAGCATGGAGCAAGAGGCTCAAGGCTATGCCTTAGTAGGAGACAACTTATATCGAAGAGGAAAAGATGGTTATCTAAGGTTGTGCGTTCACGAATCAAACTATTTGAAAGTCTTAGAAACTGCACACAGCGGTGTTGCAAGTGGACACTTCGGTCCTGATCGAGTAATCAAGACCATTCTATTTTCAGGACTTTGGTGGCCCACTCTTCATATGGATGCTCATACCTATGTGAAGAAATGTGACATATGCCAACGTGCACAATATCCAATTAGAAAAGATGAGATGCCTTTGAGGCCAATGATGGGAGGGCGTGCATTTTCCAAGTGGGGCATAGACTTCATAGGTCCTATTAACCCCCCAGCTAGAAACTCCCATGCAGAGTATATTATTGTAGCCACAGATTACCTTACAAAGTGGGTAGAAGTGAAAGCCACAACAAAGAAGGATGCTCAGACTACGGATAAGTTCTTATTTGAGAATGTGTTCACGAGATATGGGCTACCAATAGAGTTAGTGAGCGATAGAGGCACACACTTCTTGAATGAGGTCATTGAAAATCTTCTCCAAGAATTCTTGGTGATACATAAGAAGTCTGCCCCTTATCACCCACAAGCTAACGGACAAGTTGAGAGCACCAATAAGATCCTTTGTAACGTATTGACAAAACTGGTAAATAATAAACGCTTTGATTGGGACAAACAACTTCATCATGCTGTTTGGGCTTATCGAGTTGCCTACAAAACGGTACTCAACGCCACCCCATTTCAGATGGTCTTCGGACAGAATGTTGTGCTACCATTAGATTTCTTAATCCCTGCCTTAAAAGTAGCACAAGAGTATGAGTGGAATGGGCATGAATTGTCCTCTAGGATCTTTGATCTCGAACACTTAGGTGAGACGAGGCTACGAGCGGTAGCATGCATCTACGCTGCAAAGAAGAGGCAAAAGGCATACTTTGATGCACACATCAAGGATAAGGGATTGAAAGAAGGAGATCTAGTGTTGGTTTATACACTAAAACAACATGCCCGTAAGTTGGAAAAAAGAGGATACGGACCCATGATCATTAATAGAATTTCCACTAGTGGTGCAGTTCAGTTGGCCACTCTAGAAGGAGATATCTTGCCAAACTATATTAGTGGATGTAGAGTCAAGTTATACCAAGAACCTCTTACAGAGGATATGCTTACGAGACTCAACACTGCTAAGAAGGAAAAGAAGAGGAGTTAAGGGTGAGGGAAGAAGCACAGGTAGAGGCCAGAGAGCGTATTAGGCGAAATAAGTTGAGGCGATTAGGCCTAGATGTCAACTCAAAAGCCCCAAAATATCACATGGATATGTGCCGAAAATCGGGCATAACTACTTCTCAAGTCATTGACCGACATCCCTTTGTGACCATAGAGATAGGACAAGGAAAGGGTGCAAGGACTGTGAAAGCATTGATTGACTCAGGTGCAGCAAGTAGTGCAGTTAGACTATCCTACTGCCAAAACTTGCAGTTGAACATCAATCCCATAGAAGCTTATCTCATAGGATTGGGAGGTGTGGAAACCCGTTGTTTGGGCGAGGTGGAACTTCCCATCTATCTGCAAGATGTTCCAATGAAAGTCAAAGTGCTAGTGTGTCAAGATGAGAACCTTATAGAACCACTTGTCTTAGGACAAGATTGGATTTATGACAATGCAGTCAACTTAAACCTAAGAAGTCAACTTCTTCAAGTTTGGATCCAGGGACAATGCTTTACATTAGAACTAGAAAATGGCATGCTCACAAATCCAGATGTCACATCTTGTAGTTCTTCTAAGACTAATCATATGGAAGAAGATGTTGTATGTGTCAAAAGCTCTATGATGTAGAAGGAGTCAATCGTGGAAGAACAGGTTCGAAGGCGGGTGGATCTTTCTTCTTCTCCAAAGAATCAAGTAGCCACAGTAGTGAGCCCACCACACAGGCAAACACAACCGTTCACGACAACTGCCACATCAAATAGAAAGACACCATTCGACAAGAAAGCAGTTCCGAGCATAAAACAGATCTGGGTACGCAAAGGAGAGCAACCACCAGCCTTGCCCCCACAAAGCCCATCCAGGCAAGCCAACCAGGCCAGAAGACAAAGGAAGCAGCTCGGACAAGCTCAATCACAAGGTATCCAACAAGTTCGGACAAGCTCAATCACAAGGTATCCAACAAGTTTGGGTGCCTAAGAAATTAGCTGCAACTCAACAAGGGCGATTACAGATGTGGGTACCTAAGAAGCTCTTACATCCACAACAACCTATGTTCTCCCACATGTGAAAGGTCTCAACAAAGAAGCCAAAAAGAGAAAAGGGTAAGAACCACGTACAGAGACCGAAAGAAGATCAAATCAGCTCTTCAACAATAGTAGGAAGACATGCAAAAAATATATGGGTTTGGAAGCCAAAAGTACAAGTAGCCTCCATCGAACCAAAGTGCCAACCACACTGGATACCACAGTTTAGAAAGCATCCAAAGAGGAAGACACCTGAAGTGATCTTTACAGTGCCAAATATTGTTCTAAAATGGACCCCAATAAGGAGGATTACATCATTTCGAGATCCAATGGATAACTCCACCAAAGCTGGCATCAACATCGATAAGTAACTTCGAAAGCCTCGCCAAGCGACAACCATGTGCTTCTTGCACAACCCTGTCTTTTGCACCATTCAAGTCATGCACTTCCAAAGTATGCATTAATATAGGGCCCTATTACATGGCCGTGCATAGACACATTTGAGAGTCCTATGCACAAGAGCACATTGACATATGTCAACTATTTTTTCTGATAGTAACATCTGTCTTCTTGTTTGGTGACATTGTTCCTCACAAAAAATAAAAAGAGAAAGAACTTGGTCCCAGGTTTCGCTCATGGAACATGAATGAGTCATTGTTGGCGGTAGTCCAGGAACCGAAGGAGTCACAAGACAAGGAAGCCTACGAAGGGAGTCGGAGCGAAGAGACAGCACAAGCAGACACAATAATCAAAGAAGATCTGGCAAGTAGGCCATTTAAATTTTTCAGGCATCAAAGAGTTGGGCACACAAGAAGAAGGAGCAAGTAGGGAGCTCCAGGAAATGTATGTCAAAATGTTAGAAGAAATCCCTACAAAAATAGTGATTTTCATCACTAAAACCCATTGTAAATACCATTTCATATTTTTGTAGCTCCATTTTGTGCAAGCCAAGGAGTCCTTGAGCTTGAGGAGCTTTAGAACTACCTACCTCTCAGTTTTCACATTTTTTAGACTCCGTTTGAACCTCCAAATAGGGTAGAGAACCTAATTTTCAACTAGGCTGGACACTAGGTCTGGACAAGGTCAAAACCTAGTCAAAAACTATAAATAGAGCTAGAGAGCTCATTTTTGAGGTTAGCTTGTAACTGAATTGAACTTGTATGAGCTTTTTGAAAGTAATATAAGAGCTCCATTGCTTCTCACTCTTTGTCTTACCGTGTGTGCACGTGTGGTGTGTATGTGTGTGCATGTTAGTGTGCTTCTCACTCACGCACTTGTGCCTTCACTTGCTTGAGGTCATCATACCATCCTCACATCTTCCCGGATTGACATTAAAGGAGGTGCTACTCATCACTGAGCTACACCAAATTTTGGCGCCATTGCCGGGGATCGAGCTTTGAGGACGAGCGTGTGATGGTAAGACGTAGAGTTGACGCATTGGAGTCATAGGTATTTTCTTCACTTTTATCTATTTTCTTTTGTTTTTCTCATCACCATCATCATCCTCACCATCTCCCACATCCATCTCCATCATCGCGAAAAATTTCAGTTTTTGGTCATATCATCCCACCCATACCATTTCCCTCATTTCGCTGGTGAGAGAGAGCGAGAGAGCGTTAGTGTGCTTGTGATTTTTTGTGTTTTTTGAGATTTTCTACAGGAATCAGCATCCCCAGCAGCTGCACCAGCTCCAGCAAGTAAAAAATTTGACTGTGCAGGTCCCGAGGCGTTGACCTCTGTCAATCGCGACCGACATAAAAAATGGTCTTTTTGCTAGTAAACAAAGTACATAATCATGATCTACATGCCTAGAGCTTCCCAAATGTGTGCTTGAAATTTTAAAATTCCTCAGATTTCTATCGATCGCGATCGCTCTGTCAATCGCGATCGACAAACCACGACGGACAGACTTGTCAATCGCGATCGACACGTCAATCGCCACCGACAGAGTCAACGACTGACTGACCACGACTGACAGAACCTACGTGTGACACGTGTCAATCGCGATCGAGCCATCAATCGCGATCGACCAGTCAATCGCGACCGACAGCCCCGACGGACCTATCAATCGCGATCGACACAGTCAACGATTGCTTGACCACGACGGACAGACCCTCACGAACGACCTATCAATCGCGATCGACCCATCAATCACGACTGACAGAGTCAACGACCCTTTGACCACGACCGACTGAAAATCCGGGCCACGTGTCAATCGCGATTGACTTATCAATTGCGACTGACAGCCACGACGGACCTGTCAATCACGACCGACACGTCGATCACGATTGACCTATCAATCGCGACTGACAGAGCTTGCGAACGCGATTGAAGGGAAAATTTGGCCAATTTTTTAGGGCAAAGAATAGTGGACTATTCTTGACAAATTGTGGGACAAATACTAGGGTTCAAATTTGCAAATTTTTTAGGGCAAAGAATAGTGGACTATTCTTGACAAATTGTGGGATAAATACTAGGGTTCATCATTGCATTGTGAGGCCATTACACAAAGTATTTCGAGAAGTCCTGTTTGCCTGCTAACCTGTTTAAAATCCTGATTTGGCCCCAAAAGCCTGAGTGGACATAACTTCCTCATACGAAATCCGATTGCGGTGATTCTTGTTTTGTTGGAAAGCTCGTGGGGAATACAACCAAAACTTCCACTGGTTATGGTAGAATTAATGTCAGGATTATTAGATAGGATAATTTTAAGTTGACCATATCCCGGGGTAGGAAAAAATTGAGGGTCCCTTGGGATTGTTTTTCATAAAGGCAAAAGGCAATTGGGTCTGTGAATTACATGCATGAAAGTGATCTGTCTTTCAACTGAATTCAATTCTTGAGCTAATTGTGGACTTTTTCAGGTACTTTGAGAGCATCGAAGGGTACTCGAAGCAAGAGTAAGTGCGAGCTTGGGAACACGCTTCCTGGGCATACAAGGGCAACCAAGGGAAGAAACTTAAGGTTGGAAATTCTCAACACCCTCTGTCAATCCCTAGCATAGGCTAAGTACGGATAGAGGTTTTGGTTAATTAGGAACACGTTAAGAACTACCAAGTCCAAGAACTCTAATCACTCAAGTGCAAGTGTTAGGAGATTACAATCGCGAAGCAACCTAAGGGAAAAGAAATTAAATTGAGCGACCGCACTCAAAGTACGATAAAAATTTAAGTGTTCCTTGCGGCGAAGAGTAACTGGACAAGAAGTGACACCCTAAGGGATTAAAAAAGAACAAGTGACTAATACGAAAGAACTCAGCAATGCAAGTGTACTTGGGAAAATTTGGAATTATTCAATTGGGCTTATGAACCTTAGATCAGGTTGACACCTAGGGAGAGATAGACAAAGTCTTAGATCTTCAGAGGCTAGTGTCAATCATACTGCTAGGTCTTGGGCCCAACAGTTGAGCCATCATTCGTACTACCCTAGCTCTGAAACGAGCGAGTCTGAGATGTCCCCCGGTATGGAGAGACCTACAGGAAGTTCTGGGGTGCCGTATTTACATAGGGTGGAAAGCCCTTACAAGATGCAACTCGAATACCTTAGGACCAACCGATTAGGTGCTAGCATCTATGAGGACGGCCTAGGAAGATCGGTGGTCCAGATTAAAAACCCTGACCAATCCATTGGACTAGAGCACCCAGCTGTCAAGTTTGAAAACGGAGCATACTTAGGCAAGGAAGGGACAATATATGTAGTCACCAGTCATCCAGATAGGACAGATGAATTTGGGAACGTGGTCCCAGAAACGGACTTAGGTGACCTAGAACAAGGACACATGGGTGTAGAACCTAGAACCCCCCGAGGCAAATCTGTTCTCACTAGGATTATCACACCAGAGTGGACTCCCCAAGACAATAAGAGCATAGATCTACTCCTGAACCGAGAGACTGATGAAGCCTTTTGGAGATATAGATCTAATCAGCCAAGTGAGGTAGGAACAATCATGATATATGAGTTCAAAGATCCCGATAGCCCAGGTAGAGTGACCTACTTAGATCACGCTTCAGAGAGGATCTTTGTGGTTACAGAAAATGATAGGCATGCTTACACTTGGAAAGGTGAATTCATTTTCCCCCAACCAAGATCATATGTGTCATTTGGTCACCAAGGAGCTGGAACCTCCCACACTCATGGAACTCAAAGAGACAGGCATAGAGATAGACTGGAGGTAAGCTTTGCCAACCCAGTGGGAAGAGACAGAACGAGAACGGAAACAAATAGAGTGGAACCTGAAGGATTTAGAGCCCCAAGGAATCAAAGGAATGCGGATGACTTCCCTCTGCCAAGACCTAGGGAACACACCAAGATTTTGAGACCGACTCAGTTAGTTAAGTCCATGAAGAATTACTTCGATGGCATAGGAGACCCATATGATCATGTGGCCGAGTTTAGGCAAGTCTTGAGAGCTGAACAAGTTGAGGACCTATTCACGCAATATAATGCCTTTGGTCTAACACTTAGGAACACAGCCCTTACGTGGTTTCAACCATTGAATGAGAGACAGTTCAAGAACATAGACCAACTCTTAGAAATTCTCTAAGAGTGGCATAAGGCATAATACTTCCTCATTGATCTACAGCTTCAAGCAGACCCCCCAGGATACTGTGAGACTTGCAGGAAGAAGATTTAGGCAATATCTTGAGAGATGCCCTCTTCCTGAGTTACCCACACCTTCCAAACAAGTGGCTTTATTCTTGGATGGATTGCTAAGTACAAAGCTGCGATCCTATGTGTACTTGAAGGACCCTAGGACCATAGAAGAGTGTGTACGCATGTGCATCGACATTGAGGATAACCTAGGGGAGGAGTTAGAGCTTTCCAAAATCTACAGAGATTCAGATAGTGCCTCTAGCCTCTCTTCCTCGCAATCCACATCAATTGAGGAACTTGCGGAGAAAGTAGCTCAAAAACTAGGTGTCTCTAGTAAACAAATTCCTAGATTTGCCCCAGTAAAGAGGTGCTATACTTGCTGTGGTGACCATATGGCGAACGCATGTCCCATCATGGCTCAACCCCAAGTGAATCCTATCAGCCAATATTGCACCATAGAACGGAGATACACAAATCACACAGCACAAGATTGCCCGTACAATAAGCAAGTAGTTAGACAAACCTACCCTCAGCCCTATCCTCAACAGGGAAGATACCAGAACCAGTACCCCCCACAACAATATGGTAGACCGCAGCAACCCTATCAACAACCCTACCAGAACCAACAAAGGCCACAGCCTGTGTTAGCTCAACAACCTCCAACCCCAGCTAATGTGATTCCTGTAAAGTATGCAGCAGCTGAGGAAAATTTGAATAGAGCTATAGTGCCAGTAATACCACTGCTCTCAGAAAGTGACCCAAGTGATCATAGCTTTGATTCTACACATATTGATAGTCCACAGGCTTACTACATGCAATCTCCTGAACATGGTGAGTCCTACTACAGTGAAGAACCAGGCAAACCTAGTTGGGAGCCAGAGTACACAAATGTAATGTACACAAACCCTAACTCTAGGCCCCAGCCTAGGCAGGTAAGACCCCCATTCCCTAGAGGACCATGCTACAGATGTCAGGGAGATCACCTCATTCGTGATTGCCCCTTACCTCCACCTACACAACCCCAGTCAGTGACAATTCAAGGCTTTTGCCAAGATTGTGGAAAGGAGCATCTCTTACGAGATTGCCCTAAGAATCCTAATAATATGCCAAAAATAACTCCAATTAACGTTATTGGCTTAGTTGTAGACTCAACAGGAAGTGTCACTTCCATTGCACCAGTGCAAGTGGTCACTAGGGCCCAGGCTTTGCAACAGAACACAGGAATAGGTCAAGAGAAGAGTGCAGAGGTTAGTGAAACTGAGAGCATAGCCAAGAAACGATCGAGAGCCTGGAGGGATAGTCGACAAAGAATGAAAAGACAATGGTCTAAAAAGATGAGCGACTTAGAAGAAAGCATAAGAGAAACAAAAGCCAAAATTGTTGAACTTACCTCTCAAACAAACTCTCACATACCACCATCACCCTCACTTCCATCACCATCTAACCCACCATCTGTCCACCTACCTCAGACCATCCCACCTCCCCCTAGAGTAGGATCAGTGTTAGCTGACCCCACTCCTGAAGACATAGACATGAGGCTTAAGGCATATCAGGGCAGAATCCAAGAAGGGCCAAATGTGATGGATCATGACAAGTGCTACCCTAGAGCTGACCTAGAGATAGAGAGAACCAAGCTATGTGCGAAAATGGTCGCATTGGCTCAGACCATGTTTGAAGCCATACACCTTTTCAACTACTCAGGCTCAGCTAAGACACAATTGCACTTGGATGGACTCCTAGAGAAGTTAGAAAGTATAATTGCAAGATCTGCCAAGGAAGAAAAAAATCAAGAAAGAGATGAGGCAAGCAAAAACATAAGCCATCCCCCACAGGAAGCTTATGTGCCCAATTCCACTGAACCAGACACCCCCTCTTCTATGAATAGGTTCACTCCAAAATTCCTACGAGAGATTCAAGAAGACAAATGGGCTAATGAAAGTGAAGCCCCTCCTCCCATTGAACTTGTGGATGACACGCAGGATCAATTCCCACAAGATATTCCTTCCATTTATGGAGAGTAGGAGAGCACTCAGTCCCAAGAGAGATTAGACTTTGGGTCTAACTCTCTACAAGAATTACCCCACTTCACAGGACCATGGGAAGCTAAGTCTACTTGTATGAGAGCACCCACAGTCATGATAAGAAACAAAGATTCAATCATACCTAGGAACACAGAGGTAGTGAAAAACACTAAAGTACAGTGCAACCTCACCTTAGAAGAACTACTCAAAGTAAGGCCATAGCTATGGAAACATGTAGCCAAACAAGTACCAGAGATAGCAAAACCTCGTTCCCAGGTAGGATCCCAGAGAACAGTGCCAGAAATACCATTGGACAAGATAGGGGACATGAGTGAGGGCGAAGAGGGAAACACATATCTTCCTATCACCCATCAAGGATACACCACCAAGGCCATTCTAGACTCAGGCGCAGGGGTTGCAATTGCTACCACTTCCCTATGGAAGCGTTGGGGCAAGCAAGCACTCAGGCCCACGAGGATGAAATTGCAAATGGCCGATGGTGACATAGAGAGACCCTTAGGGCTGTTAGAAGGAATAACTCTCACCACATGTGGTGTTGAGTTCGAGCATACATTTGCTATATGTGATTTTAGCAAAAATCATGCCTATGAAATGATCTTGGGATGACCCTTTATGCGACAGTTGCAAGTGGTACAGGACTGGGGAACCAATTCCTTGTACCTGCAACACTTAGGTGTTACAACCAAAGTGAATCTCAAAGATTACTCTCATAGAGACATACCGCCCATTCAATGGAATCCCATTCATAGAGCCAAGGATGACACGGAGTCAGTGCAGTCCATAGGATCGGGATCCTCATGGATGCATGAAGACACCCACTTATGGATGTGCAAAGTAGCAATAGAAGAAGAGAAGAGAGAAGAAGCCAGAGAGATAGGTGCAAAAGAAACACATAGATCAATTCAAGACCCAGCCTATGCACCTGTAGTCTTTCCTGACAAAGAATTTGAACCCCACGGCTGGGCAGAAATCCTAGCAACAATGGATGTAGCCATCAATGAAGAACAATGGACACCTCACTGTGATGAAGATGGCTATGACATTTCAGTCTTCTCCATAGAGCCAATCATGGGAGAGACAGTGTTAGAAGAGTGTGAACCTAGCCCTGATGCATTTGAGGATGCAAGTGACTCCGATCTAGAGTCAATCATTATGGACCCACCTTTTGCATCAGATGAAGAATACTTCTATGAAGTAGAATTTCAACCCCAGAGGTATGGAGAGCTTACAAATGATGTAATGCTAGCCACACATGTGACCCCGAAGGAAGAAGGAAAGAAAAGAAAGAAGAGAGAAGTCACACCAGACGAGGAAGAATCTTTGTTTGAGGTCACGGAAAATTTTAAGAAGCATGAGATAGATGACAGGAGAGTCATGATCAGAATGCCTAAACGAGAGGCACAATCGGGGGAGGTCTATGATAACAAAGAAACCACCAAGAAAATAGTGGTAGTTGTGGAAGAAGGAGAAGAGAGATGCACGTACATAGGCCATGACCTCACGGAAGATGAAGAGCACGAATTGATAGCCTTGTTAAGAGAATACAGAGATGTATTCGCTTGGAGTTACAAGGATTTGAAAGGCGTGGACCCTGACATATGCTCACACACTATCCCCATGACCTCAGATGCCAAACCCTCCAAGCAAAAGCCATACACATATAATGATAATTATGCTGCTAAGATCAAAGAGGAGATAGATAGACTGGTAGAAGCTGGATTCATCTATGAAATTGATTTGACAAATGCAGAGAATATCAAGTCTTCTTGAACCCAGAAAAATGTGTCTTCATGGTCAGGCAAGGCAAGATTTTAGGACACATAGTGTCAAAGAATGGCATATCCAATGATGAAGAGAAAGTAAGAGCCATAGCAGAGTTACCTAGGCCAAAGAATGTCAAGGAAGTACAAGCTTTCATGGGGCATTGTGGTTATTACCGACGGTTTATACACATGTATGCCATCATAGCAAAGCCTCTGTATGGACTTTTGACTAACTTCGAGTGGATTGACGAATGCGAAAACTCCTTCAATGAGCTTAAAAGAAGATTGTGTTCAGCACCAATCTTGACCACACCGGATTGGAATAAGCCCTTCCATGTTCATGTGGATGCATCCAATTATGCTATTGGATGTGTACTTGCACAACCTACGGGCGAAGGCAATATGGATCTTCCAATTGCCTATGCTAGTAGACAGTTGAATGCAGCTGAACGGAATTATACCACCACTGAACGAGAGGGATTAGGCATGGTATATGCAGTTAAAAAGTTTAGACACTATTTGCTTGCAAATAAGTTTAAATTTTTTACTGATCATCAAGCACTGTTGTACTTGGTAAACAAGCCGTGCAATACAGGTAGATTAGTAAGATGGTTTCTCTTACTAATGGAATACGACTTCGAGGTTGTGGTAAGGAAAGGGAAGACCCACTTAAGAGCAGACCATCTCTCTAGGCTCACATCGGGAGAAGCCCCACAAGGAGTATCAGATGACCTTCCTGATGCTTACTTGTTCAATTTGGAAGTTGTACCTCAGTGGGCTAAGCCATTAGTGCCAGTATTGACATACGGGCCTAACCACCCAGTCATAAACACTCAAGGTAGAGAGGTAGTAAGAGCCCAGAAGTACCACATCATGGCAGGAAGCATGTACAAACAGACAGACCAAGGGATATTGTCTTGTTGTGTGGAAGATGATGAGTACGCTAAATGGTTGCAATTGGCACATGTAGGTGCATTAGAGCAACACTACTCAAAACAACAAACCCTACAGACACTAAGGAGACTCGGAGTGCATTGGCCTACTATGGAAGCTGATGTACAGAAGATGTGTAAAGAATGCCCAATCTGTTGCACTAAACCACCTATGGAACATGCCACTCTTTATCAAGTGTCCATAGTGCCAGATTGGAGTGAACCATTAGTAGCCTTCTTGAGGACGAAAACATTCCCTCAAGATATGACCCTGACGAGACAAAGAAGTCTAGAACAAGAAGCCCTAGAGTACTCACTCATTGGTGATAATCTCTACAAGCGTGGTAAGGATGGTTACCTGAGACTATGTGTCCATGAGAGTGAATATCTCAAGATCTTGGAAACTGCTCACCAAGGTGTAGCAGGAGGACACTTTGGACCAGATCGGGTGATCAAGGCAATACTATTTGCGGGCTTCTGGTGGCCGACCCTTCACATGGATGCACATACCTATGTGAAACGGTGTGATGTTTGTCAGAGAACTCAGTATCATATACGCATAGATGAGATGCCACTAAAACCTATGATGGGTGGACGTGCATTCTCTAAGTGGGGAATAGACTTTGTAGGTCCTATTAATCCCCCAGCCAAGGGTTCACATGCTGAATACATCATTGTTGCCACAGACATTCTAACAAAATGGGTTGAGGTAAAAGCTACGACAAAGAACGATGCTCAAACAACTGCTAAGTTCCTATTTGAGGATGTGTTCACTAGATACGGGCTACCTATAGAGCTGGTAAGCGATAGAGGCACTCACTTCTTGAATGAAGTTATTGAAAATCTGCTCCAAGAGTTCTTGGTAGTACATAAGAAGTATGCCCCCTATCACCCACAAGCTAATGGCCAGGCCGATAGCACAAACAAGATTCTATGCAATGTGCTTACCAAATTGGTGAATAATAAACACTCTGATTGGGACAAACAGCTACACCATGCTGTTTGGGCATACCGAGTGGCCTATAAAACGATACTCCAAGCCACACCCTTTCAGATGGTATTTGGCCAAAATGCGGTGCTACCTTTGGACTTCTTGATTCCCACATTGAGAGTAGCACAGGAGCATGAGTGGACGGGCCATGAACTCTCTTCGAGAATTTTTGACCTTGAACGACTAGGTGAAACCAGACTAAGAGCTGCAACAGGAATATATGCAGCTAAGAAACGACAGAAGGCGTACTTTGATGCCCATGTTAAGGATAAAGGATTAAAGGCCGGAGACCTAGTTTTAGTCTACACTTAGAAGCAACATGCAAGAAAATTAGAGAAACGTGGCTATGGACCTATGATTATAAATAGGATTTCAACGAGTGGAGCAGTACAACTAGCCACCTTAGAAGGTGATATTCTTCCGAGCTACATAAGTGGATGCAGAGTCAAGTTATATCAGGAACCTCTGACGGAAGAGATGCTAAGTCGACTCAACACTGCTAGGAAACGCAAAGAAGAAGAAAGACGAATTCGAGAAGAAGCTCAAGTAGAAGCATTGGAACGCATACGGAGAATGAAGTTGAGAAGACAGGGTAGAGAGCAACCTAGGACAGATGCATGTGTAGATCAAGGATATCATGTGGCTATGTGTGAAGTCTCAGGCATCAGCTCTCATAGAATAATCGATCGACGTCCTTTTGTGACCTTAGAGATAGGACAAGGAGTTAGTGCAAAACTTGTGCGAGCATTGATTGACTCAGGTGCAGCCACTAGTGCGGTGAGACTTTCTTACTGTCGAGAATTGAAATTAAAAGTCCATCCTATAGAAGCATATCTCATAGGATTGGGAGGTGTGGAAACCCCTTTGCATGGGCGAGGTGGAACTTCCCCTCTCCATTCAAGATGTTCCAATGATAGTTAAGGTACTAGTGTGTCAAGATGAGGATCTCACTGAGCCTCTAGTCTTGGGTCAAGACTGGATCTATGACCATGCAGTCAACTTAAACCTAAGAAGTGGACTTCTTCAGGTATGGGTGAATCAAAGTCAAATTACAGTTGAGTTAGATAATGGAGCACTCAAGGAACTAGAAAAGGCACAGACTCCTGGTCTTTCCAGGGGTACATATGAAGTTGACCATGTTGTTCTTGTCCAAAGCTATGTGATGCAGAGGAATGGAGATCTCAATAAAGAAGTCAAGGCCTCGACGGAACTCCCTTCTTTTCCAAAGGCCAGAGGGAGGCAGCAACCAAAGGTAGATCAATCACTGAAGACTACCTATGCTGGAGGCCAAAAGAACGTGCGAAGCAGAATGACTCAGCCATTGAAACAATTGTGGGTGCGAAAAGGAGAGCGGCCTATGACCGTCAAGCGACAACAATCATCTCAACTTCCTATTAGTAATCAGCGACATGATACTAATAAGAAGACTTCCGAAACTTCTTTTGAGAAAGTGAAAACTATCTGGGTATCCAAGAAGTCGATGAAGGCTGGCCCATAATCAAGACAAATTTGGGTGCCTAAGGCTTGCTTGCGGGCTCAACTAGTCCCGCACGAATCACATCATACACGACAGGGTTCACCCACTCAAGGAGCCGTTACCCACTCTTGTTTAATACGCACGAACACACAGTCGCCCAGAAGCACGCACAGACTCACTTGTAAATGGGTCCCAAAAACGCATCATCCCAAAGCAGAATTACTCCTAAAACCCTCCAGAGTCTCCACAAAACCAAAACCGAAAGCCATCCATTGTGTTTGGCAACCTAAGACTTGTAATAAACCCCCCGACCCCCATTTGTAAGTTCATCTCCACTTGCTAACTACATCACTCATACACTGCATCTTTCCATCTAGCTCCTAGGACTATCCATTCATTAACTACACACACAGTCATCGAGCACTCACTGACCCACTAACCCATTACTCACTTCATGATAATGTTGTAACGGGGACAAAAAGTGTTCTATCTTGTCCATTACAATATTAACGCATGATCTATATTCTCACAGAACCAGCAAGCAAGCAATAACAATGGCAGAAGCAGGAGGCACCAGTTCCCAGGCAGGGTCTAGCGCACAGATTGTGGACATTGAAACCCTCCTCCTAGAACCACCACTCACCGAAAGGCCTCAAGAACTTCAAGCGGTGCATGTTCTCCCGATTCAAGACCCTCCTCAGGGACACACTTCTCAAGTGGGGAAACATGCTCATTGGTTTAGTGATGTCGCAGGGCCATTGGGGGATGGCACCTACTTCTTGGAAGCAGAAATTGAGTTCAATGGCAAATGGGGACATTACGATTTCTTCACTCACGAATTTGAAAACTATCAGAATGCAGAAGTAATGCGATCGGTTTGGACCAAAGCGGGATTGGATAGCTACTTCAGAGCACATTTGCCTAAGCCAGATTTTCTTCGCTGCTCCTACTTTATCAGTACCATCACTCCTAGCAGGGCCAAGGGAGGTGATAGTACTTTTGTGCTACCCTCACTATTGCGAGGTCACGAACTCAAGAGATTCAAACTGACCCTCAATTTGGTACGAGCAGCATTGAACATGCAAGGAATGCATATCCCCACTGAGAAAGAAACAATGGTTCCAAGCAGGATGAAGCATAAGGATCTCAACAAATTGAAGGACATGGTAGCAATGACACCTACCATTGCTCTACACCTACGAACTATCATGCAACATTTTGCTTTTTCCGCCCAAGAACGATTCACTATGCCACCAAAAAAGATATGGTTCAGCTTGTACTTGGCGGAGACAGAGAACCTCACCATCAACATACCGCACTTGTTAATCGTTAAACGTTTCTTCGTTACTCCTACTTTCAGACTCAAGCACTTCAAGTTCAGCCAGCTCCGAATCTTCCTAACCGCAAATATTCTCTTAGTCGCGTGGGTCCTTGGGAGTGGTAGGGGTCTGTTAGGCAGAGGCCCTGTACTATTTTCCCAAATTAACACACAATCCTAATGTTAACCCGTTCTTAGCTCAGTGTCCATCCCTGAACAATCGGAAAACTGTTCAGTGCATTGGAATTAGAACTTCAAGACTGGGTATAACAATCCAGTTACTTAATTTATGAGCCCAAATATAATCAGTAACAATGTCACCTACTTCATACTTCGTCAGAGTAGATAGGTGTACCAACCAGATATTATATCTTAAAGTTACGAGGACTCGAACAATCAATCTCCCAGTAATAAATGGCTAACCATAAACTAACGATGTCCTACTCACATTCAGACCATTACAACTACTAATCTCCCTGTAATCGGTATCAACAGTAAATATAGGCTACAATATCGAATTCGGTCACTGACAAGAACGCTAACAGACGATTAGTTCGGATTACTTTTCATGCTACCTACTTCACCGAAGAACTGCCACATAACATACCGCACTTGATCACGCTCAGAGGCACATTCAATCATCACCGAACAGACTCGTAACACATTACAACTGATTCGCAACTCTGTACTAAGGTGAGGATAATCAATTAGCCGGAGTTCAGACGGAACAGAACAAAGCAGAACCTATCTTTTCACCGTCATACACGCGCACACAAGGCGTTACAGCCTTCTCAAAATGAGACTCAATCAAACAACACACTACAATTCCCACAAACGGGGTGCTCTCCGCTCTTTTTCTCATTGCCTTAAATAGAGGATTTTTTTACCAGAGTGCGCATTTCTGCAGTTACCTGCACCTTTCCTGAAAGATTCTTTTTTCATTTAAGCTACCTGACCTCATACTTTTGTCCTTGTTCGGCGGCCGTCCGACACTTTTACATTTAAGGCACCTGTCCGAGTTCATTTGTCCTTGTTCGGCGGCCCTCTAACACTGGCACGCACGGTGGGACTCGAACCCGCAGGTGCATTATTGACTTCGACATTCTTTTGCGTTGACTGTAGGCCTATTCCAGAGTTCGGCTCCCCAATCATTTCTGACCGTACTTGTTCAAGTGGAGGAACAAGTATAGCCAGCCATCTCCTACGAAAAAGTGTCCAAATACTTTGAACATGACTATCCAATTGCTGTTTTAATAAACCTATGTCCACATTTGTCATTAATGTGGCATTCAGTTCTACGCCTTCATCTTTTAATATCTATCTTTCGAATTCCTGCAAGACCTGTATTCTTGAATGCAAAATCTCATTTTCCCCTTGCAGGTTAGCATTCATGGTAGAAAAACTCGTCATTTCGTCTTGAATCTGTTTTTGTATATTTTTCTGCCACTGGTGAAATTCTTGAAAACACTTTTTTGCGGTGATTAATTCCGCCATTAGTTGCCGGTTGTTACTCTGTAACTCCTGTAATAAAGCTTCTTTGTCGTCCAATTCCTTTTGCATCTGTGTCATTCTTTCTAGTAATGAATTGGACTTAGTCATAGTAGCGAATAATAATTCGTTTTTCCGCTGAAGCGCTTGTTCTTGTTGACGTAAATATTGAGAAACTTCCTGTAAGTTGTTTTGCATCCCTGTCACGTAATCTGGTTGGAGATCGTCCGGTAATTGCCCTGGGCTGACAGTGGGCAAGTGGTCTACCATCCTTCATTTAATTGACAGCCGAAACGGCGTCCCTACTGTCTGGTTCTGTGCGCGAGTACCTGTGTGGAAGAAATTTGCAGACGATGTGGAGACTTGGTCTGCTTCCTCTGGCTCTGCATTGTGTGGGTATCCTGTGTCTATTATATCATGATCACCGGAATTAATATGTGGGGACCACTTTAGCTTTTGATACTGCACTGATTGCACAAAATATGCTAGACTGAACAAGTCTTTACGTGTGCAAAAAATATCATGGAACAAAACCTGGTTATCATACTCATTTCGAATCCATCGTTACATTATGAGTTCGCACGGTCGAATTTGACTACTCTTCTACGAGGCCTTCGAGGTACATATTCCTAGCTAGTCTAAATGTACGAGCTATTTTTTTCTTAAGGGTTTCTAATAATTGCTTTAGGGTGTCGGGTTCTAAAACCTGCGCATCTATTCTAACGGAGCTAAGCGCGATTGCTTCAGTAAGCAAGATTTCGGCCTAGGTTTGCAAAAAGGCCTCCTGTAAATAAAAATCATTGGATAATGCAGCGTCCCGGGATGTCTTCATTTCGGTGACCTTCTGCTGCATCTCTGTGACTCGATCCTTTTGGTTTCGCAGTTGGTTATCCAGTCGCTCGAATTGCTGGTTCTGAAATTCAATCGTTCTGGAATATGCATCTCGTTCTCTTCGAACATCTGCCAGATCCTTTTGGTGTTTTGCTTCCCTGGTTAATTGGCATCTCAGCATTCTGTTTACTTCGTCCAAACATTCCTGGGCTCTGCGGAGCTCGTCTTGGACTTGTGCTGCTTCGCGCTGTTGGTCTTGACTCTTTTGGATGGTTTCCTGCAACTGGGCCTTCGTTTCTTCGACCAATTCTTCGAGGGATGAGCTGATATCTTCTTTTTCTTGGAGGGCGGTCTTTAATTCCCGGATTTCTTCGTGTGCTTCGTATAATAGCTGGTCTTTGGCGGCAAGCTGCTCCAATGCTGCATCTCTCTGCTGTATCAAGGCCTGTTGTTCCGAAAATTGGGCTTGGAGATCGGCTAGTTGTGTCTGTAATTGGTGATTCTCTGCTTTTACGGCGTCGACTTCTTCTTGGAGTGGGGTGATGTCGGCTTCCAGGAGGTCGACTTTGTGCTGCAGGTCGTGCCGAATGGTGTTGGCGACCTCGCTCATTTGTATCGGAAGTTGTTGTGAGAGGGTGAGGAGCAGTTGGCCCATGTTGGCCAGTTCGGAAAAAATCGGAACAGAGGACAGGAGGAGTGGGTGTTGTGGTGGTGTAGAGGTTTGGGTATGGATTTGGGGAGATGTCGGGGGTGAATAATTGGGGGAGGATGAAGAGGATTCGGAAATTGGTGGCGGGAAAGGGTTGACGGGTGGGGAGTGAGGACCAGGGGGTGTAGGGTGGGTTTCTTGATGGATGGGTTGGTGTTCACCTGTAATATGAGCGATGGTGGATTCTACGGCCTTTAGTAGGGTGTTGAGTGCACTGTCGATCACCTGCTATTCATCTTCTCGTCGTGCTGATGCTTCTTCGGTTGAGACTGGTTCTGTTTCTGTGTGCTTCTGCTGGTCGTGGTGGTCGGCCGATGATTCGTTGTGTATGGAAGTGGCTGTGTCGTGGAAGGTCTCTTCTTGGTCGGCGTTTCGGGTGTCCTGATTCTTTCCGGCGGATCCTTGTGCTTCGCTTTCTGAGGAGCTGATCTGAATTCTCTTATTGCGGAAAAGTTGGTTGATCTCCTCATCTTCTTCTTCGTCTTCGTCGAGAGGTTGAACTGATTCTTCGTTCCTGAGTATGGGACCTTGGGGTGGTGGTTGTGCGGCAAGGATGGCTGGGAAAAGGAAGGAGATGATGTGGGGAAGGCGAGAGCACGGGGTGGTACCCTTTTGGAGTTGCTTCACGATAGCTACACATTCTTTATGGATTCTGAGGAAAAAGTATGATGCAAAGTTGACGGGTTCTTGGACAGCTAACTCTAACGCGGAATAAAATGGTCGTGAGATGCCGTAAGTGCGTTTCTGCAGGTTAAGTATGGCGACTAAGAATTGCAGAGCGGATCGTTCGGGTTCGGGGCGGCAGAGAATGGCGTATTCGTTGGACGAGGAGCGGGGGAATAGTTCATTCATGCGGGCGATGGGAATACTCGGGCCATTTTCACGGCCTTGCGGGTTGAGGCGATAGGCTTCAGCGAAAGCTTGGAAGGTGACGACTGTTCGCAAGGGGAGTGAGAGGAAGACCCATTGACGTTCGGTGGCGGGGGACTGAGCAATGGCAGTGATGATCTGTGTAAAGAAAGGATGGGCTTCCACCGAGTGCCAAGGCAACTCAGCAAAGTTGGCCAATCCTCGGCAACGCAGGTATTCACCTACCTCGGTAGGGATACCATCGCGGAAGGCAGCATAGTTGGCTATCGCTTCCATGGCGGTTACTGAGGTAGATGATGAGCACGGATGCAGAATGCACGAGGGCTCAGAATACTAGCATACAACACAATAGCTTATTTTGGCGTCGTCGATAGAGTTTAAATAGAAACAATACGGTGGGGAGAAAAAAGGGGGTTGGATATCATTGTGCGGTGCGAGAATAATACTGGTTTTCATGCAGGTGTGCGTACTCGAGTGACTGTTAAGAGGGTGGCTGGTTATATCAATATCGTACAAAACACGGCTATTTATAAAAAGCAGAAAAGAAGGAAAAGAAAAGATTAAACAAAACGCGGTCCATCTTCGAAAACTTAATGCGGGCTAGTGGTGTGATGATATGGCCGTAACTTCGACCCATTAATTACCTTTGGGAGTGGATTTCCAGTCTACGTAGTCAACCGAAAAGTTGCCGGACCGACTTGTTCTGAAATCTTAAAAGGGCCGAACCAGCGTAATTTGAACTTTCCTGCTGCTCTGTCGGATTTTGCGTTATAGAAGAGTACAAGCTGATCTACCGAAAAGATTGGGGTCTTCAAATATCGATCGTGTGTCTTGGCTTGCCTTAGTTGAACTTCGCGCATGGTTAAAAAGCTGAGCCATCGGTGCTCATCAAGTTCCCTGAGTGCGTCCATTCGTGCTGTCAGCGACTCTTCCGGTAGCATTTTCTGGGTGATTGCTACACGCAGACTTGGGATAACTATTTCCATGGGTGCTATTGCTTCTAAACCATAAGCTAGTTTGAAAGGTGTCAAACCTGTTGTTACCTTATATGTAGTTCGGTATGCCCATAATACTGCAGGTAGTAGTTGATCCCATCTTTCCGGTGCTTCCGTGATCAGTTTCCGGAGTATATTCAATAGTGATTTGTTTGTACTTTCGGCCAAACCATTGGCGCGAGGGTAATATGGAGAGCTGAGTTTATGTGTCACCTGGAATGATTGGGTGAGTACCTTCATTAATTGATTTACGAAGTGAGTACCTTGATCTGTCACCAATTCGAGTGGTAAGCCAAATCGTGGGAAGACATCATTTAACAGACATTTTGCTACTGCAACTGTTGTAGCAGACCGTAAAGCCCAAGCTTCTGCCCATCTCGTTGCATAGTCTGTACAGGTTAGTATATATCTATTGTTACTGAAGACTGTTGGAGGTGTGATTGGACCGATAAAATCTAATCCCCATTTCTGAAAAGGTTTGAGTGGCATAATAGGCTGCAAGGGAAAGAAGTGTCGTTGCAGTGGTTGTCCAGACCTTTGACAGTTATCGCAGTTTTTGACGAATTGGGCAACATCTCGGTACATAGTAGGCCACCAGAGACCTCCTTGCAGAATTTTCCGGTGAGTTAGATCTTTGGCAAAGTGACCACCAGTAGGGGTTGAATGAGCCATCTTGATGACCGAGTTAATTTCGTGCGGAGGAACACATCGAAGTAAGATTCCGGTGTGATCTACATAATATAATTCTCCTGCAACTAGCCGGAATCGGCGGCTAAAGATTGCCATTTTCCTTCGAACTGCCTTGGTAGTCTCAGATGGAAAGCATCCTTCGGTGACAAAAGTTAGAATCTGATCATAATATGTAGGTGTTGCTTGTAATTCGGCAGTCTCATCGATCAGTGGTTCAGAACAATAAATTGCTGGAGTAGTGTCATCTATGCCTATCGGAGCTTCACCAGAATCTAGGCGAGATAAGAAATCTGCTAAGGCATGTGCATTTCCGGGGCGGTGAATGACTTCATAATCAAATTCCTGCAAGAGTAGTACCCATCGTGCTAATCGTCCGCCTAAATGTTGTTGTCTTACTAGATAGACAAGGGCAGCATGATCTACATGAAAGGTAAATTTCCGGCCTAATAGATAATGTCTGAACTTTTTGATGGAGTAAATTAATCCTAGACATTCTCTTTCGGTGGTAGAATAGTTCTTTTCTGCCGGTGCGAGCCTTCTGCTGGCGTAATAGACAGCGCGAAACCACTTATGTGTTTGCTGCATCAGAATACTGCCGATCGCCACATCTGAAGCGTCGACAAAAACATGGAACGGGTTGTCCCAGTCCGGTGGTTGTAAGATTGGGGCCTGCGTCAATAGATACTTGAGTCGATCAAATGTAGTTTGGCATTCTTGAGTCCATTCGAACTGTCGGGGAGTTTTGGTGATTAGTCTGTTCAGTGGTACAGCCAGATGAGCAAGCCACCGTAAGTCTCTGCCATGCCACCGTACTTGACCCATAAAACGCATTACTTCTTTCGGAGTGGCGGGTACTGGGGCTTCTAAAATTGCCGAAATCTTGTCCGGGTCTACTCGGATACCTTGGGCAGATACAATATGACCAAGTAGTTTGCCACATGAAACGGCAAACACAGATTTGCTTGGGTTAAGGCAGAGTCTGTAGTCTCGACACTTTTGGAAGCAGCACCGTAGATGAAGCAAATGTGCCATCATCTTTCCAAAAATTGAGAAGTCATCGAGATATACTTGCATAAACGAATTGAGATAAGGAGAGAAAATCTCTTGCATACATCGCTGAAAGGTGCTTGGTGCGTTTCTCAATCCAAACCACATTACTGTGCAAGCAAAGACACCCCAATTGGTAATGAAGGAAGTTTTTGGGATATCTGCTTCAGCCATCCTAACCTGGTTGTAACCGCTGTATCCGTCTAAGAATGAATACATTTCGTGGCGGGATCGAGAAAGGATCCGGTACTGTTGCTGCGTTTAATTTCCGGTAGTCTACACAGATTCGTAGTTGCTTATTTTTCTTTGGCACGATCACAATTGGCGAAATCCATTCAGCATGTTCTACTGGTACGATGAATCCAACTTTTAATAATCTATCAAGTTCGGCTTTTACCTGTGATGCATAATTGGGATTCATCCGATAGCTGGGCTGCTTATTCGGTTTAGCTTTAGGCTTCAGCATGACTCTGTGCTGATATATGCGCGGATCTAATCCTTTCATATCTTTGTAATCCCAGGCAAAGACGTCTGAGAATTCGCAAAGTAGTCGAATCAAATCAGCCTTAAATATTTCCGGTAAGTTTTGCCTTATCTTTACAGGTCGTGGATGATCTTCGTCTCCTAGATTGTACGAGGTCAACTGGTCTTCGGAGACATAAAACTGTTGCGGTTTCTTTGTATCGTCTGTCGACCGGAATAGTGAATGTATTTCATTGTCATGTGTTGGCACCCTATCTTCCTGCTTAGTTTCTTGGGTGATTGGTGCAACTGTACATACTGAAGTACTCCAGTTATCTATTACGGACTGTAGGTCAACAGTCCCTAAGGTCATTAAGTCAGCGTTATTCTTCAGAAATTCCTCTTCTTCATCATCTGATAGTCCATCTAGCATGTGGACTGGTTCAGCAAAATAGGGTCTAGCGTGCAGTTCGCAAGGTTGTATAGCATCTAATTTTACTACATATCTACGGCTGGCATCTTTGAACGTAAGCTCTTGTGCAGACCAGTCATGTATTACCTTCGCATGCTTCAACCAAGGTCGACCAAAAAGAAGGTTGTAATCCAAAGTGGATTCCGGCAGATCTAGTATAACAAAATTCATTTTGAAGGTCGTACCTTGTAAAGTAATGGGTACATTTCGCACAAGTCCTACAGGATGGACTCTAGATTGGTCTGCCATTCTGACAAAAAATTGAACTGGTTCGATTTCGGTCCAACCCAACCTATTACACAAAGCTGTAGTTGCAATGTTGACACCAGAGCCTCCATCAATCAATACCTGTGTAATTTTATGATTCTTATACCATACTGTAATCAAGGGGACTGAATGATCAACCGTAGAATCAGGTTCGAGTTGAACTGCTGCTGTCGCCGGAATACAAGAAGGTACCGGACTAAACTGTTGCTGGAACTGTTGTCGAACCCCAGGTACTAATGCCAGTAGTTGGCCGAGAGGCAGAGTGATAGATGCCTTGGATAAAATTTCCCAGGCCTACTGAGATCGGTTATCCTGTTCTTTTGAACTTAAGGTCTCTGCTGATGCCAAAGTATCTGCTGTTATGTCTACTGCTGATGGTGTTTCCGCTGCTGCTTCCTTTTGTTGTGTTCCTTCCTTTGTCGATGAGGTCTGAGTCACCGGAATGGGTTCTGGGAACACTGGTGGTTCTGTGGCAGTCCAGTGGCTAGCTTTGTTATACATCCTATGTTGTTCTCGTATTCCTGGTTCAAATACTTCTGCTGCTGACTGCAGCTGTTTACCTGATCGGGTCTGGACTGTAGCAGTTTGCGTTTCTACCGGTGTAATTTGTACCATGTTGGCCATTGGGTTTTGCCGCTCCTTCTTCCTTTGATCATACTCAGCTGCGTCCTTGCAATATCTTCTAATGTGTCCGAATTCACCACAAAAATGACAGCGAGGCGGTGGTAAATTGGGATTTTCCGGTGATGGTTCGTTATGCCAGCGGTTTGCATTATAGTTATTGTTCCTCTGTCCTCGGTAGTTTCGATATCCTTGCGGCTGATTGTTTCTCAGTTGCGGAGGTACATAGTGATTCGCTGCCTGTCCATGCTCTTGAATAACAGCATTGACTGTTGCTGTTCCCTGTAATCTGGCATTGTAGACACAATTTCCAGTGGTGTGTCCGGCAGTGTTGCAGATAGCGCAGAACGTTTGATTTAGCGCACAGTTGGCACTAGTATGACCTGAATTTTTGCATGTGATACAGTACACTTGTCTGGTTATATCTTCAGTCATAGTTTTGTTCGTTTTTAACCACTCTAGATCTTCTGTAAATCCACCGACTTTGGATTCCAGTTGCAGAGCCATGGCGATGACTGCATCCAACGTCATTGCTCCGACACATCTTATGATCATGATCTGCTTCAATTGCGGGTTTAAACCATTGATAAACCACTGAGTGATGACATCATCCGGTAAGTTAGCGTGGGCCTGTGGTATCTGTCGCAAGTGTGTTCTAAAAAGTGTAGCATATTCCTGGACAGTCTGATTTTCCTTCTGTCGGTTGTTTTGTAAATAATCAAAGATTTCGGCGGGGTTCTTCTTTAGTCTGAATCGTTGCAAAAAAGCATCTCGTACTGCATCATAGGTACCGAAATGATTAATGTCGTATTCCGTAAGCCATCTAGCCGCTTCATTGACCAGTGTAGATTGAAAAACAATGGCCTTGTATGCCTGATCCGGTGGATGGTTAAGGACTGCATAACTAATCTCGAAAGTGCGTACGTGAGCATCCGGGTCATCTCCTGGGAATCCACCAAATTTCGTGTATGTTACTCCTGTTGGAGGCGGCCTTGGTTGACATAACTGTTGTTGCTGTTGTTGTTCGTTCATTGTGAGTGTATCCGATTCTCCTTCTGTATCTTGAGGTTGATTGGTTGAACTACCAGAACCTGGCTCGCCGGATGGCGTGCCTTCCGGTGTGCTGTTTTTGCGTAGGATACTTCGGACCTCTGCTTCGAATAGCTCTCCTTCCTTCTGGATGTCCAATATCCGAAATCTTTCTTCCAAGCACGCGGGTCGAGCTGAGGATTCCGCAAAAAATGCTAATCCTTGGCCGCCAATTGGTGTTTCTATCACCGGAATATCACCGGAATGAACTGACAGTGTACCAAACTGTAGTGTTTTTCCGCTTTTACCGATTTCTTTTCCTAGAGTTTTTCTAATCGTGGATAACTCTGAATCTTTATCCAAGATTGTTAAACTGGTTTCCAGCGGCATCTTGGTAGATTTTGGAATTACTGTATTTTTGATAGGCTGGGTCGAAGTGACACCAGAATGTACCAAAGGCGTTGATCGTTCCACCGGAATATGACCGGAATTAATTCTAACGTCCTTAACTTGCTTGACCACTGAGTCAGGCCGCGTTATACCTTCTTCTCCTAGGGTTGTCTTTAGTACTTTTCGTGTTCCAGTCGTATGGTTCCTAGGATACGTTTCGCCAGACCGAGTAACCGGCATGTATCATTGCTTAGTAGCACTATCTGAGCAGTTGGCAACAATCTGGCTCTGTTGCTACCGTCAGTCAATCGAACGATAAACGTAGTGTTTGATTCTGAAGAACAGCCGGCACGCTACTGCCACTTTTCACAGATAACTGGCAACCTGATGCCACCTTCCGACAGATGGCGCCAAATGTTAATCGTTAAACGTTTCTTCGTTACTCCTACTTTCAGACTCAAGCACTTCAAGTTCAGCCAGCTCCGAATCTTCCTAACCGCAAATATTCTCTTAGTCGCGTGGGTCCTTGGGAGTGGTAGGGGTCTGTTAGGCAGAGGCCCTGTACTATTTTCCCAAATTAACACACAATCCTAATGTTAACCCGTTCTTAGCTCAGTGTCCATCCCTGAACAATCGGAAAACTGTTCAGTGCATTGGAATTAGAACTTCAAGACTGGGTATAACAATCCAGTTACTTAATTTATGAGCCCAAATATAATCAGTAACAATGTCACCTACTTCATACTTCGTTAGAGTAGATAGGTGTACCAACCAGATATTATATCTTAAAGTTACGAGGACTCGAACAATCAATCTCCCAGTAATAAACGGCTAACCATAAACTAACGATGTCCTACTCACATTCAGACCATTACAACTACTAATCTCCCCGTAATCGGTATCAACAGTAAATATAGGCTACAATATCGAATTCGGTCACTGACAAGAACGCTAACAGACGATTAGTTCGGATTACTTTTCACGCTACCTACTTCGCTGAAGAACTGCCACATAACATACCGCACTTGATCACGCTCAGAGGCACATTCAATCATCACCGAACAGACTCGTAACACATTACAACTGATTCGCAACTCTGTACTAAGGTGAGGATAATCGATTAGCCGGAGTTCAGACGGAACAGAACAAAGCAGAACCTATCTTTTCACCATCATACACGCGCACACAAGGCGTTACAGCCTTCTCAAAAAGATACTCAATCAAACAACACACTGCAATTCCCACAAACGGGGTGCTCTCCGCTCTTTTTCTCATTGCCTTAAATAGAGGATTTTTTTACCAGAGTGCGCATTTCTGCAGTTACCTGCACCTTTCCTGAAAGATTCTTTTTTCATTTAAGCTACCTGACCTCGTACTTTTGTCCTTGTTCGGCGGCCGTCCGACACTTTTACATTTAAGGCACCTGTCCGAGTTCATTTGTCCTTGTTCGGCGGCCCTCTAACACACTGGATCATCGATCAAATACACCTAGCCCATCATCGGTGGAATAAGAAACATAAAAATGTACTTCATGGATGTTGTGCTCTCACAAGAATAATTTACAGGTGCTTAGCGTATGACGTGCCCATTCAAAGAGCACTAGTATGGTCCAGGGCCCAAGAGTTCCAAAGACGACTATCAACGGCGGGCCCTCCATCGAAGAAGATGAGAGGGGGAGTTCAATTACCATGCGCTCAACCAAGGGGAGCCACTACCACACCTGAGGTGACTCCTCCACAAACGAGGCGTGTCCGACAATTCACCATTCGCCTACCCAGACCAAGTGCAGAAGGACCCAACTTGGTGTTTCCTCCTATTCCTTCATATTTGGAGTTCCCTCAAGGTTACACCCTTGCTGATCTAACAGATGAAGAAATCGCCCGTTTGATCAATGAATCTAACCTGGAGATAGAAGCGGAGCAGACCCAAGAACAACAACCCATGACTACAACTTCAGCCCCGACCCAACCGGGAGTAGTAGAAGTAGAAGACGATGAAGAAGAGCCAGAAGAATAAGAGGCACACGAAGAGTATGATCAAGAATATGAAGAACTTTCAGAACTAGCAAGTGCCCCGGCATACTCGGCCCAAATAAAAAGATTATATGAAACCATGAAGCGGGTCCAGGAGCAACACAAACTGTCGCTCGAAACAGGAAAGATGATCATGAGCCAAATGTTAGCCGAGGAAGGTGTGGATGACATGTTCATCGAATCAATGAACCTGCATGCTGACGCAGTGGGCTTAGATGAGGCTGTTCATGCAGCCATGACTTATATTCATCGATTTGAGAAGCGAGTGCCAACCCGTCCCATGCGATCTGGCAAACAAATACACATCAATGTATCAGAACCAGGAGGCAACACACAAACAGAAGAACATCAGGAGGAACCACTCTCACCACCCACCTCACCTCTCACTACACATGTCACCTCACCACCTGGCACAACCACACCTATTACTGCCATTACCACAGTTGTCATGGGAATTCCTCTCTCTCCCGGCATCCAATTCGGAGGAGTTACCATGCCCACCTTCACGACACTCTTCACAAATATCACATCCACCCCACCCACTGTTCCCATCTACACAGTCACACACACATTCGACACAATGGAAACATCACCAGCCACAGCACCACTCCCACCCCCCATGCAACCTCAATCTCCCATACCCCCTCCACCTACCTCACCATTTGACTCCACAGCATTCACAACTCCCTTCCCCTTCCCCATCCCCCCTGCATCTTCATCTTTCCCTGCATCGTTTAATGTAAATAGTATATTCATAGCATTACATCAATGCGTGTATCAACTTCAGAGTGAGTACCAGGCTCTCGAAGACCGTCATCATCAACTGACGACGAATCATCAACAACTACAAAGACGGCTTACAAGTATAGAAGAAGAAAATGCAGACCTCAATCAACGCTACACCACTCTCGAGCAAGCTCATCAAACCCTCCTGGAGACACCCCAACCATCACAAGAGTCGGGTGTCAAACAACTTGAAGCCTTACTGGAGGTTTACCAAACAGATAATCTGAGAGTCCAGCGAAATTTAACTCTACTCCGAAAGCACATGGCTACAGCCCTTGAAGAAAACAAACATCTGCAGAAACAAAACGAAGAAAACCTGGAAGCTGCCATGGAAGGCTCTCCCCATGAAATCGACCCAAAACAATTCAAAGAAGTTCCCTCAGAAACAATGAAAACAATCTTGGAAAGCTATGCTGATTTATTAGAAGCACATGATGATTTGGAAAGGGAACGGGATGAACTACGTAGCCAGCTCAGGGAACAGGAGGCACAACCCAAAGTCATAGAAACGACCTCGACTTCAGCGGAAGTAAAGGCATTGACAGAGCAGGTGGCGGAACTGCAGAAGAAGTTACTGGAATATGAACGGCAGCCCTCTCTAGTTGTACAACCAGAGCCTGAGGACTTGGTACCCATTGAGGTGGACGAAACGTATGAGGAACCATATGTTCCTATGCCGATGCCAGGCGGTCAACAAACCTCAGAAGGAATGGACACCTTAGAAGTCGAAGTACCTGAATGGCTCCAGACACTAGAAAAAACAGCGACAACCCATGAAGATCGAGTGGCAATCCAAATCCAATCAATGGCCAAATTAGAAGACACCATCATAAAGTCAGAATATTTCCGTAGCATGTCTCATCATAGATGGATCGGCACCAACGACGATCAATATGTGCCATATTGTGTACTCCTTGCAGATTACAACGCGGAGATCCAACGCAGATGTGGAAAACCTCCAACTTTCGCCACACAATTTGGGCATGATGATATCCCAGAAAGTGCTAAAAAAGGATCCATTCATCAACCCACCTAGAGAATCCGTCTTCTCGAGACCTACCTAGAGATGGTTCGTACTTGGACTAACATGCCACTTTTTATTAAATACAATCCCTATTATGTTCCAGTCTTCCGCAGACGCACCTGGCCTGAGTTTACAATTGTTGTCAAGAACATCAAAGGTTGTGCAAAGTGGTTAAACTATGTTTATCTATCACCTCCACAAGGACCTCCCACGGTGAATTATATGATTTCTACCATCCGTCACTGGAGCATTCGACTATGGAATACCCCGATGTGATGGCCCAAATGTGCATGAAAATCTTTGAACTAATGCTTATCACATTCAGGACATTCAAGAATATTAAAGACCCCCACTTCTCAGGTGTCGGATTTCTTACAGGTAACCAAGATCTGGTATACAACATGAGCACCACCCTATCAATAGAGGTAATATATGCTTGGCACGCCAGAATAAAGTACCTCCTAGCTTGCTTTAAAACAGACATTCGAGGAGATGTTTGTAACAGGATTCTGGGAATATCACTCAGAAATATTTGTACCCAGGCCCTCATATCTCCTCCACTTATTTGCTGTGGAGAGAACCATCCATTCAGAACAACTGTGGGTGCCACATCCGGACGTACCAGGACCAGTGAATTGGGATGCATTGTTAACAGATCTAGCACGGGGGCTACGATTAGAAGAACACCACCTCGCTGCCGATGTTGTTCAATATTATGTCCAACGCACAGCTAGACAAGGGTCTGTCAGAGACGACAGACATGAGAGAGGGGGGGGTGTTGGCAGTAGTCAAGGAACCGAAGGAGTCACAAGAC
Source organism: Ceratopteris richardii (assembly GCA_020310875.1). Taxonomy (NCBI): domain Eukaryota; kingdom Viridiplantae; phylum Streptophyta; class Polypodiopsida; order Polypodiales; family Pteridaceae; genus Ceratopteris; species Ceratopteris richardii. The sequence goes on from CM035414.1 coordinate 130,477,468, forward strand.
AAGGAAGCCTACGAAGGGAGTCGGAGCGAAGACACAGTAGTCAAAGAAGATCTGGCAAGTAGGCCATTTAAATTTTTCAGGCATCAAAGAGTTGGGCACACAAGAAGAAGGAGCAAGTAGGGAGCTCCAGGAAATGTATGTCAAAATGTTAGAAGAAATCCCTACAAAAATAGTGATTTTCATCACTAAAACCCATTGTAAATACCATTTCATATTTTTGTAGCTCCATTTTGTGCAAGCCAAGGAGTCCTTGAGCTTGAGGAGCTTTAGAACTACCTACCTCTCAGTTTTCACATTTTCTAGACTCCGTTTGAACCTCCAAATAGGGTAGAGAACCTAATTTTTAACTAGGCCGGACACTAGGTCTGGACAAGGCCAAAACCTAGTCAAAAACTATAAATAGAGCTAGAGAGCTCATTTTTGAGGTTAGCTTGTAACTGAATTGAACTTGTATGAGCTTTTTGAAAGTAATATAAGAGCTCCATTGCTTCTCACTCTTTGTCTTACCGTGTGTGCGCATGTGCGTGTGTATGTGTGTGCATGTTAGTGTGCTTCTCACTCAAGCACTTGTGCCTTCACTTGCTTGAGGTCATCATACCATCCTCACGTCTTCCCGGATTGACATTAAAGGAGGTGCTACTCATCACTGAGCTACAGTCATGCTTAGTGAAGATTGAACCATCGATTACTGGGCATTTATCAGTTTGGATAGAAGTGTGTCTTGGCTAGCAGATAATGTAATTGCTGCCTTATCTGGTAGATGTCAAGAACTTGGCATGAACATGGCATCCACAACTATGGTTTCCCCTTACCAGGGTAGGAGTGAAGAGCTTGAAAGTCCGCAACTTGAGAGATGCTTAACTACCATATGTACAAGAGCATCCAGGGAGATATCTGCAAGGGATAGTTTTGGTACCATGCAAATCCTTGTATGTATATTGAAATATAAAGAAATTCAATTCTCAGTATTTGGCAAATGATGCATTGAAAAGAGGAGACAGGATCAGCCACCCAAAAGATCTCATCAGTGGACCATCAACATGGACATTCATCAACAATGTTCCATCCCAAAGGCCGAGTGTACAACACGAAGAGATGAACATCGATCGACCTTCTCCATGGTAAGTATCTTTACTTTGGAAACATCATAACCATGATAGCTTAGGAAACCTCTCCGTCGGCATACCCTTGAGCACTTAGCTCAAGACCCCCAATTTTTGCACCATACTTCTTCCGATGCATTTTCCAAGTAAGCATGCATAGGGCTACATTACAAGGCCGTGCACAAGGCACATATTTTCCTCAACCCATGCACGAACACACTTACTGTTGGAGCAAGTCTATGACAAGCCTAAGTATTGGCTTGAGTCTCACACAGTCTTAGAAGAAGCTTTAAAGAGAAGACTATGTAAAGTTCACTTGTGAACTACCTCTTGTAACTTTTGAAGAGTTTACTTAATGTAAAAGTAAGAGAATCTTAAGTGGTTGAGTCCACTTGATCAAGAATGGAAAGAGGAGCCACGAATTCGTGATTTGTGGTAGGTAGAGAATCAATTCAATCATTGATTGATTGGAGAGTGATTGAGGGAAGTTAGCCTCCCAAACTCAACTATAAATAGATGGCAGTTTTAGTCGTGGTTAGAGAGACCTATGTGAAGACCTCCAAGAGCTGAGCTTTATGCCATATCAAGGTGTGATTACAAGGCACACATATGTATCAGTAAGTCATTGTATTGTACAAGCAATATACTTTCATTTTCATGATTATTTGAGTTCATCTTTCCATGTTCTTGTGAAGTGTACTACTCACTGCCATTACTCTCAGTTTTTCTCAGTCAGCTTGCAGAGATGTTTTCTCTGAGATTGGTGCATCATTTTCCGTGATTTAACTTGCTAAAGTTAGCTCTATAAGTCTACTATATTCTCATAAATTTTCATGTCATTTGGATGTTGCAATCTTCAGTTATGTTCATTTGAAGTCAACAGGGTCTGTTCATCTTCACTTCTCTGTCAGGTACCCGACTTTTTCACTCATCTTGTCAGAGCCATTTCTCAGTGGTTACTTATCCAAATTCAGTGCTTTAAAGCTTGTTGGATTCAGCTTACTGTCTAGTATAACCATACAAATTTTCATAATCATTGGATTTCTACATTTTGAGTTATGTTGATTTTTCTGCTCACTAGTCTATTTCTGTAGCAGCCCGTGAAAATCGGGATGATGTCATCACTTGTTAAAACTCATTCTCAGTGTGTGGTTCATTATTTTTGATGAGATTACTCTTGAAAGTTAGCTCTTTAAGTTTCCTAGACTTTCCCAAGAGGAATTGAGCTAATTGCTGCTGTGATCAGAGAATTATGTAAAACACTGGACAGGTGTATGAACCAAGAATAGCAAGTTTTCACCTCTGAGCTAACTCCAACTTATCTGTTTTGATCTATCTTTTTGAGAGTGATCTTCCAAGGTACATAGGGTGTCTAATACATCCATTGGCAAGCTAAAAGGGCCCACCATATACTCCTGGAGTTCATTTGGCTGGTGTAGATCAAGGATTTTGCAACACCTCTTCATCTTCAAGCACATACCTATCCATCTCTTCACAGTGGTATCAGAGCAAGGTTGGACAACATGGCAGATGGATTTCCTTCATCAATTGACAAATTGGACAGAGGTAACTACTCAGCTTGGTCATTAAGGATGGAAGCTTATCTCCAAGGTAGAAGTTTATATGGTTATGTGGCTGGAGATGAAGTTATGCCAAGTTTCAGGAACAAAAGTCAACCAACACAAGAAGAGCAAGAAAGATTGAGCACATGGTGCTCCAAGGATGCACTTGCAAGGTCTTATCTCCTCAACTCTATCTCAGATTTTTTGTTGCCTCACATTAGAAGTTGTAAGACATCTAAGGAAGTGTGGGATGCACTTGAAGCTTTCTTTTCTTCAAGTACCAAAGCTAGGAAGCATCAACTATGGCTGGAGTTCACAACTCTCAAGAAGGCTCCCAAACAAAATGTGACTGATTTTGTCACAAAGCTCAAGGACATAGCGGATCAGTTGGGAAGCATTGGAGAGGTAATAGATGAAGAGCAAATTGTAAGGCAGGTCATCAATGGCTTGAAGGCAGATGATAAGTGGGAAGCATTCACCACAGCTATGGATTTGTACATGGACATGCATGTACCTGATTTCAACACACTCATTGGACAACTACTTACTCAAGAGGCAAAGCTTATCAAAAATGGAGAAAGCTCTAAAGGTAATCAATCTTCAGCTTTATACACAGATAAAAGCAAGTCTAAAGATAACAAAGGAAAGGCAAAGAAAGTGGATGATGAAGCAGGTACATATCAAGCTAACTATGCAGGTAGAGGAAGACATGGCAGAGGTAGAGGAAGAGGAGGTAGACAAGGCAGGGGGAGATCCCAAGACTCCAACTCATGTTCTATTTGTGGATTAACTAATCATACAACTGAAAACTGCTTTAGGAATTCCAGGAATCAAAGAGGCAGAGGATACAATAGAGAAAGTTATGGATACTCAAGAGGAAGGTTCAACAACTACCATGGCAACTACAACAACTACAATCATTCAAACTATCAAGGAGGCTACAAAGGAAGGAGAGACTACAATAACTACATAGAAGACTCAAACAAAGAGGATTCATTATTGATCATGAACATGGCTATGCCACAAGGTAAATCTGATGAGCATGTTTTCTACATAGATTCAGGTTGTTCAAATCATGTGGCAGGAAATGTGGCACTCCTATCAGATTTAGAAGATCCAAGGAATAAGCATGAGGTACAAACAGGAGATGATACAAAACATCCAGTGGAGAAAATAGGCAATGTCAAAGCACCTGATGGAAACATTAACCTACTCAGTAAGGTACTCTATGTCCCTACCATTACAAAGAATTTGATAAGTGTTGGGCAGATAGTAGAGAAAGGGTTGCAAGTCAGGTTCACAAAAGCAGGAGCATTTGTTGAAGATCCAAGTCAAGGATTCAGAAGAATTGCAAAAGGTGAAAAGACAGGTAGATTGTTCACATTTGAATTACAGGACACTAGAAACATTGCTCTCTTTAATTATGGTAGTCAGACACTCACAGAATTGGAAGTATGGCACAAAAGGTTAGCACATATTGGTGAAAGGTCATTAAAGCAAATCTGCAGGGACCAAAGTGTACTTGGACTTCCTAATTTGTCAAAACAACATATGATTTATAAGTGCAGTGCATGTCAATTTGGAAAGTCTCACAGGTTACCATTCATGAAGAAAGGTTATATGCATGGAGATCTCTTGGAGTTGGTTCATACAGATGTATGGGGACCTAGCAAGGAAGCTTCAATATCTGGATCAAGGTATTATGTTTCCTTTATTGATGATTGCAGCAGATGGACTATCCTATTCTTTATGAAACACAAAGATGAAGTTTTTTCATGTTTCAAAAGATATTTGGCTCTTGTGGAGAATCAAACAGGTAAACTAAAAAGTCTAAGGTCAGATGGAGGGGGAGAATACTTCTCCCATGATTTTGATTCTTTTCTTCAAGAAAGAGGAATCAAAAGAGAGGTAACTACAAGGTACACTCCTGAGCAAAATGGAGTGGCAGAAAGGAGGAATAGGACAATTGTTGAAGCTGCAAGGTCTATGTTAAATGAAAAGCATTTACCTAATTACTTATGGGCTGAGGCTGTATCTACAGCCACTTACTTGATTAACAGGTTGCCTTCAAAATCCCTTGATGGGATGACTCCATATGAGGCTTGGAATGGAAGAAGACCAAGCTTAGATCATTGTAAAATTTTTGGATGTATTGCTTTTGCTCATGTTCCTTCACAGGTTAGAGGCAAGATGGATCCAAAGGCAGAAAGGTGTGTATTTATTGGATATGACAACAATCAAAAGGGCTACAGGTTATACAACCCTACCAACAAAGGATTCTTGGTAAGCAGAGATGTAGTTTTTGATGAGAACAATTCATGGTATGAAGATTCATGCAGGAAGGTCAATTTACCATATAATCTTGAAGAAGATTTTCCAAATCTTGGTAGAGAACAACCAAAGATTGAAGAACAAGACACCTCAGAGGATGATGAAGAATCTCACATGGAAAAGGTCAAAGCATGGAAGTCTAAAGGTAAAGCAAAATTGCAGGAACTTGGACATGAGGCAGAATCATCACATCATGGCCTAAGAAGATCTATGAGGGAAAAGAAAAAACCAGAAAGGTATGGGTTTGACACCTCATTAGTAACTAAACATTCTATCTACATAGCACAGGACATAAACCAAGAGGAGCCATCATCATTTGAAGAGGCCAAAGCAAAAACAGAATGGAAGCATGCAATGAAGGAAGAGATTGAAGCACTTGAGGAAAACAACACTTGGGATTTGGTGCCCAAGACTTCATCCATGAAGGTAATAGGCTCAAGATGGGTCTATAAACTCAAGAAGAATTCTGATGGTTCAATTAACAGGTATAAGGCAAGGCTTGTGGCAAAAGGCTTTGCACAAACTCAGGGAATTGATTATGAGGAGACTTTCTCTCCTGTGGAAAAGATGCCTACTATTAGGGTTTTGCTTAGTATTGCCTCTTCCAAGAATTGGAAGATACTTCAACTAGATGTAAAGAATGCATTCTTGAATGGTTGGATAACAGAAGAGGTATATATGGCACAACCAACTGGTTTTGAGAATCAAGTTTATCCTGATTATGTGTGTAAACTTAACAAAGCATTGTATGGTCTCAAGCAAGCTCCAAGAGCTTGGAATTTCAGGCTTGTTTCATTCTTGCAGGACAAAGGCTTTCAACCAAGCAAGGCAGATCCTTCACTCTTTATTAAAAAGAGTAATTCCGAGGTCATCTACCTATGTGTATATGTAGATGATATTATATTGACAGGAAATGATGCAGATGGTATGAAGAAGATCAAAGATCAGATGAGAGAAGAGTTCAAGATAAGTGATTTGGGTTCACTTACCTACTTCCTAGGTTTGGAAGTTGTCTACAAAGATCATGGTTTGTTTCTCACTCAAAGAAAGTACATTAAGGACATGTTGGCAAAATTCA